>CM074500.1:27308556-27429345 GCA_037389245.1 Oryzias sinensis
CATCGTTTTAAAGGAATAAAAAGTGTCAGCTCACTATCAGTCCTCTTTATCAGGCTTTATGCGCTGACCCCGGCCGGCGTGCGTGGTTAAATTCCGCTCTGTGGACTCTCTTAACAATTAGTTAAACATTCGGCCATCTGTGTTTGAAGACGGCTGAATGAGGTTCCCATACCACACAGCGGAGACGAGCCCAGCCCATTGAAATTCAAAGCACAGATTAGATAATCGGGTCAAGCCAATATAGCCAGCAGAAAAAGCCCTCTTTGACTGAAATGTCACAAATCAGGGCTGCTTTGACCACGGAGAAGTGGCACGGCAGATTAGAACAAACACCGTGTCCTGAGAGAAAGTGGAACAGCTCCTCACAGCCGCCCCCCCAGCTCAGCCCCATCCCTGCATGCTTATTCCCGCTCCCTAAAAGCAACTTTCTAAAGCCTCAGCAAACCGCTCCATCTTTCAGTCATTTAGGCCGTCCAAACACAGGGTCAATATGGTCCCCCGGCAGCCAAATGCTAATGCGCTTAAGTGTGCTTAAGCAGCTTTGTGTCATGAATGGGCCCAAGAAGGAGCTGCTGAGAGGCTGAGAGACACTTTCACTGTCAAAAAGTCATTTAGGAAAGACAACCGCACAAATTCCCTTTTCCAACCAGGAACCAGCTTTTCCTTAGCCAATCACAAACGTTTCATCCTGCTCTTCTGTCACCAGGTGGACGTCCAACCGAAAGGTCCACTGTAGACAGTTTCTTACTCAGGACAGTAAAACATTTGTGAAACTCTGCAAAGCCCTCAGCAGCAAATATGCATCAAAGCACTTTGATCCAAAATGATCCTAATTTAGCATCTCCCTGAAAGCAAAAACATAGATCAGTGTTCTATAGTTACTGAGATAAACTCAGGTGTCAAAGGTTTGAAAAGAGAAATAGATTCATATCAAACCCTTTTATTCTAAAATCTTTTTTTTTTTTCAGTCTTGTCTGGTTGACCAAAAGCTTTTCTTGTTTTTCCACTGTTTTCCATGTCGCTGTGTGCTGACAACTGAACAATCCACTGATGTGATCATTGACAGAACAATCAATCCCTGCAGATGCAGCTTGATTTGAAGGATTGATCCTGCTTCCCTGCTGTCGTCTTAAAGCTACAACATTCATGGGCTCCTCCTGAAGCCGTCGTCATGAGACCAACACCGCCGTGCGGAGAATTAAGGCCCACATGTCCGCAGAGCCCAGCTGGATCTCACAACAGTCTGCTGTTCCATCCAGACGGGTTTCCCACAAATGGATTCCTGATTGGCTGCTTGTTAAAAACAGGCCAATAAGTCTTTGGGAGAAAAGAGATCAACAGGCCGCTGATGATGCTTCATCCCACCCTGAAAGTGACTCAGCATCACAGCTCTGCATTTTGGGTCACAGGTCAGCGGTGAGTGTTTGTACGGGGGGTGGGGGCTGGGGTTTTGTGCATCAATGCAGGATAATCTCATGATTGTGGAGGAAGGAAGCGGCTGTATAAAGGAGCTGCTCCCTCAAGAGAAAAAGGTTAAGGCAATCTGTCCCACTTCAAAGCCCCAAAACAGAAACACATTCAGGCCTTCTGTCCGTGCTGCACCGACAGATGGAGGACATCCACTGCAGACAGGTTAAAGCCTCATCCAAGCATGTGGACAGTTCCAGCTCAGAAAGAAGTCAGGTCATGATGCACGACCCTCACGCCAAAGAAGAAGATGGACACTTTTAAGGCGGATGATCAACTTTATCTCATAGAAAAATAAATAAAAACATTCCAACTGAGAAATAGCTGCTTCTCCCTGGACCAGTGTGGTCTCAACACGGAGTGATCACCCAAACCAAGACAGGAATCGTTTACCCGTCAATCCTGCTGAAGACGGCTGGGAGTGGGCGGGGCCATCAGCAGGTGAGTTCCAATTCCCTCCCCGTCAAATCCGGCTGATGGAAACCGATTTCACACATCAGAACTCACTTATGAAAACAAGATGGATTTCAGCCCTGTGACCCCCCCCCCCCCCCCATCTGCCTGGACAGAAACCAGAGCTGCCCGCCGCCTCTGCTGCAGCAGGACGTCAGTCCAACATGGAGAACACCCATGACCCGTTGGTCTGCAGCCGACCCCCGTAAACCTGGCCTCACCCCCCCAATAGCTCACAGACCCTCACCCCCATGAGCTCCATGAGGGCTGACATTGAGGGTGGGTCTGCACATCGTAGGAGGTCCCAATCTGCCCCGCCCTCACCCAAAACTGCCCCAGAGAGGCAGGTGGGCGTGCGCAGTGGCGATAATACGCCCTATTTATCTTGCGCACTCCAACATCTGGGAAACTTCTCTAAAAACAATGGCTGCCATGGGGGGTTGGGGGGCATTCTGCTGTTACCTCCACTAACCCACCGAGAGCATTTGTCCCCGCAGAGTGGATAATGGACAGGTCACAAATCATTTGGGACAACAGAACAGTGTGTGAGAGGGGAAGAGTGTGTGTCATCATGTGCTGGTGCCCCCCTCCCGCTGTTTTTAACTCCTCCGCGGGCCATTCTGAGCCGCCCTGCAGGACAAATTGCCCTGCATGGCGGTCTTTGAGAGGCAGTGCTGCGTGCACAGGCAGGGACAGGGCTGAAACACAGGGAACAGGCCCATAAAAATTCATCACTTTGACCCCTGCAACCTCCCCCTCCTTCACGGGGGGGGGGGGCTCACATCCAAACACAAGCATTCACCGGCCAGCAGAATTAAAGGACACATCACTCTAACAGGATCTTCCATATTTTGGTTTCAAACAAATAGATAACAGAGTTTTATCCAAGGAAAAGTGCCCCCCCACCCCCAAAATCTGCCCGCTCCTCTCCGTTTACATGTGCTTCTGCACAAGCAGCAGACACAAAAGCCCCGGAAAAGCTTTCCACCCAGAATCAAGTCACCAGATGCTTCATTGTGTCTCTATGTAAAGAAGTAGCAGTAAAAAAAAAGGGGGTGGATGTGGGGGGGTATCCTGTAGCATATTAGCCCCAGTGAGAGGAGGACATTGTCCCATGCAAGGTTCCTGACACATCACTGCCACCTGTACAAAGAAAACCTAATGAGAGATTTAATCTGAACCTCCCAGTCCCTCCACCCATTTAGTCAGCACTCTGAAACCAGGCACAGCAGATGTCTGCAGGACTGTTTAAGGCAGCCGCCCCCCCATCATGCTTCTGAGGACCAATCAATGCGTTTGGGACGTAAGAAAGTCCAGAAAGCTGATGAAGAACGCATCGCAGCACCGCGGTGGGGCTGCTCAAAGATCATCATTACCAGCCAACACCTGAGAAGCTCCACTCTGACCCAGTTTAGCTTCCTCCCCATCGACGCCGGCTGCAATCAATGCAAGCAAATGGACAGACAGGCACTCTGTTGCCTCAGAGACAATTACGGACTATTGAAGAGTAAATTGGTGATCAGTGAGAGCGGCACAAGCGAGCAGGAGCTGTCAGCTTCATCATGTTGGTGTTCAATAGAAGCAGCATCAGGGAGATGAAGCCTCATTCAGAAGAACATAAGGACCTTCGCTCCTAAAGACTTTTGCCTCTCGGTTGCTTGGCTCACATCTCATTTACGCCGCTTCCTCTCATCGATGCCCCCTCCACCCCCAGAGGGAGAGAGGTGCAGCTCAGCCAAGGAGAAGGGGGAAGTAAGGTCCAGCAAGCGGGAGGGGGTCCTGACAGCCAAGCATAGGGCGCTAGGCAACCGTCTAGTGGGTGGGCTTTGTGATACATTTTACCAATTTTTCATGCCCATCCCTCTAGATGTGACCCCACTCAGGGTCTTTTATGCCCCTGACAACTCCGCGCAGGAAAACATGCTGCCGCTCTGATAGCATGAAATCAGGAACAAAGACCCCCAAGGAGAGGAAAAGGGGGCCACCGAGGCACGCAGTGCTCCAGTCCCGCCCGGCTCTGGACACAAACAGATGTTAGGCCAGCCCCGGCTCTCACTGCCCCCTGAAAGACAAGGCCCTTTCAGAGAAACCAGCCCGCACAAGCATTGTTTCGGCCCCCTCTAAGACAAAAAGCAGGGCCACTCCTTCTGAATGGACCCTGCAGTTTGGCCGTCATAGATAAATCACGCAACAGAGGGCCCATGAATTCTAAATGTGCTGCTTAATAGGCCCTCTTAAATATGATGGGATATTTGTGCGCGGCTCTGAATGGAGCCTTGGACTTTTAAAGTCGCTTTAAAAGCCAACGGTGCCAGCGCCAAGTTTACAGCCGCTACAATGAGGCTTTCTGCAGCAGCATCGCTCTGGGAAACAGCAAAACTTTAAATGATCCTCGCACCGCCGCTTCTCCTTTCAATCTTTAAGAGGCTTTATCACCGCATCAAAAAAGAAAACACAAAACCATAAAAAAGCAATTAGCACAAATTAAGTTGCCTGATTTGAAAACAATGTGAGACTAAATTATTGAGCAGCCATGTGCAGCCGCTCCTGTGGGGCTGCTTTGCATACGCATGAGCACAAACTGCAAAGATTAGAATGCCAAAAACATTGTAGTGCATGCGCATTCTCGGACACGCTCCCCAGGGAGGGTGGGGTTATCCACGCAGCAGTTTATCCTCCAGAGGCAAGAAGCAAAAATGATTGTGCTCTCCTTACAAAGGCAGCCGACTGCATTAGTCCCAAATAGACTGACATCACGCACACTATGTACCAGGCACAAAGAGATCACTATCCTTCACAGTTTATGCCAGATTCCATCTGCACTAAATAATAGCATCACTGTTAGCCGCCGCCGTCCCTCCCCGGGACTTCAAAGACGGGGTCCGGCTTCACTTACAGGAGGCCAAAGCCACTGTTAGCGCGGCCAAACACAGAGACCACTGGACTCTTCAGGACTCTTCGGGACTCTTTAGGACTCTTCAGGACTCTTCAGGACTTCAGCTGATTCAAAAACCACTCAGACCATTTATAAATCAGATTAGATTTGATCAGGAATCATTGAAATATAGATATTATTCCTAGAGATTTTCCAAAGATTGCAGCACTTCTAATTGTTTTCAACTTCATTTCTGCATCAGTGTAACATATCAAACAGTAGCTGTCACATCACATGCTATCTGCTTTATCTGATTTCAACATTTAATGAAATGAGCGAAGGTTGACCTCTGCCTTCCTGCTGGTTCAAAGGAGCTTTTGATGACAGTTTACAGATAAAGATCTGGTTTATTTACTTCAACTAAGTTCAAATATTCAAACTGAATTGATGTGCAGAACAAAAGGTCCAGGTCTGTCAGATGATTGGGGGGTCTCTCTCAATGGTTCTCAGAGGATTTTAGTCAGCAGGTTTTATAAAATCTCAAACTGGGTCTGGAGGATGAACGATGTTATTGTTCAGTAAATGACATAAAGCTTTAGGGGGGTGTAAAAGTCATCCTTTTTTGATGCCCAGCAGATCAGAGCATAAAATAGGGGGAGGGGGCTACTTGGGGCTACTGCCAGCCACGCCCCGATCCACAGGCCGAGACCGACCCCGGGGTCCACGAAGCAGCATCCCCTCACAGAGCCGGTTGGTGCCAGGCTCTGTGCTCATCTTTGACTTGGACTGTCACGCCGTCCCACCGCTGGCTCGGAGCTCCAGCCCCACTGGCCCCTCCCCTCTGAGCACACAATGGCAGCAGCATGACTGGCGCCGGGCTCAAACGGCCTGTTGTTAATGAGCAGCACCAACAGAACCTGCGGCTTGTTCCTCATCTGCCAGCAGTTTAATTCTATGGACAGCCCTCCCATCAAAGCTGAAGCCCCGCCCCCATGGCGGAACTCTTCACGAGCAAAGAGAGCAAACAGAGAGAGAACAGGCCTGTTGTCTGAGGGAGCAGTGAGCCTCATATGCAGACCAGTTATCAGTGATATAATGGGCCCTCGTAGTGATGGATTGGACTCTTCTAGGCAGATAAAGGCTCTTTATTGTGCTGTTAGAAAATATCCGCTCAGGCGTCACCTGTGAGGCTGTAAACAGGCGGGGGTCACATAGTAGGCGCTAATAACTCTGTTTTGACTCGTAGTAAATGCACAGGGTTTACTGCTTCGGGACAATTAAAACAATATCAGGTGGGGTGAGGTCCACTGAGAAGAATATTGATTTTGTTGGCCAGACGCACTATTTAAACGATTTGTCAATACGGTTTGGCCGAGCGGTAAAATAGTCAAACACCAGCTGCCGACAGCTCTGCTCTGAAGAGTTATGACAGAAACTCGCTCATTTCAATGGGCCTCCGTTTCAGCCGCCACGCACGTGAGCGTGTACATCTGCGTCTCTGGTGGTAAATGCACGAGTGTGTCCGGGAAGCCGGGGGGGTGGGGGCAGCCGGGGAGGGTCGTGGTCCCCGGTGTCAGGGGTTCCACAGAACAGAGTCCCAATCAGTGCTGGCCCGCTGGCTAATGGATGGATGGCCCCCAAAATTAATTAGCCTGACTAATGTAGTGTGTACTTAATTACACCAGCCGCTTTTTGATTTATAGCCGGCCAGACATCCACGCGCTCATCAACCGCCAGCTCAAACAGAAACCAGCCTGGGCTTTCCTGCTGAAGATGCTTCACCGGGACCAGGTTGAGCAGAAGGACTATCAACTGCCTGATGAAGTGCTGTCCCACTTCACGTGAGGAGGGTTAACATCTCTGTTGCTGTTATTTTAAATATGAACCCTTAATTAATGATGAACCAAGCGTCTGCGTGGGAAAGCGCTCATGTCCCGTCTGACATATTGCTTATATCAGCTGCAATAAAAACACGGCATTCAAACATAAATGTATCTAATGCTCCCTAAAAAATTGCTTACATCTCTATTTTGATTGATTGATTCCACTGTGAGAAAAATGCACGATCCATCATGCTGGTCTGTCATTAATAGGCTTTTTATATCATTTGGAGTTGGACAGTCCCAGGCTCCACCTTTAATTTCATGCTGCTCAAGCGAGTGAAAGGACACAGGACAAAAGAACGGAGATTGATGCCCGGACGGTTTGCTGCACGTCTCACTGAAGCAGACAGGAGGCGCTAAACCCGCCAAAGGAAGGGCCAGCTGGTTTAATGAAATCTGTTCATGTAGCAGCAGATCAGCCTCAATTAAAACAGCCCCACACCATGTCCGGGCGGCGGTAGATCAAGTCAGCAATTAACCCTCCTGTTGGCCTCGATCAATCCTGAAATTGGAGCAGGCCGGCCGGCTGGCCGGCAGCACACAATCTCTGCAGATATTAAATTTACATTCTATTAAGTTTAATTAGGAGGGTTTTTAAATATACTAAGAGATCAGGCACAGAGCCGCGAGCCTGTCATGGACACAGCTGATTCACGGCCACCTCACACACACACACACGTTAACTCTCAAACACACATCACTATAAACATCCATCTGAACACATGCACCAGGAAGATCCAGACATGCTTAAAGCTCTCACTGATGGAAGGTTGGTCCAAAATGGCCTCCTTCATCCTTCATCCTTTAAAAGGAATCAGTCATGGAGAGAGCAGGAAAGCAGCCCCAAAGCATGATGTTAGAAAGGAACGCAGCATTCTTCCCTCCAACCAGGTGAGTGATTTTCAAACCAATGAGTTCCATTCTGGTCTCATCTGACCACATGGAATTCTCCAGTCTTTGTCTGGATCATCCAGATGGTCTCTGGAAAACTTTAGGTGGACCTGAACATGTGCTAGTTCAAACAGAGAGACCTCTGGAGACCTGCAGGATTTGAATCCATGGTGACATATTGTGCCACAAATACTAGTTTGTTTCATTTAAAGTGCCTTCAAGACACTCAAATTCAATGTTCAAAATACCATCAACTAAAAAGGATATAAATACAAACAAAAACAAAAGTGAAATCCTAAAGAGATGGTTATTTTCAACAGGTGAGTTTGGAGTTCAGATTCCAAACCAGCCACTGAGTCAATGTTCCTTCCTGATGTACGGGAACAGACTTCCAGAGTTTGGAAGTAGGGAGACTCAAACCCAGCTCCCATGGTGCTGAGGCAGGCAGGTGGCAGAGGTGAATGGAGAAAGAGGGTTTGAGGGTGTAGACAGTATTTGAAGGACATTTGAAAGAGATGGTCATTGAGGATTTTGACAAGGAAAAGAAGGATTAACTGGGAGCCGGTGGAGTTGGTGTAGGTTGGTGGGGCTGTTCTTTACCGTTCTCCAGATCATTTGTACCCCACCAGGTGAGATCTTTCATGGGGTTCCAGGTGGAAGAAGGTTCTCAGTGATCTTCTTCCATTTTGTAACATTTGCTCCAACAGTTGTTCTCTTCTCTCCAAGCTGTTTGTTTACTGTAGATTGCTCCATTGCAGTCTTGTTCAGGTCTACAATCTTGTCCCTGGTGTCCTTTGACAGGTCTTTAGTGGAGAGGGTGCAGTCTGACTGTTTGAGGCTGTGGACAGGAGTCCTTTATAAAGATAACCAGTTCAAATGGGTGAGGAAGTTCTGGACTGTTTGTAGGAGATAAATCCTTATTTTCTGGTCCATTCTATAAATACATTCTGTAAATTATCTTAATTTAGTGTAATTTTCCTCTTATAGTTGAATTGTTTCTGTAGTTAAACATTACAGACCAAACTCAGCTTTTTATGTAGGACGGTGAGAGAATCAGTAACTGACAAACACTTTTGCTTGACTTTAATTCCCAACTTTTTCAATCAGACATTTGCTAAAGTGGTTTCCAGCACCTTCATTTATGAGGGAATTCTCTGCTCTGATACGGTTCTTCCCTGAAACGTTTCATGTTTTGAACCAGTTAATATCCGTGTGTGCTGCATCTTTAAGCCCCCCAACTCAACTGTTAAAAGAATCTTTCTAGGACATTCAGCAGACACAATCTCCCAAAGACTTGCTCAGTGATTTCCTGTTTTCCAGCACCGATCCAGAGCGTGATCAAGCCCACAGCGGGATCAGACCCATGGGGGGGAGGGGAGGGGCTGGGGGGCTCGGACCACCTCGGTCCAAGCATTAGTCTCCACGTGGCTGTGTCTTTTGTCTGCCAGTCAAAGGGCTCCTGAATGGGGGTCAATTGAACCAATTCCCTCTGTCGGACACAATTAATGGGGTTTCCCGGGCCGGGACGGAGGGGGTTGGCTGCAGGTCTGTGGTTACTGATCCTGCCGCTAAAGCATGCCAGGAATTTGCCACCTGGAATTTGGCTTCAGACAATAACAAACCCACTCTTTTTGGAACCCACAGATCCTTCCCAAAACATGGCGGTCGCTCTCAAAACGTGGCGGTCTGACCCTGGTGTGGCCTGCGGTTGACCACAGAGGAGAGGGAGAGGAGGCTGTTGCATTCGGTGTTCCTGTAATGAGTGAGTTGAGTTCGCCCATGTGCCTCTAACACGTCTCTGACGCTGCAGATCAGGTTGTGATTAGAAAGAAGCGAACTGCAGAAGACTCTTCCACACAGATGATGGTGAGAAAGAGCGGCGGCCTCCTCCAGTCTGAATCAATCTGAAGATAAGTATGGAGAATCGATCCCCCGGCAGCCCCGTCTACAGTTAAGCACTTCAGCTGATGTGCACTAATTGTCTTGTTGACATTAATTGTCATTAAAGGGCTAAAAAGGGCCTCTCAGCTGTGAGTTACTCCCTGATTCCAGGTCTCAGCCCATTTGTTTATTGGGACATCACAGACTGTCGGTCATGAATGCCCAGGCCCCCCTTCAAACCGGACAGGTTGATCACCGCGTGAGTTTATGAAGCCCCCCCCACAACCCATTTTGCACAGATGACATCAGCTGGTCTCGTTGGCCCATTAAATGTCCACGATGTCCCGTTCAGCCAGAGGAAAACCTGTACACCTGTGTATGAGAGTGGTTTATGCCTCAGACCCAAGCTCTAATTTCCTGAGGGGGGAGTCTAAAAGCCAGCCAGCATCCCCCCCCCCCTCTTTAGTTGCTGCCTCACCCCTAAATCACTCAGATCAGATGCATCTAACCTACCAGATTGGTGTGTGTGAAAGGGGCCAAGCAGCATAAGAAAGGAGAACGGGGGCAGAGATGGACACACATGGATGCAGGCCTAACACATCCCTGGAGAGGGGTCGCGACCCCGCCTGCACTCACACAGCATCTCAGAGCATGAAGACATGAGGAAGATGTGCTTTTACCTACCACAGAGCAGCCAAAGCAGAGCAGCTTACGCTGCTGCTCACGGGACGGACAGCGCAGCTATCGACAAAATATCAATGTGACGACCTAATGCGTGCCAGGTGACGTGTAATTGCAGAAGATGCCTCCTGAATGGCCTCAGTGTTTGAACATCTGCTGCAGAGTCTCTTCTGTATTTATCATCGTGTTCATATGACCAGAGGGTCAATGTGATCCAATTACAGCTCCAAATCAAATGTACCGCACAAACGTCCAAGCAACTAATCAATGCCTCTGATAGATTTCTGAGTAAAAACATGTGATAGCCATGCAGCTGAGCTGCCCCTCGTAAGTTCCCGCCTTGTGGAAAGATGATGAACTTCCTGTGAGGTGCATCCAGGGAGCCTGTCCTCCTCTTCCCTGGCTCCTCCTTGGGGCCCCTGCTGACAGAACAATGGCCACACCTTGAACGGGGCCTACTGGTTCCAGGCCCATGGTGCCGGAAACGGACGGCCAACAAGTGCCCCTCCCACCACCTTCCTATGGTGTGTGCGGTGGGCTTTTATGACTCGCCGTGCCGCTAACCCCCCACCTTCTTATGGACAAAGCTGAATGACTGCACCGCTTTAGCCCTCCTTGGCCTCGGTGCAGCAGCAGGAGAGCAGAAAGAGGAAGACAGAGGGGAAGGGGCAGTAAACGGCAGCAGAAGAAAACACTTGGAGGCTCTGAGGGCAAACACAACCGGGGGGAGCAACAGTGGAGCATTTAATGCTTCATAGCTCTAAGGAGACAGTGAGAAACCAAACACACAAACTATGCTTTTGTTAAAAAAAAACAGCAAATCAGATCCTTGCAGAAGCTTTTCACCAGTTTGCTCATACAAGAAGAGAATAACACAGAGCTGCAGAAAACACTCACCTCAATAAATTGTTTTGAATCCAACCTGAAGTTAAAGTCCCCAAAAATAAAATATGGCACCTTTTCATACCGCTGGTCCGTAATCCTGCAAAACAGAAACCAAACACGCTGGATTATCAGCAGAAAATCCTCCTCTTCACAAAACCATCAGCTGCCCTGAAGCGCTGCTCTAACAGGGGGCATTTAGTTTGTGAGGGACACAGCGCCACCTGCTGGTCCTCACTGAATGACTGGAAGCTCTGAGCGGCAGCAAGTTCAATCATTTTTACTTTTAGAAATGCATTTCAGAGAAACATCATGAGGAAATGAAAAATATTAAAATATTCTACAGACTTAAATATGAGATTTACGGAGGAAAGTGTTTCAGAAAGAAAAAATGTGAGGACATGAACAGCATCAAGACCAAGATTAAAGCCCTCAGCCTTGTAATTTCTTTAAGAAGTCCAGTTCAAAGGAAAGCCCATCAGCCCCAGCACAGGCTAATTGTCTGCTCTGGGACCTGTCTGCAGTGCATTTCCCATACATGCGAAAGGCTGATACTGAAACTGCTATCGTTCAGCTGACTCTGCCATTCAAGCAATATTGAGTCAATAACACTGATAAGTTCCTTTGAAAGAGAAAATTCACTTTGGTGAGTCTATCAAAGAGAAAGAAAACAAGCCAAACTAGGTTCATTCAAAAGCACGGAAAGTTAAAGGAAACTTACCCTCAGAGCCTGCAGCAGGTCTGTTTCCCTCCAACTATTTTGGCTTTTTTTTTTTTTAAATGCATTATTTCCAGTATGGACTGGACCTGTCTTGAGTTTATATTTACTTTGTTTTCCTTATATAAGAGCATAAAGCACATTGCATGTTCTTGTTACCTCGCATAAACAAAGACTTGTGCAAATTTTCTTTTAATTTCCTAAAATCTTTTACCAACTATGTTAAAAAGCAGCGATGGAGCAAAATAAAGTATTTACAACCGAGCACATACATTCAACCAGACACCGATATCTTCCAAACCTGCACAAATTCCCTGTAGAGCCAACATCCCACTTAAAAAAATGCACCTAAGCGACATATAATGAACTTGTCACCTACTTAAAAGTGCTTTTTCTTGAGAGCAGAGGCAGGAAATGAAGGTGGATGTGGTGCTTGCTCTTGTGTAATTAATGAGTCAGGATGCTTGGCTCCCTATCTGCACTAATCGTGTGGATAAATTTCACTGTGGACTTCCCAGGCCCAGGAAACAATATATTCTTGAAGCCGTAAAGAAAGAAGAAGGTGGCTGTGCATCCATCTGATGCAGGACCCTTCAGCGAGCTGACAGAGGAGGCAGGAGGACGAGGCCTCAAAAAAAAAATACTGCACCGCATTACATTTGATTTAAATACATTCATTGTTTCAAAAATATCTTTCTCACTATTTGTTGGTTTCTTTCAACACAAATTGACAGTTTTCTGAAGAAGAAGAATTATTTTTTCTATTGAGATCATCTTTAATTTTCCTGATTCTCATCGTTTTAAAATTCCAATTTAAAGATGGATTTTTTTTAAAAATCCACCAAAGCTTCTACTTTATTTCAACATTATTTATATATATATATATATATATATATGTGTGTGTGTGTGTGTGTGTGTGTGTGTGTGTGTGTGTATTTTTTTTTACTCAAGGCCAAAAAAAAGTAGCAGAGATTTACAAAATTAAATTAAACTTCTAAAATTTAAAAGTAAACAAAGGTAAATACGGTAAGCAAACTTTAAACATTGTACTTCTAATAAAAGGAAAAAATGACAACTTCAGTTTGCAAAATAAAAATAAGGAAGCACAGTCAATATGTTTTGATTTGCTGTTGTCTAAAAACCCTAAATGCAACAAAAAAAGGGAAAATCTGGGGGGGGCCCTAAGTGTCATGACAATCACCTTTAAAAATAATACTTTTTAATAATACTAATTTTGTAAAATTAAAACTAAACTCTAAATATAAAACATCCACGATAACAAAAATATTTCATGCATTTAAATTCTTGGATTCTCTGCTGCATTAAATCAACATTTTAAAATTGTCTTAAAAAATAAAAAATACAAAATTAAATAAAAACACTAAATTTTTTTAAGTGCAACCATACAGAAATTAATTTTAATTAAAAGTATAAATGATGTATTAACAAATTAATGTATTGGGCTATGAGATTAAATAAAAACATCTAAATGTTTTTATGATAAATTGGTGTCATTTGAAGCTGTAATTGAGACATCTGAATGTGTGCATCCAGGCAGAGCTCAGATCCTGGATCTGTTCTAAAGCTCCGACTGACGGTAATCCTTCCTGAAACAACCTTCTTCTCTCCAGAACTTGTCATATTAACGTCTGAGCAGGACCACTCCGATACTGACTGACTGTGTGTGTGAATGTTTTTGTGCGTGAGTGTGTGTGCTCGTTAGCAGACCCGCACTGATGTCATTAATGACCTCACGGCGTGCTGCTAAGAGACCTGCTGCGCTGAAGCTCTTCATCCTGCTGGGCAGAGAGGTCGGCAGTAAAAAGCCTGAAAGACAGCGGCCCTGCAGGCCGTGGGAACTCCCGGAACCATCCGTTACCCAACTAAAACAAATACACACCGATCTTTGTAGCAGTTTGAACATGTGTCCCTGGAAACCAACACTGATGGAATCGCTGGAGTGATGAATGAGGAGCAGGAGACGAGGGGGTGTCCGTCCGTCATAAGAGACGAGGACAGAAAGTGTCTCCCTCGGTCTTTCTCCTGCTAACATGCATGTCTAACAGCCGCGGCCGGCGGTTTTGTCTGCCGCTGCGAGGTATCAGCCACAGGTCAGAAGGTAACACTCTGTTTACACGGCCGCTTCCTAAAGCACTCATGGTGACCCGCTGCCGTGAAAGTTGACTTTTCCTGGCCTTTGTGCAGCCGCAAAGAATTGCAACATTAGCTACAGCTACTGGGCGTGAAAGGGCCTGTGGGTGGGGGGTCCAGAGCTTGGAGGGGCCCCACTGGCTGCCCCTCACCGTTGTCTGGGGCTCCATTAGACTGGTCATCATAGCTGCTCCAGGCAGACTGTAACAGTGTCCGTGACATTCTCCCACAAAGACACACTCCTTTATACAGTCTATAAACATGCTTTCGGCTGCCGCGACCCCCCTGAAGGAGCCTCTTCTCACTGGGGTTTGGGCTGGGGCCTTCCCCGGTTCTTCCGGGAGGGGCCACACAAAGACCGGGGTCAGACACTAATTTATGACATGGCCCCGGACTTTGCTCCCAGGCTCCTTAAGCGGCAGCACAAAGCCAGCACATTCTCTCCGTGGCTCTCTTCTACCCCCCCCCCCCCATGCAAACAAGCCGTTGAGGCGAACACGCAAAAAGCATCTCGGCCCAAAACGTCTTTCTCCACTGAAACTCAGAGCATCTCAATCTGAGATGACACACTTCCAGATCACTGCTGCATTCACACCAGCCCCCGAACCGGATTATAAAGTGTGATTGACAGCCAAACTCTGCCAGAAAAGACAGTCCACATGAGATTATGAGGGTGCAACGGGGGGGCCATGTCACGGTTACATTGACAAGATGACTTCCCGATACGTCGGCCAGTGGGATTCGACTTTGCACACAATAGCTGGTGGAAGAGGCGTCATCATGAAGGCAGAGAATTTGGGAGAATGTTAACATTGTGAAGAATCTGCTGCTGACGTGGGTCTGAATGGGACGGGGGTGGCCCTTGACGGGACCTTTGACACTCCTGGACAGCCTTGCCACCATCCCACTGCTCGCCTCCCATCTCCTTAGTAACACCGTCCCTTAGTAAAAACGCTGCGCAGGAAAGTGGGGGGGGCATGGCGGTCAAATGGAGGTTAGAGAAGGGAGTCCCAGCAGACCAAGCCCCTAGTCAACAAGACCTAATGTGGATGTAGGCCCCTGTGGGCAAACCTGGGAACACCAGTGGGACTGTGTGAGAAAAGGTTTCCTAAAACAGCGGAGCTCTGTCTGGAACCTCGTAAAGCCTGTAAATGCACGCTCCAGGCTTCCATGGTAAAAACCCTCGCAGTTACGTGTCGCTACGCACGTTTGCTAGTCCAGTTTCGGGTTTACGTACAAAACGCATAGCCACTGAACGCACATGAGGAGTTACAGCAGTTGAACTTTGACCAATCAGGGACTTGGGTTCTGTAGTGACGAATGAATGGGGTCCTTTTCAATTCACAGAAGGGCCAAACCATTTGAAAATTGATCACAAAGGGGACATTTATAACTGCGGTTCAAAACCCACGATGCCACGTCTTTCATGTATGGGAATAGAGCTGTGAAGGAAAAATCCTGCAAAATGTACCAGATTTGCATAACTTTGACCTTTTGCACCAAGCCTCTTCCAACTGTAAGAACACGTGCCGGTATTGGGTAGCGACAGTCCCGTGTGAACACCAGATGCTACACTCGTGTTCAAGAACCTGTGTTCAGCCCATTCTTGCCAGGTGTGAACGGAGCATCACAGAGAAAGGAAATTTGTATTTAAGTAGGAACTAAGGCGGCACGGTACTGTAGTGGCTAGTGCTCTTTCCACACAGCAAAAAGTCCCTGGTTCAAATCCCAAACAGGAAGTGAGCCACGTCAGCAGGCAAATATAAAAGGTACATTTCAGAGTTTTGTTTAGGATAAACCCGTAAGCTGGTTCCCCACAGAGTGGAAAACTTTACTTTGATAAAGCAACACCTTAACACAAACAGAGGTTACACCTTCAACAAACCCCACCGCCTGCTGAAAGGGCTTCAACACTTTTTCTCGGAGTTTCTTCCAACTTTTCTTCCATAAAACCACAAAGAAAATTCTCTACAGCAGGGGTCTACAACTAAAATGTTAAGAGGTCCAGTTAGAAAAGAAGGTCCGGAAAAAAAAGGTCTAAATATTCAGTGTGATACATTTTAAGTAGCCGAGGATTTGTGGCACATCTGCATGGAATTAATATCTAACTCTCACTTCAATTCAGTGGAAGAATGTACATTTGAACAAATGTTTAACACTTTTCAGGGGTTTCATCAGGGTTTCATTTCAAAACTGGAAAATTCCTGCTTAATTCAGCCTTTCTGTAGAAAAATTCCTAAATGTCTTTTTACAAGTTTCCTCGGTTCAGAAACATCTTCAGCAGGTTGGTAACTTTTTTGATTGAATCTTCATTCTCTGTCAAATATTTACAGCTGGGTTAAACTTAGACATTGTGATGAAGATTTCCCCTAATGTCAAAGTGGAGGCTAACAACCGGACTCTACCTTCAGCCACGTCCAACTTTTTAATGTGTGACGCATAAATAAATAAAACTGGTATTTTCTAAATAACATGAACGTGAATCCATCGTGTCTGCATCTCTATTATTGTGAGATTATGAGAAACATTTGAATCAGTCGCCGCATTTTATGAAGAGCGACTTGGTCCATGGAAGCAACTGTCTCCGTAAATCCATACGTCGAGGAAGACTCCTGGTTTAGTCTGTAAACAGCAGCTTTATGTTTCTCTGAAGGTGAAGCTCTTCTTCGGTTTCCTCACTGACTCTTTTCTCCCCAAAGAAATGTTCTAAACACGTCTTTTTGTTTGGCTTTTGTTAACTTTTAGCTTTGGGCTTTAAGCTAAGCTAGTGCTCCGTGTGAGCAGCCCTTCTTTGTCACGCGACGAGTCAAGATGGATGTGGTGAACAGAATCCAGTAGTTTTCCAAAAGAAAACTTCCTTTTGAATCAGAAAATAAAAAGCTGAAAGAATCAAAGTCAGCATATGCATTTTATTTCCCTGTCTAGGGCCCGGTACCAAACAGCCCTCAGACTGTGGACCGGTACTGGTTCACGGCCCGGGGGTTGGTGACCATTGATTTAATAGGAACAGTCTCGTCCTAAAAAAGACCAGTTGGAGACGCCTCATAACATCAAAGAGGCCCGAAAATATGTCCCTTTATAAACAGTTGGGAGTGAGAATGTGTTGGTTGCAACAACAAGAGCTGCACCATTTAAATAGAGGCACCCATTGTATTAGTTTTGCGTAAAGTTCGGATCCGGGTCTGGGTCCGCATGACCCAGCGTCTGGGTCCGGACCGCGGTCCGTTAGTTAGTGACCCCTGCTCTCCAGGATCTTTACTGTCTAGTCAAAATGGTTACTGCTCTGTCTGTTGCACTGCTCTTCTCTGTACGGGATAAACAAAAGTTGGATCTGAACTGACGGTGGTTTGTAAGCGTGGTCTCAGAGTCATGTTCCAGTTATCTGCCTGTAATCTCACCTCAGCTCTCTGTCCCACAGCCCCTCAAATGTTTAAAGACATTTTAGAGACTCCCCCAAATTCTCTTAGCAACCAGCCACTGGCTGCAGTCAGAGGAACCGGTGTTCACTGGAGAAGAACATCGGTGTCTTCAGCTGATGTCCAGGATGAGCAGAACGATGTTCACTGTAGGAAAAACAATCTGAGGCTGCGCTGCTGAAACATTATCCAATGATAACGCTGCTTACTGCTAGGAGTAGGATTCTTTGTAAATCAATTGTGGTGTGTTCAGAAATCAGCTGTTCCTTCTGTTTGTCTCGGTGCTGTAGACGGTTCAGGGAGATTCTGATAACAGGAAAGTATCTGAAAATCCTATGGTGAGGTTTCATGCAGTGCTGCAGACCATGGTGGAAGAAATGAAGATTTTTTTAGCCCATATAACATTGCAGAAATCAGCCCACAGCGCTCCACTGTCCTTTAAACAGATTTAAACTCCAGCCCAGAACTCACATGTTTGTAAGAGTTTTTCTACCTTTCTTACTGCCACTGGCTTCAGACTGAGGCTCCTTCCAGAGCCTGCAGACGCTCATTAACCCTCACCGGTCAGTTTGCCGATCTCATTAGCCGTTTACAATGACGAAGGAATCACACCGACCCCCACTTCAGCATCATTTTCATTCCAAATTTAACGTGAAGGTTTCAAAAGGTTTTCAGCTTTGAAAGTTTTGGTTTAACTTAAAAATGTAGGAGTTATAACATATTTGTGGCACTTCTTGGAATAAATCCTTGGAACTGTGAGTGGAGCTTTGACTGGTTTTTCAGACATTTTTCACATTGTTTCCACCTAGTCCTTGCTATGTTTTTCGGATTTAGACATGTTTATAAGGTCTTAACGTGTTTGATCTTTTGTTGTAAAACATAAAAATGTGATTTTTGTTGTTTAAAAGAAGTCAACATTTACTACTTGGAATTACGTTTTTCCGGTTCTCTGTGAAATTATAGCGTAAATAATGAAAAATATCTGTAAAAAAGCTACGGTTATTCTTGATTGATATCAAGTATTGCCAAAAACTGTTTTAACTGCTATCCTATGGGGTCCAGATGACCCCACCCTTCCATTGACGTGTTCTCCCTACCATGACAAAGGTGGATAAAGGTGGAAAGATTTCATGTAATCCATGGACACCAGTGAAGATCACAAATCATTGAAGAAAAAAGGTTCAGAGCACTGTCTAGTGGGTCTAGATGACCCAACTCCCAATGTTAACGTGCCTAGGATAGAACAAGGGTTACAGATAATTTAACAGTGCAAATGATTAAGTAGTAAAAAGAAAAAGCTCAAGCTTTGGGACAAAACATCATTCAGGTAAAGACTGAAAGTCTGAGGATTCATGCAAACGTTCCACCATCTGGAAACCAATCAGAAACTTTTCTGGATGTTCTGGAGCTTGTCCTTTTATTTATTTATTTTTTGCAGCGTCTTGCTCAGCACGGATGCTCAGTGGAGGATCTGCTGTGATAATGTGGCCGTCCCTCTGGCAGCCCAGCGTCTCTATTGGCTGGAAGCTGGTCTGCCTCTCTGCTCTTTCACTTGTTGTTCTGGGAAAAGCCTGAAGGGAAACATTTAGATTGGAGGGCTCTTTGAGGCGCGCTGACAGTTGACTGATGACCCTCCATAAAACGACAAAGCATCGCTGTGTGGTGGCCAGTGCGGCCCACTGCCTCCCCATGGGAAACTAATTGCTTTGAATTGTTAAGGGCAACATTATTTTTCTGCCAATCACTGCTTTTCAATGCCGTGAAAATGAGCATGAAACAAGCCTTTTCAGCCAACAAAACAGTTAAATGTCCCCAATGTTGATCAAATTAACTTCAGCACTCTGACAATGGACTATATTTGTGTGAAAATAATGGGAAGCCACAAAAGAGGCCTTTATGGCAGGATTTCACAGTTGTAATGTAAAACTGTCCTCCCTGAAGCGGAGCGGACGATCTGAAAAGAGATTTGCAGGAGAAACAACCTCTAACACTTTCAAGAGAATTCTTTAACAACTAGGAAAAAGGCATTTTTTATCTTGTGAAACGTTATGAAGGCTCCTGCACGGATGAAGTTCTGGCTGCAGAAGCAGTATCCTGCAGGAGAAAGCAAAACGTTGGCTTCTTATGTCGAGCAGAGCGTGTGCGCGTTCAGAGCGAGCATCTCAGTCCAGAGCATCCAGCAGGTTTTTTCTCAGCATTGTTCCCCTGAGGCCCTGAAGCACTTTGGAGATAAACACTGTTTAGCTGTTAAAAGGCCTCAGAGGAAAAGGCTTATCAGACGTCTTCTCAATGGGCTGTAAGCTGCATTATTAAAGCAGATAAGGTGGAGGCTGCAGCTCCATGTCTCTCCTCCCCATGTGATCACTCTCCTCCACCGGCTGCTGGGGGGGGGGGCCTCCAGCAGCTCCCAATGAGAGATTAGCCCAAAGAGAGGGAGGCAGAGCAGAGAGACGAGGAAGGGGAGGTGTGTGTATGGGGGGGGGGTGCTTTTAGGTCCTTTTCCTGCTTTGCTTCTGGGGGTAGGAGTCAGAGTGGGGACAAAAGCCAAAAAGATGGTTCCCAACCAGCCCTGAATGGGAGCACTGTTGGTGGCGGTGTTTCATTCAAAGCCTTGCCCGGGCACATTGTCCCCCCGGATCGGCTGAGGAGAATGGAGTTTGCTGGTGGCTGCCAAAAGGTTAGCAGCCCCCCTGAAAGGAGCGACCCATTATTCACTGGCCTTTGCAGAGCCCCAGCACCCTTTGTGCTCCTCCTCCGTCCCTGCTCACCACCAGCTTTTCTCACTCCAGTGCGCCCGCCGGGTCCAAAAAAAGCTAGCTGCCATGCTCCCTCGCTCCTTACAGGATGCTGCCCCCCCCCCCCCATCTCTCTTTACACACCTGTCCCAAAAAAACTACAGTGACCATCGCTGAAGTGAATACAAGACTCAACTGCAAGCCTCCACATCTGTGACATTAACAATGGTGAAAGATCCCCCCCCCCCCCCCTACACACACACACACACACACAGAGGGTTACTTCACCTCAGGAGTATCAGAAAGCTTTGAGATGAGCTCCATCCACATGTGCATGTATGTGGCTGGTCATGAGGGAGGGGCTAAGAATCATGCATTCTACTTTTATCATTTTTTAACTGGGGGGGGGGGGTTATCTTGTATTCTGTAGCAGCAGAATCAGGTGGGGAAAATGGATCATTTGGAGCTCTCCATCATCGCGCTCTGCCTCAAATAGACGTCCCATAAATCATTTCAGCGAGACGGAAGGACGCAGACGCAGAGACAAGAACACCTCATCTGTCCAGGTTCTGTTTATTTGAATGGTTCCTGTAATCCAGGCCATTGGCTGTTTGCTGATGTGAGGTTTGTGTGTGAAATGTGAGTATAAATAAAGTTTGATTTGATCAAAAATATAAACAAGAAACCTGCAGAAATCAGGATTCGTCACTTTAGACTTCTAAAGGATTTAAACAGTTTCTAAACCGTTTAATTATTTTGATCCAACGAAGTCTTGTTTTAGCGATCAGCAGAATGTTTCCTGTATGCATCAAAATGAGGCAGAATGACCCCCCACCCCCCGCACGTAAAAGCCTGATACAAAAAGTGAGGATTAAACTGAAAAACAGGAGGAAAATGTTGAAAAGGAAGAAAGAGAGACAGAGACAGAGAGAAAGAGCAGATAAAAGAGACGTGGGAGTTGGCAGACCGTTAAAGACCCCCTACTTTTACAGACGGATGTAATCCCCCCCCTTTATCATAACACCAATGGTTAGCCGAACCCGACTGACCTGGATGTGCAGAACCACACGATTGTTGTCATAGTGATCAATTACAGTCAGCCCCCCCCTCATCAAGGCTGGGGGGCAGCAGGACCAGTACCTGTCCAAAACGAAGCCCAGGGCCTTCTGCCTGGTGGTGGAGTAGACCGAGGGGCTGTTCTCCCAGGCAACAAGGTTGGAGGCGTCGTGGAAAAGGTGAATGTTGACCAGATCAAAGGTCCTGGGGAGGAATCACAGCAGTCAAAAACCACCAAGCCCCCCCCCCCATTTGCTCCCCTGCAAAAACGCTGGACATCTCAATGAGCAGAGATGAACACCTCCCTGACCTGACGGGTGTTTGGTTAGCGCGCCGCTCTAAGGGGGACCCAGAGGGATTGCTCTTATCTTGAGCACTTTATTCTGCAGTGACATCCTGAAAAGATGGAACATGGATGGGGGGGGGCTCTGATCCGATCTCCTGTTCCTCAGCCGTCGCTCTCCCGGCCGCTCTTGTCAAACGTCATGCTCCAATTAAATGCTTACCGTTTCAGCTCTTTAGTTCTAATGTCATCCCTCTATTAGATTACCCCCCCTCGACCCCCCCCCCCCTCCCCGTTTCTGCATGCTGGAAGCAGCATTTCTATTTATCCCGTACAGGTTCGATTGCATCTAATGTTTTTTGTCATCTGTCATATGCAGCTGCTTGACTAACGATATTACATCTAATCGAATCTCTGCATGCCACTGTGGGTCACCCCCCATGAGATACTCAGTCAGTCTGCGATCCCCCCCCCCCGCCTGCATGGAGAGGTGACACCTCAGTCTGCTGTCCCACTGATGGGGGGGGGGGGGTCTGCTGCGGTAAAGATCACTTCATAAAACTCACCAGTCAGCCAGGGCCCATCGAGTCCTGATGAATCCCTTTCTGGACCACTTGCACTGCGGAACAGAGAAGCTGGCTTTAGCATGACACACGTTTCAGCAGCAGCTGCATGCAGACGCCATGGTCCAGTCTGCTGAACATGCACCAAAGAGGATCTGCTGAACTCAACCTCAATACACATTTTTATTAAATTGGTTCATTTGTTCAAAGAGTCAGATGATGGAATAATAAATATAGAGTCATGGTTTTAAATCCTGAACACGTCTAATAGTTCCACCCGGACTGGCTTGACCTGGGAAGATGCTGGGGGTCATTCCAGGATGCTGGGGGTCATTCCAGTCGAGCCGTAGATGATCCCATTTCCACTTAGTTAGACAGCATGATCCACCGCATGCTAATCTTCAGTCGTGGTTAGCTTTAACGTCTGTCCACGTGTTCAAAAACAAAGTATACGCAAGATGAAGATGAAGGCAACCAAGAGAAAATGTCAGCATCCATTACAATGGATTCTATCGATTGATTGATCGATCGATAGATAGATAAATAGATAGATATGAACATGTGGTTCAAGAATCTTTTGTGAAATTCTTCTATATCAACCTCAAAGAAGCAGAAATAGGAGCAGCACTTGTGTTCTCAGGCCTGACTCTGGTGTCCAGATCAGTCTAACTGGTTTTTCTAATCCATTTAAGCAGCCTGAGGGTGAGCGCATGTGGGAAAACATGCCCAGGAGCCGTGCCTCAGACAAAAACACCTGGAAGAGTCTTGGCCTGATCAAACATCTTCTTGGTCCTCAAACAGCACAAGACCAGCGAGCGCGTGATCGTTCTGCAGCAGCACATGATTCAGCACCAAGCTGGTGATTAAATGAGGGACAGATGGACGTTTTCCGTCTCCTTCTCTCTGATGCTCCAAACAGGGAGTTAACTACAGTGACAAATAAACTAATTACAGGCCAGGTCACATAATTACAAATTGATTAATTTTATTAAAAAAATAAAATCATGCAAATGAAAAGGCTAAGAGGTATTTGATCGTGCCTCACATCTTTCAATCTGCATTAGCACAAGATGAACTGTATCAAATTGAATTGCATTAGCATACTTGAATTAATCCAAACTGCCACCGCAGGATGTATGGACTTAATTATGCCCCTCTGCCCCGATACTGTGATCTTGAAAGGAGCAAATGGGATTAGATATGTGAAAAAGCAGATTGGATTTGAGCTCAGTCCATGTTTGTCTGTTACCAAGACAAAGATGAGCAACAGAGACGAGGGAACAAGTCTGATAATGACAGCAACCGCACGGCAGGTTGCCTGCAGAGCACCTTTAGGACAGGAAGGATCAGAAGACGAGGAGGGACGGGATGGGGGGGCTGCACTGAAGCTAAGATCCAACCGCAGCCAAAGATGTTTAATCTGGATTTCATTTAAAGAGCCATTAACTACAATGGCAGCATTAAAATCCATCACTTTCTTGACACCTGGCCCCAGATCAGTCCATTCCCTCCACATGTGACTGATTGACCCCACTGCTGGTTTATAGACACACACACACACACACACAGAGTAAACACACAAACCCTGCGTGCATCATGCACATTAGGTTGTTCATTCAAGTCAACACAGCTCAGCTCCTCCTCTGACAGGACTTTGCTGCACAGCATTATCCCAAACAATCAGCACTAGCAGAAAAGCGCCTCGCCCCATTAGGTGACATGATGACATCACCAGCAGCTGATCAGAAAGATCTGAACGTGCATTCTGACCACGCCGCAGACGCCACGGGGAAAAGGCGTGTTCGGATGGAAGTATGATTGCTTAATGCGTTTGACGGTCGAGTGGAGGGGGGTCGTGGTGAGGCGACCATAATCAGGGTGACATTGGTTGAACTTGTCCAGGTCAGCGGCAGCATCACCTCCCATGACAGTGATAAAGTGTGGTTGGGGGGGGGTCCTATGAGATGCTGATGCCTCCACACTAGAGGGACACAATGAATTTAAACTATCTGCTAATCCAGAAATGTCTTTGGTTTTGTTCCCACTGAGGTGCAGATGTTCTGTTTTAGTCCATCCTTTTATTACTTTGAACAAACTAGTTCAGAGGAATCTTTCCATTTTCAAACAGTAAATCGGATTGACTTCACTAAAAGGATGTAAATAGAAGCATCAGCTTTTTTAACTTTGATTTCAGTGTTTGAAACTGTGACCACTCTTTGTTCTTAAGATTTTGCTTTTTGATTGACAGCTGCGTGGTATCTTTTTTCAAAATGAAAAAAACAGAAACGGAAGAAAAACTAAGAATTCCTCTAAATGTGAAATTGTTTTTTACTTTTGACAGATTCACGTAACACTTCCTTTCAAAACAAAAGCTAATAAACTCCTATGAAACGTAAACAATTTAAGGCAAAATGGACCCGTTTTTTTACCCTATTCCTGTTGACCCCAGGAGGTCTGCAGGAATCTAAAAACCTTTAGCTAGTCAACTTATTTCTCAGTGCACCTCAGCCATAAATGATCAAATTTACTCATCTACAATAAATAAATGCTCACTTATCCAGCTTTACTTTAAAAATCACTATTATTTCATCTTTCTTGAACCAGAGAGCCACTATGGAGTCACATGTGGCTCCGGAGCCTCAGGTTGCAGACCCCTGCTCCAGGGTTATGGGAAAGGCGTCTGTCGGTTAAACGAAAGCCATGCGGCACAGAAGCAGTCCGTCATAAGAAACCGACAAATGCCGGATGATGCGAGTCCCACGTATGAGAGAAAACATCTGAAGCCTTTGCTGCAGCACGAGTGGACGAGGAAGCGCAGCTCTAAAAGTTATTCTTCCAGTAAAGTTTCCTCCGTTTGCAGAAGTGAACACAAAAAGTCTTCATTTAGCTTTCATCTCAACGTCTAGCGCTCATTTATGAGCTCCTCAGCCTCGTGGATCACACCTGTCACACAGACCTCCATCGGTGTCACAGGTGTCTTCCCCGCTGATAAATGCAGGGAGAATTTTACAAGCAGAGCTGCTTTAAATGACTTCATCTCCTTAACGTGGCCGTCACGTCTATGAATCACATCTGCTGTTAAATCAGAGGAGCAACAAACACGGAGGAAGTTAACTTTCATGGAGGGCAGAGCTTAAACGTAATGGTGTAAACTGCGGCGCCATAAGAAGGTATGAAATGCTGGAGCTCTTAAGGAAACCCTGATGTGCCAAACCAACGGCACAAACTCCTATGGATGTTGATCTACAGCCTGACGCCAGCTCCTTCTTTCCCTTTTTGTTCCGTCACTCGTGTAAAACAATCAATACCGGGGGCACATTAAGGTCTGGGTCGTATACTTTATTTATAAAAGGCAATAACAAATCCTTCTGATGCAGTGGCTTTTGGAGGCACGGAGCCCAAACCAATGCATTCATTACCACAGGAGGGAGGAGGGACTGACACAACAACAAGAGGTGACACAGTGTCACCAAATCCATCACTGGAACCGCTCAGAGGACCTCTCTGCTCACTCGCTCCAACATCCTCACACTTTGACATGGAAGTCAACATTTTCTTCTAAATTAGTCATTTACAAAGCCTAAAGCCGGAAAAACAACAAAACAACCTTCCTGACGGGCTGGAAAAGGGGGTGGAGCCATCAGGTACAGTTTTTCCTTCTGAGAAACACAGATCAAAAGTTAAGAGAATTGACAACACCAGTACTGTTCCTGCACTGGGAACCAGTCAGACAGAGAACTGCTTTGAAAGTGGCTGCTAATCTATGGAAGAGTCAGACGTGATACTAGCAGCCCAGGTGCTAAAGGATCCTGCATCTCTGTAGTAAAAAGGTGCAAACACAGTAAAAAAAAATCCCA
Source organism: Oryzias sinensis (assembly GCA_037389245.1). NCBI lineage: Eukaryota > Metazoa > Chordata > Actinopteri > Beloniformes > Adrianichthyidae > Oryzias > Oryzias sinensis. The sequence continues at coordinate 27,334,349 of CM074500.1, forward strand.
ATGACGTCCTGAGAAGAGACAGAAGAGAAAGGCCCATCCGTCTCTCTGGCCACCTGAGCTGTCAGAGCCTTCCAGGTTCCTCTCAATAACTTTTAATGAGCCGTTTGTTTACTCTGCCTTATTTATAGCTCTAGCCGCCTGATCTGAAATCTAGCGTCTGCTTTTGGACTCCCAGTGGCGTTCTGCTCAGCCCAAGATCTGCAGGTAATAGGATTCCTCAAAGCTGCAGATGGATGGCAAATCTAGGCGGTTTCATCTACTAAAAGAGGGCATAAATCACACGCAGAGGAAGCGGGGACGAGGCAGGGGTTATCACCAGTCTGCCTCCCTCATGAGAGCTTTGCATTAAAGCATTAGTGAAATTAATTCATCTTTCATAAGAGGTTTGAGCAGTATCTGTGATCTATGATAACAACCAATTTCTCACTACGGAGGGGCCGCAGGCAGAGTGAGGGAGGGGGCAGGAAAAAAAAATACTCTGCAAGCCTGATAGACTACACAAATCTGCTCTTTTTAAATGGGCTAACATTATGTGGAGTGCTGCTCTGTGGAGCATCATCTCAGATTCATATCCCGGCTGCAAAAGAGACATATATCACTAAGCAAAACTTTTCCCATCTGCCCCCCCCATCACACACTACTGTCTCCATCAACCTTCTCACAGTCTGCTGTCTTGTTCGGCTTCTCTGCTGTTGCTGAACAACTCTTTGCTGCTGTCACCTGAAATGCTGTTAATTTGCTTTAAATCATTTGTGGAATGGGTGGGGGTGTTTGTCTGTGTGTGGGGGGGGCAGCACTGTGTGAAAGAGACAGATATGAAGGGGAAGCATGTGACGGAGCTGTATCATCTGTTCTGCATATATTTGTGGAGGCGGCTGCTGGAGCGTGGGTGACAGATGACTGGGGAGGGAAGGGATGACACGCGGCCGGTCCTGCTCTTTATTACCAGATCAGCGCGGCCGCTACGCCCAAATAGAGGCAAGAGGGCCTGGCTGCAGACATCAACGTCCAGAACCAGAAGTCTTCCACCAGAACCGCTAGAAAAAAGCTTGACTTTAACTGTAGTTACAGCGTTTCCCATTATAAGCTTTCATAAAACTTTTTCTAGTTCAATAACGTTCATAGTGTCTATTATTTACTGACTTCTAAGGTTCGACTGTTATCAGTCTTTTTTCACGATTGAGTTCTTCGTCCACAACGACTCTGGCACACAATCGTGTCTGATAACAGGAAAACCTTTTTCTACAACTCTGTACAGCTTTGGCTTAGGGTTAGGTTAAGGTTAGGGTAATTAGTATGATTTCCGCCTCTGGCCAATGATGTCAGGTGCCATCTTGTCTGCAGCAAGGTCCTTCTCAATAACGGCGCTCCTCACCTGAAACTCAAAGAGTGACAGCCACCACCAACATGTCTGGCCTGATCGGCCTTCAGGGCTTAAGTCTGGGGCTTAGGGAAACCAAAAAGTGAAGGTGTTTGTTTGTGGAACCCACCTGAGGATAGTAATCCTTGGGAAACTTTGCCTTCTCCAGCGAGGATCTGCTTTCCAGGGTCTCTGAGCACGTCTCCCTTCCCACCACCTTCTCGAATGTCTTGGCTGAAGAGGAAAATGACAGAAAGGAGACAGAGTAAGAGAAGAGGATGAGAGAGGGGAGAAGTAAAAATAGATTCTGTCATAGGAACAGATGTATGCTGGCTCCTTCAGACAACTGCTCCACCTGCTGGCCTGAATGAAGGTGTGCAAGAGATCAGAGAGATCATTTTGTGTGGAGGAAGTGGACCAGATCCTTTTTTCAGCAGAATGTGTTTATAGATGTTTGAATAACCTTTTCTGCCAAGATTTGCACATTTTCTTAATATAATGGTCCTCTTTTAAATGCTGCTGTGAGTGTGCCAGAGACCTGGGGAGGGGGCTGGCCGTTGAAATTCATGTCATCTACTTTACCTGCTATATGTTTTGTGATGAACGATATGAAACTCCTTTAGAAAATTCTCAATCTCTTTCAGTGTTTTTAATGTTCATGTTGCTACTCATGTTAGATCTGAGGCGGCTCAGCTGACTGCTGAACTTTGAGGACCTTTTAATTAAAACTGTAAAGTTTCATTCAAAATCAACATTTTGAGGGAGTGTGAGGGAGGTTACATAACGGACGCACTGCCCTGACACCCAACCATATCCGTCCACAGCAGACAAACCCACTCGGGTTCAGTCGCACTCAGGTTACCTGCTGCGAGAATGCCTTTCCTGAAAATAGGAACCAACAACAAGCAAGTGTAGTGATTCGTCTCAGAGGATGCAGTCGCGTGGCCCTCAACTGACCTGAATAACAGGAACCAACGCATTAAACATGAAGGTCTCTGTTCTGGGCCCCCTACTATTTATTTTGTACATAAATGACTTCGTTCAAAAAGTCTCTGATGCTAATCTGTATTTTTATGCTGATGACACAGTTATTTACTGTTATGGATCATCTCCTGCTCGGGCCACTGCAGAAAGCTTTAGTTGCTGTCCAGCATTCACTTATTCAGTTAAAATTAGTTCTCAATGCTGACAAGACAAAACTAATGTTTTCAAACTCAAAGAAGGCCCCTGAAACAATTCCAATGGTGTCCACCTTGGAGGGAGATGTCACAGAGGCGATTTATGAGTCCCTCACCTTTAAACCTCACATAGAAAAACATGTTAAAAAAAAAAAACTTAAACTTGGCTTTTTTCCTTGACACGTGCCATGCTTCCCTGAGGTTCATTACCAGCTGTAGATCTTTGACGCATCATTGTGACCTGTATTCCAGAGTACAATGGTCTTCTCTGGCCACTAGGAGGCAGGGACATTGGAACACTTTTATGTACAAGGCCTTGCTTGGATTACTGCCTCCTACATTTGTTCTTTAATCACAAGGAGACGTGTGGAATCTAACTCCTTAAGATCTAAAGTCTGGTTGTTGCTTTCTGTTCCCTTTGCTGCACAGAGCTGAGGAAAAGTCCACTCTGCTCCTTTTGCTTGGAAAATGCTGCAGAAAGACTGGAAACTGACTGAACTGCTATCTTTAAATGTTTTTAAGAACATTTAAGAGCACCAGAGGCTGAAACAATAATGCAGCTGCTTTTCATGATTTGTGTGACTTTAATGATGATTGTTTCTATGTATTTTTTATGTTGAAATGTGCCGCCTGTTGGCCAGGACACCGTTGGAAAGGAGGTTTTTGATCTCAATGGGACTTTCGTGTTTAAATAAAGGTCAAATAAATAAATAAAGTCTCTTCTCTGGAAGTCCTCCCCTGCCTGGCCCCGCCCCTCATGGGGGCAGCTGGTGCTAATCCTGACTCGGTGCGTAATAGAAAGCGAGGCACCTTCACATCTATATCTTTTATTTAATTAGCACGGCCCCTGGACCTGCGCACCCTCTGACTCCTCACGCTGATGAGACCGCTGTAACTGTCCAATAACTTGGCACACGTCATTACTGTAGGCCCAAAGTCGTATGAATTAAATGCCAATATTAATAAGCAGACCCACTGGGGCCTTTACATTAAACCAGAGCCAATCTCAGCTGGGTGGTGTTGATGGAGGCAGAAATAGCCTGTGGATGGTTGCAGATGTGAGGATGTCATTTCAGTGAGATGATGTGGAGCAGGGACCAGACACTCACCATTGAAATCAAACTGCTGGATGTTTTTCAAAGTCTCGTGGATAAAGTAGAAGCTTCCCAAAGCCTGCAAGAAGAGGAGATCTAATGAGACGTTTGACGGAAGCACTTCAGTGTTTTGTTCAGAGACTTGACAACAACAGGTGCTCGCTCTCCTTACAGTACGCTCAGCTCTAACATTCAGTCAACAATCGTCCACTTCAATCGGCTTAAAATCTTCATTTTCCCTGCAAACCATCAGGAAACTTTCCCAGTTGGCGGACGAGCCAATCAAAGTGTGTGAGAAAGAGTAGAGTGGTGCCGAGGGGGATTTGATGCGGTTCACAGTCCACTACACTGCTTTCTGTCTGCCTCTTTACATTTCAGGCAAACGGAGGCAAAGCTGGAGCTCAATCCGCTGTCTTTAGGATGCAGGCCTTTGGCTCAGGATAATTCCCGCTCTTTGTACTCGCCTCAGAAAATAATGCGGGACAGTTGAGGAACTTTCCCCAGAAAGACGGGGAAAGGTGGCGATTGCTTTCTGTAACAGGTTTTCTGTTTTGGGGGGGGTGCTGCAGCGATTGGGCCGGCCTCTGCATTATTCATGAGGCTCGCCACATCTTTAGATTAAACATTTGCTGATTTGTCAAAAGCACAAACATGACGTCCATCTCCTTGACACAGACGCTCAAGAAAACGCCGTTTCACATCTAATTGATGAGGGCTGCAGCTAGTGACCAGCACCCTCGCCACAGTGCCCTCCCCTCCATCATTCCTTCTCTTGGGGGGGGGCGGCAGAGGAGGGATGAGGTGGGTGGGGGTGCGATTACTGTGCCAGGCGAAGGCGGTGCTCAAGGTCACAGCTTCCCATCGAGGGAGGACGACTTCCAGGAAGGCCCTCTGTGTTTATTGGCGCTCGCTCCTCTTTGTGTCGTCTTTCACCTTAAAGTGCCGACAACAGACGAGGAGCAGAGCAAGGAGAGGAAAGTACCATTCATCAGGGGGGGGGCACAGACACACTCTCCACAGATATTCCTCCCAGAAACAGATTGAACTGCAGTGGATAAGTCTCCTGCCACGTCAAAGCACTACTGCCACCCAATTTACAAGAGAAGTGCTTTAAGGCTGCCAGGCGTGATCATCCTGAGGATGGAGATAAACACTCTTAAAACCTCCAAGATGCATGCTGGTGTCCCCACGGGGGGTGGGGGGGGGGACTTCCCTGTTAGCTGTAGAAAAGAAATGACATTCTTGATTTAAAATACCAGTGGAGACAAAAAACAAACAAACTCTAATACCAAACAAGAGAATCGTTCTGAACCCAACCCAACTGAATTCTGGGATGGAGTCAGTCCGCTCTGAAATGTCCCTTTGAATTCAAATAGTGCTGCTGGGAGCCAGCATAGGCTTATGAGGAGCAAACCTGCAGGTTTCTACAGACTGAAGCTCTCCAATGTTCTGCAGACAGAACCTGCTTGACCACAGGTGTCCCATCTTCTTCCTGAAACCCTCAAATGAAAAATCAGAAAACAATGGAAGTATTTTTCTGACCGAAAACGAATAAAGTCTAAACTCAACTATTCACCTCAGCAAACAAACCTGCACGAATCGATGGATGAATATGTGTGCACCCCCGCCCCCCACAGGCTTCATGAAGAAGCCATCATATTAGCGGGTGCAATTAATGCGTTTGTCTCCTTACACGACGGCTGCAAACATTCATTAGGGCCGGCCTGCGCTGACAGGCCGTGCTTATCTCCTGGCAGGGGCTTCACAATGGCCCGTGTCACTCGCATGTTCGTCACGTCCCTCTTTATTGACTAGCTGCCAGATTCACTTGAAATAATTAAAAGTATATTTTACATATTTATAAACCCTGCTGCCATAGCGCCTACTTAATTTTCCATTAGGAAAATGCAGTCTATTAAGTGCAGCACGAGGGCTGCGGGGGAGGGAGGGGAACTCAGTAATCACTGTAATTGTAGACAGAAAGACAATAACTGTGCCATAAAAGCTGGGTTTATGACCCGTCCTGGCAAAGCCGTCTCTTATCACGACTGGTGCGGCGCGAGCGCCGTGCAGATGACATTTCCAAAATCCCCGCAGACGCAGCCTGAACAAGTCCCAATAGACTGCCGGCCGAGGAAGACAGACTGAAAGCTGCAGTACATATCCTGCATACTGCGCTCTGCAGAATGCTTTATCGATACTGAGGGCTGCAGGAATGAGTCCGGCAGAGGAGCAGAGGCAGGAATCCTGTGACCTCTGCATAGATTTTTTCAGTTTAATGTGAAAAATGAGCCATAAAGCAAACATAAAAGTAATAATTTTTCCTCAAGGTCTCACCTCCAATCTGTGCTCTGAGAGCGGTTGGTCCCCGGAGGGCCGACACGTGCACACTCCACCACCCTGACAGTGGAACTGTGCAACTGTGCTCCGGTCTTCAGCACACTCACGGGCTCAGTTATGAGGCGTTACCATGACAACGCGTGCCCAACCAGAGTTCCACTAGGAGAACGGCTGATGCCGTTTCTATAATCTGGTTTTCCTTACCAATCATAGTTATCACCTCACTCAAGGGTCACAGCAGTTCAGAAATCCCACATTATCTGTTGGTCCAACTGTTGCACATGCGATCGCTCCTCTATGACCGTCTAAGAAAAGAAGGGAAATATCCCATTTAGCAGCAGCAGGGATGAAAAAGTCGGATCCTCAAGAACCTGCTGATTAGCCTCTTTTTCAGGTACCTGGGAACCATTTCTCTCTCATGCAGAAGCAGTCAGACTGGAATGAAGTAGAAAGGAAAAGAAGGAACTCCTGACTGTTTTCATCCTGCCTCTCTAGTGGATTTATCGGCTGTTTGTTTTAGTTTTATAATAATGAAAGGAACAGCTTCGAACTGCATCAAGTTTGTAGGAGTTTACCGACAAACCGCTCTGGCAGAACAACGAGAACGTGATCTATCAACATGCAGAAACCCAGAAGAGAAAAAGCCTGTTTCCTCTGAACTCTGGGGCAGAGAGCTGGACACCGACAGGTGGATCCCACCTTCCTGCTTTAACAGGACCAGAACAGGAGTAAAGAGCAAGCAGCACCTTTGACCTGAAGGAAGCAAAGGTATTTTGAATAGGAATTCATAAAGTCATGAATTCCATTCACTTGCTGTAGCGCTCTTTTGGACAACTGGATCTAGATCGGATCAGACGGATCAGTCAAAGATTCACAGAAGTCTGTTGTCATCAGCCGTTTGTTGAAAGATGAAAAAGGTGGGAGGGCAGCTCTCAATGAGTGTGACTGTTATAAACACAAAAAATAATAACACAATGTGTCTGAAATAGAACTTGACATCAACCCCTCTGACCAACCCTCTAGGCATTCTGGGTAGTTTGATCATACAACATTAACTACAGAGCCGTTTCACAAATTTAGGAGAGAAATGGGATTTCATTTGCCAAATAATGTGGATAATTGGAGTGGATTGATCCATCACATAACCTTGATTATTGACAGTCGTGATCTTTGTAACGGAGCTTTTCCTCACTGCAGTTCTTCCAGAGAATGCAGAATCAGAGAGTTTGGTAGAAAACACGTCACTTTTGTTTCCACTAAAGAAGACTCTTATTCATAAATGCATCAAACACTGAAAGGTTTCATTTTAGTCAATTATGGCCCAACTTTAAAGGATTGTTTCTCTAACAGGACAGATTCAGACATGGTCCGGTAAATCTGGTTTATGAAAGAACAAAAAGGATCTTTAGATTTAGACCTCTTGTGTTCAGACAGTTCTGATAGTGTTTGGATGCTGAAACCAGTTTATCCTCCGTTTTTGTGGCTCCGTTTTTCATAGCTGGAAATAAATGCAGGCATCAGGGGGTTAAGCAAATACTTTAAAATCACAATTAAAATCATGTATTTGTAGTTCATTCTGAAATAAATAAGTCATTCTGAAAAACAACAATGTGAGATAAAAACAAGGCTACTGTGGAGTTTCTGAAAAAAGCCATAGAATTAAAATAATATTCAACATGAGTAACAATTTTAAGAAGCTGTTTTAAAAATAATGAACAGGTTTTTTAAAGCAAAATGAAATATATTTAATAATAAAATGGCTGATTTAAAATCTGTGTGCAGGTTTTTTGTAATTTCATGATCTTTTTATATATTTATGAGAGATTTATTGGTTGATTGTGTGATTGCACAAGGTCAAGTTTGGGGCTTCATACGTTTCTACTTAGATATGTTCAAAATCCCACAAATATACAGACCAAAAACTTTAGAATGTGGCAAAGAGGCAAATAGAAAAAAGGAAAAGGAAACGGACGATGTTAGATATCCACAAGTCTGGATTTACAGGAAATATACGTTTCAAAAATGATTCTTAAAGAAATAATACCAGCATTGAAAATTGATCCTCTAATCCAAAAATTCCAAGAGATGGTTTAATAAAATGTTATTTTTGTTTTTGTTTTTTGGGGGGGGGCATTATTTCTTCTTTAACGGGTTTAGAAGCGGTTGGCTGGGACTGTAATGTACTGACAACAAAACCATGAAAGAGGAAACTTCATGATGACAAACCTCATGTCTGATGTCTGGAGACTGCTGCAGTGTGAGGAGGATTATGTGTGCGTGTTGCCCCCCCACCTCTCTGTGGCATTTTACCCCCCCCCCCCCCCCCCACAGCAGGCTGCTCTCCAGTTTATCTCCCACTGATCCGAAATTCCTGAAGCTCCGGATCTGTCAAATCCCAAGTGATGGCGCCTCAAAACGCCACATTCAGACACCTGACGCAGAAAGGTCGATGAGACGGGCTGTCATGGAGGAACCCCCCCAGCCCTGCTGTGTCAGAGGAGCTTAAGGGGGGGCCATGGATAAGCTTTGACTAATAGGGACATAATATCCCTATTAGTCAGTAAAGATCAGCGCTCACTCATGTAACCGTCTGCAAACCACAGGGGACAGTCCAGCAGCAGATCTAACAGCTACCAAAAGCAGACTTTTCCTTTCAGGAGGGCCCCCCCCCATGTCCAACAGGGGACCCATCCATATCTGGCATCTGCCCACCACCCGCCCCGCAGGAAAAAAGCCTGTCCGTCACCCCAAAGAGAGCAGCTCCGGTAGAGACGCCCCTGCATTTGGAGAGGCCTTGGTGTTTCTGCCCCTCCTGACCCAGAACCCCCCCCCCCCCAGCTCCCATGTGTGTGCCAAAGCCCCGGCCAAAGACCATCGATTATTCAGAGTATTGAGCCGCAGTGTCTATGATTCATCGGCTGCCTGGAAGGCCTGACTGGATACACAGACAAAAGTCTCATTAAAACTTCCTCCATCACTTCCTGCGATCTGAAAGCGGCCCGAGTGTCGGAGCCATCCGTCACGTCCCGCAGCAGCGGGGGCTCTGGGCTGGGGGGGGGGGGGGGGGGGGGGGGGGGGGGGGGGGGGGGCTGCTGTGGTACTGGCAAACAGTCACACTGATGTATGGACATGGGAGTCATGTTACATCCAAGCTTGTCCTCCTCAGGAGCTTCTACAGGTCCAGTGAAAAATCCAAAAGGAGAAGGATTGAAGGCACATCCCAGATCACTTCTTCTGAAGCGGATCCAGAACGGGGGGGGGGGGGGGTCCAGCCTCCGGAGCTCTGGAGTTTAGGCTGAATCTTACCGTTTCCTCTCCGATTTACAGCTTCATGCTCCCAATAAATTCAGGATTTCATCCCATTCAATAGTCTTTTTTTCCTTTTTCCCCAAATCGAGCATGTCTGATAGTTTTCATCTGCTGGGGCTTTGAGAGAGACGACTTTTTATTTGAATTCTATCAAATGGGAAAAGAAGTCTTGTTGGTAGATTTGAAAAAGTAATCACGTTTTTTATAAATGAGGATCCATTCCAGCCTGGGATTAGGATTTTAGCTTTGAAATTTTATAAAATAGAATAAAATAGAATTTCTGTTTTAAAAAAAATCAGGAAAAAACATTAGACACATAAAAATCATAACAAGATTAAAAAAAAGATTAAATAAAAACAGAAAGACAGGAAGTGAACCGAGTTCCAAAGCAGATCAGTTTGAAACGTGCAGAAACTGGCCTGAGGCTGTCTTTCTGTGTCCTTCCACCATTTCTGAAACAACCGTTCGTTCAGCTCTTCCTCATCCTCTTCCTCCTCAGCCTGCCCAGCCTCCTGCCCCCCCCCCCACCCCCCACATTGAGCTCTGCAAACTTCCAAAGCTTTCAGGTTCATTACCCCAAAGTCTCCCAGAATGCTTTGCGCTCATGATGGACCTCAGAACGCGATTTTCCTTTCTTTTGAGGAAAACATTATGGATGGGTCTAAACAAGGCACAATAGGCCAAAGCGGCGGCAGCGCCTGACCTGCCAACAATCCCGCCCCCCCTCCCAGCGCCGGCTGCCTCTCTGGAAAATATTGTGCATTCATTTCATTTAGCCCCCCCAAACATTCAATGGTAGAAGTTAATTAAATTGCTTGTCCATTGTGTTCATCCACTTACAAAGTTAATGATATTGTGCCGGGGAATTAAAGAGCGTTTTATAAAGCGCGCGGGATGGGAGCTGGCAGGCACTACATTGCCCAGTTGAACCCTGTCAGTCGGCGGGCTTCGGGACGCCCTAATTAGCGGTGAAATGGATGCTTCCATCTGCCAATTTCCTGCCACGCTCATCAGTCGTGCCGCTGCTCCTCTAACCTGCCTAGCAGAGGGTATAAAGAAATAAAACCATCACAGCACTGACATTCAAGCCAGAAGAAAAGAAAGTGAATACGAGTGTAGATGGAACGACTTTAAAAGAGCTTCTGCCTCATCCAACTTTTTCCTCTGACCACAGGCTTAGCATAATTCTGATGGACGATCTGCATAACTTTGTTAGAAGCGCTGGGCGCATACAGGAACTACATGTGGTTTCTGTGCAGAAGAGAGCTTTTCTCCTCAAAGCTTCTAAACCTGAATTTATGCTTTCTGCCCGGGGATTTCAGGAAGGTGAGCTTCTTCTCTCACTGAGACTGATTAATACTCTCACTTATTCCACTCCTCTATTTACTAATACCACGCTGCTACTGCAGCAGCTTTTAACGAGGACATAAAAACTGGGACTGAGTAAATGGGATTACACCTGGGGGGGCGGTGCCCTTCTTGACCTCCTAATGAGACAGGCCAAAGGCAGGAGCGTCTGTATGAACTCTCAGTTGAGGTAGATTAAATGGAGCTTTGCTGAAAAGCACCACAATGCGCTGCTTTTGGCTTTGAGAAGGGAGATGGTGTTGTTCTGCTCACCTGTGGCCCCCAGGTGAGGGAGGGGCAGACCACACCGCGCTCTTCAACAGAAGCTGAGAATCAAGTCCTCAGCCGGACAAAGTGGATGAAATCTGTCCAATTCCAACAAAAACGGAATCTTTCGCAAGTCAAAAGGCCGTCTTTCAAGAAAAAGTAGTACTTTTACCTTCTTGCATGAAAAAGTTTCTTATCGGGAAAGTTCTTCAAAAGTAAAATAATCTTAGTTCGAGAAAACGTATCAGACAAGAACTCTTGGTATTTTTTTATTTTATTTATTTGTTTGACTTATTTAAAGAAAATCTGCCAATGGGGGTAAGAACTTCTGACTAATATCTAGGAGGCCTGTCTTTGCATCGGCATAAAATGGTTTGAGGTGCAGCCAGGGTCTCTGGGGGGGGGGCAACACTCACAGAGCTTCACAGCCGTAGTGCATAGGTAATCTAACCTTTCCAAACATGTCCGGTGTTTTTAAAAAGCAGAAGCAGAGACACGTTCTGAGCCTGAACGGTTTGGAAAATGACAGTTTGATAGATTCACCACTTTCCTGGAATCCAGACGAAGATTTTGAAATCAACGCACAGGTCTGCTGCTCTTCTCTGCTGTGCTGTCCACACAGAAATGAGATTTAGATCGGTTCATGGAAACAAGCCTTTCATGAATGTGCTTTAGAAAGTAGGTCTTCCTGAACAGAATCCACACTGAGGGTTTAGGGGAAGCCTTGAAAGCTCTCACTTCATTGCTCGCACCACGTTGTGTTTGCTAAAGTTGGCTTTATCTGGAATGTGGCATAAAGATAAGCAAATCAAGGAGTTTTATGGGGACAGAGATCTTCTACAGTCACTCAAAGATTTACACTCTACCATGATTTTGTTCTTTTGTAACCTCAAAAACACTAAATGATTTTGTCCTCAATTTAATCAAGACGCATCTTTTTCTGGAATTCAACATTTGCTCATTTACTCGAAAGGACACCAATTATAGTTTTGAAGAGAAATGTTTGCGGCATCTGCGTCTGCTAACAAGGGGAACTTGTGGACAGCAAGTGCAGCAGACATCTGCAGGCGGCCATAAAAGCAGCTTTCTTCCTTTAAGAGAAGGAAGAGAATCTGAAAAAACAATCTTCAAATGCTCCATTGATCCTCATGAAGAGTTCCTCTTTGAAGAACCGTGCTGTCTGCCTCCACAAAAATCATAGTTTGAAAAAGGGATATGAAGATGATGCATATTTGCCTTATTAGATTGTTCCTCAGGATGAAAAATCCATTGGAACAATTGAGATCTCCATTGGTAATTAAAGTGGCATTACCTCCCCTCTGCTTCCTCGGCCGCTGCTGGCTCGCCAAAGCCATTATTCAATTGTTTCAGATGTCAGGGGATACTAGGTCTTTAATATACTTATGCTCATTAATGTAAATCATATTTGGCTATGGATGTCCAATAATCAGAAAGAATATTTCAGCTTGTAGTTCCCCATCTATGAAAGTCTTCCCATTAGAGGGGGGGGGGCCGTGGAAACGACAGCTCCTTCAGCTCATTGATTTTTTTCCCTCTTCTTTTTTTCATCCCTGCATTTTGGAAAGGCTGCTAATGCTGTCATGGACTGTTCATCAATCTATATTTTTATCTGATTCAATAATGTTCCTATTCATGCGGCCTCATTTGTGAAAGACCTGATTAAATTAGGATCATCTGCGCCACAGTGTCATTTTTACTGATTACTGAGTCCAATCAAGAAGTTGCAAAAGTTCACTGATCAAACGCACAGCCTGTTTACCCGCCTTGAGGGATGTTTCCCTTCAAATTCAGACAACTTTTAGAGCCCCCCCACCCCTCAGAAGTACACAAGCTTTCTCCTTCTCTTCACTTTATCAAACACGTGATGAACATATCGGAAAGGTTCCCATTTCTCTGCCTACCGGCCCCCTCCTCCCCCCTCAACACAAACACCACTCTTTCTGAATGAGGGTCGCATCGTCTCGATGGTGAGCGTCAAACAGCAAACGATGCAGCCGCCGCTCCATCCCTTCCGCCTGACAGCGTCTCCAAGGACGTGGAGGTTTGAAGGTGAATCTCTGAACCTGCAGAAGGAGCTGGAGTTCGGAAACGAGTTTTTGGCCACCGAAAAGCCAGCAGCTTTCCGCGCGGCGCTGTCTGGGTGTGAGCAGAGGCGTTCTTGGAGCACAACAGTGACCACAGGACCGTGAAGCTTAAGAGGAGAAACACACGCAGCAGCTCGTCTCAGGCTAAGACTCCGTCCGCTGCCTCTTTGTGGCCTTTTCTTTGTCTTTATGTAAAAACCAATGATGTGTTATGTAAAATTCCCAGAGGCTTGATTTAAACAGTTGGATATCCTCCATGCTAGCTTAGTTATACTCCAGTGCATCGCCGCTGCGAGCACACGGACGCTGCATGAAAAGCAAATGGAAATGCAGGACTCAGCTTCTTAGATAACAACAAATTATGTCAGGCCTTTTTTCTCTCTTATTGTATTATTCTAATAATAAATAAAAAAGAGGAGTTTTCATGCGCAGATGTTTCTTTTTACGCAGGCTACGAAGCATCCGGCCTCTCCTGCAGCCGGTGTGAGAGGAGGGGAAGCGGCGTGCCGTGCCAGGAGCCGGCGGACCCCGGCTGCTCTCCTGTACCCTTCACAGCCACAGTCGTGGGAAGAAAAGAGGATTTGGAGGGGCCCATGCAGGTCCTGCAGGAGGAGGCCGCCCCATTGACCGCTCAACAGATGACCAGGTGGTGCTGTGCTGTTCCTGAGTGCTGCCATTTGTCAAACCTTTGGGCTGAAGCGTGAAAACAACATTCAGGTCCCCAGCACTCTGAGAACCAGTCAGCCCAAGAGCTTCTTTGGGAAGTCTCTCTGCTCCTCTGATATACAGAAATGTAATTAAGCTTTTAAAATGAAGAGCCTGAATTTAACAGTAAGAGCATAACATCCAATCTAATTAGAGAATCCTTTAATGAGTGGCTAATTAGCTGCTGCCTGGTGCACACAGGAGGCTTTTGTGGCATGAACCCTTCTGACTGGGCCACTCTTTGTGTTAGATTAGTTCCCACTTGGAAGAGATTATTGACTAAAATATGGTTATGTTTTGCTTTATACCTTTGTAGGCACCAATCGGACATGTTCACGGGGTCAGACAGAGGTCCGGACTCCTCGCCTGGGTTAGCGGGCGACATTCAAGGTGGAGGCCAAAACATTCACGCTACGACCCCAGAGCTTAGACTTTTTTCTTTGAGCACTAAACCCACCGGTGACAGCTGAGGTTGGTGCCAGTGTGAGATTGAAAAGCGCTTTGGGCCTTCTAAGAAAATAGTAAAGAAGGGCAGAAAGGATTCAATTTAACGACGATTCAATAATTTGTGGTTGTCAATACAATTCACAGTCCATATTTGTTCATTTTAAAGGATTCAGTGACCTAAAGTGGATTCAGATCATCTTGATCCAAACTTCCAGCAGTGAGACTCAGACAGAAATTCCTGCTACTGAACAGTTTTCCAGATTCTTGGATTTCTTCCAGATCATCAAGTGGAAATGAAATCTGTGTCCAAACAAACAAGTAAACTAGAATGAATGTCAAATCCATTCACATGTTAGTTTCCTAAAGTTCACCACTGGTGTTTTTCCACATCCAAAGAATCCAAAGGGAACATTCTTAGAACATTCTAGACACTGGATGGTCACATGACTTTATTCAAAGTCTGTTCACACATTGGACTGGAATGACGGACTGATCTGTTGATGACATCACATGTGTGTTGTCCACTGATGCACTTGGTCATTTTTACGTTATGCTAAAATAAACCTATCATGCCTCAATCCAGATGGTATTTTCCAATATTGATTGTTTTCATGATGATTAATTGCTACACCTATGTAGTAAAGCCCCGTATGAGTACACCCCATTTGACCGTTGGGGGGCATAAATGGGAGAGTAGAGGAGCTGAAGCCCTTTGCTCACAGAGCCTAAAAAGAGCAAAGGAGATTGGAAGAAGGGCTTCACATAAACAGTTTTTTTCCATTTTCTTAGACGGCCACATTGGATAGAAATTTGCTCAGTAGTTTCCTCAGACAGGCTGGTAGTCACATGACTGCTCTTCCCGCTCCCTCAGCCCCGCCCCTCATCCGCTGAAGCCGGTCTTCCTCTGACCCCTGAACCTCACAGGAACTGCACTCATTTTCCTCACAAGAATCAATTGGGACGAGGAGAAAGGCCCAGATTACCACCCGGAGTGGGACACACCCCTCCGGAGGAGAGCGTGCGATGTTTTTATAGGTAACAGTTAAACAGAGGTGGTTCTTCGGGGACAAAGACGTCTTCATGCTGTCTGACCCTCAAAATGAGTCATGCCAAAATGCACCATTTAATATTGTGAGAAAACGGAGCAGCTGGATGAGTTATCGTCCTCGTTCAACTTGAAGCATGTGAGGGCAATTTGTCTGAAAAGATGAAAAAAAAGAGGCCAGCTTTGAAAAAGAACATGGCAGATTCAGTCAAGGGCGAGAGAGGGCATATGACAGCAAATTTCCAGCCATGTGGCTGTTTGGTTTTTTGGTTTCCTCTTCTGGGATCTATTTATACGCTGGCTAACCCGTGTGACTGGCCGGCATCCCCTAAAATCAGATTAGGAAGTTATGAGGCCTGTAATTAACCAGCTGTTTCACTTGAGGGCTTCCTATTTCCTAATGAAAAGCAAGTGAAAATGATTTAATAATGCAGCAAAAGTCCTTATGGGCAATTAATGTGTAGTATAGAACATAAACATGACAATAATGTCGGCTACGCATTTAAAGAGGTGGACAGACTGTTGGGGGGGAGGGGGGGTAATGACAGCTAAAGAGGAGAGGCGGGCTGTGATGCCATTATTCTGACAACAAACCAGGGATGGAGGTGGGAGCCGCAGTGAATGAGGCTGCGCCTTTTTAATGGCCTGTGTGTTTGAAATGTGCTGCACAATACCTGCTAATTGGATTAGGTGCTACCGCAGTGTGTCCCTGTGGTCGTAGGCTGATGCAAATGGACGGCCGGTTGACTAAACAATGCAACAGCATTAGAATAAGGTGATTGGATGACAGAGGGGAGCCGAGCCCGGCCGCCCTCGTCCGTGCCAAGTCCATTACGCGTATTGAAGGCATCTTGATATCACTCATGGGTCGTCAGCCAAGAGAAAGAGCGTGATGCTGTTTTGTTTAGCCTTCATTGTCAGGATGGCGCCACTTTTCCATCCAGGTGTAAGTAATGCAATCAGTTAAGGAGCAGAAGACACCAGCACCACCTGCACAGCCTTAGGATGGCTGCGATTCGACAAGCTCAAGGGCAAGATTCAAAACTTCCAAACAGGACTGTGTTTACATATTACAGTTGGACCAACTTTACCAGATCAGGAGTGACAGGAAGAACTGCTTTCACAGCACACACCCACGTCTTAGCCTTTAGTATGTGCTATGCTTTTTCACAAGAGGAAAGGCTTGGAAATAAATCCTGTAAATGAGACAGAATGGACTGTCCCTCTTTTTTTTTTTTACCTTTCCTGTCCAGCAGCAGAGCAAACAGGTGAGAGCAGAAGGCCTGTTGTGTTGGCCAGATGTTACGGTTCCAACAGGGGTTGTGAATCTTCTGACACACATTTGAGGTGTGTACTGTTCTGACAAATGTCAACATGAATGTGAACACGTTTAAAATGTCTTCTACAGCTGAGCACCACTCCATTTACTGAGGGGGAAAAAAAGAAAATTATTATATTATATTACTAAAATTAGCTAACTAATGAAAGATTAGAAACATTGAATGTTTCATGCAATAACAGCCCCATCACAGAATGAACTTCCATCCGTTCCTCAGGCCCTGTCTCATAATGGAACAGAAGATGAATAAACCAAAAGCATAAACTTATTTTTCATGTGAAGTTCTCAGAAATATTGATGGTATTTTGTTCTGATGTGTCCAATCCTGTTGCTGTAGATCTGACAAACCACAAATGCAGTACTTTTGGTTTCTAACAGAGATGCAGTACTATTTCAACTTTGACCTTCTGGAAGTTTATCATCATTACTGTTAGGTGTAAATGTTAGCATAGAAGAAGAAGAAGAAGAATCTTTATTTCTATAGCACTTTTCTCAGAGCGGGTCACAAAGTGCTTTACAAAGAGCATAAAAGCATATCAACACACAAAAAGTAATAAAATACAATAATAATACAATAATAATAATAGTAAAATAAAACACAGTAAAACGTGGTAAAACTAGGACTAAATCAACTAAAAGCTCTCCTAAATAAAAACGTCTTGACCTGAGATTTAAAACACTCAACGGAATCGATCTGACGCAACGACAATGGGAGCGAGTTCCAAAGACGAGGAGCAACAGCTTGAAATGACAGATCTCCTCTAGTCTTATAGCGGGTTTTTGGAACGCTTAAAAGATTCTGGTTGGAAGACCTCAATGATCGGGCATAAAGGGGGCGGAGCCTGTCCACACACACACGTAACAAATATACCTGTTGGCTCCGAAAACCTTCACACACAAACACGTCATCATGTACTCAACACAACAACAGCTCAGTGTGTGTTTGTAGGCACATACTTGTGCCTACAAACACACACGTGTAAAGCATATCATGTAAAGATGTAAAGCATATCATGTAAACATGTAAAGCATATCACGGGCGTCGTCCATGAAGACCTTCTATCAGCATCACTTAAGTGTTAATAGCAGAGGACATTGTCACTACTTTGTATATTTCCCAGAAGTCACAGAAAAATACTTTGATGTAGATTCTGATGATGAAAGATTTGACCACAACTGACTACAACTGCTCAGTTAGCAGGAGGAAAGTAAAAGAGCAACACAGGAGGACATGAGGATCAAGATCAGAGGTGTCAAACTCCAGACCTGGGGGGCCGACCTCCTGCTAGATTTCCAGAAATCCTGCCTCATTTTCTGCTGGTTACCTGGATCAGGTGTGTTTAGCCAATAAGGAGCTTCAACGGCAGGATGGTTTGGAAAACATCAGCCCTCCAGGCCTGGATTTGGGACCCCTGGATCAGATTATTGATACATATTGGATCCAATGTTGTTCAACGCCAAGCCCCCTGTAGTGCAGAAAACTGTGGAAATCCTGCCTTTTATTATACATGTGGAATAATGAAAAGCGAATCGTCTCCTCCAGTCCAATAACCGTCTTTAAAGGTGAAACATTGTATAACTGAGGGCCTGTGTTAATGTAAAGTTAACTGTTTATGGCCACTTCCTGCAAATGTACATTAACGCTCAATGTTTCCCATTTCCTCTTCGTGCTTTGTGGCCACCACCCATCAGAAGGACTGTGTTCACCTGAGGCAGGTGTGAGGAGCTAATCGCCCTGCAGCACTGTGCGGACTGCAGGAGCCTCTGGCTTTCTTTAAACTCGGGAGAAATTGCTTGGATTTATTGCCCCACCACGTCCCCCCCCCCCGATATTAACCAGCTGTGCGTGACTCCAGGCTCAAGTGAGGAGATCAATCCCCCAGGAAAGTGCCATCCTACTCAGACAGGCCGGTGAGGCGCGATGAGAGGAGAATCACGAACCGGCACTTCCGCCGCTCTCGCAGATGTTTGGATTAGGGGATCGTAGCAGACAGACCCCCCCGGCACACACAACACCCCCCTCCATTCATACATGATACCAGGTATCAGGCAAGGCCACCCCAGAGGAGGGGGGAGACATAAATATATATATATATATATATACACTTAGGCAGGAGAAAGGTCAGGCAGGCTGAATGTGGCAGGCAAACAGGCGGCGGGGGCCCGGGGGCCCAGGGATGAATCACAGGAGAATTGGTGCATGGCAGTGAATGAATAACCCGCCATGGCTCCCCAAACCCCATTATTTCCCTCCTTCTCCAGCAGGGCCTGAAATTCATGTCTGCGCATGCTGCCAGTTCATTAGGGGGGGATGTCATTCCTCTTCTGGCTGCAGCAGGACAGGCGAGCGGGCCCCCGGAGGACCCCGCGCTGTTTAATTCCACATCAAGCGCTCCACTGAGGGCCTTAATCTCTGCCTGTGTGATCAATACTATATCAGTGTAAATTAAAATGACAATTTTAAAGTAATTAAGCCTGTTAATGCTCGATTCAAATGTCATTATTTGCCTGGGGAGAAGCGGGGGGCGCGCGGGGGGTGGATTTTGGAGCAGGCCGGCTGAATCATGAGCCATGCCCACACTGACAGGTAAACTGCTTCACCCGCCGCCGCCCGCCGCCGCCACCAAACGGAGAGCTTAACAAAAGCAGATTAAGTGCCGCCCACGCCGGCCCACAGACCTCTCCAATTTCAGAGGAGCATAACCCAATTGTTCAAATGTGATTTGGACAACCAAACCCAATTATGGTCATATTAGATGAGAAGTGGGAGGGAGAGAACTCTTGTTGTGGGAGGCAGGAAAAACAGAGCGGACGGGCGGGGAGGGAGGACGCGAAAGAAAAAGAAAACCTTACGCAATAAAAATGCACTTAACTAGAGAATCAAGCTGGGGGGTAATTGTGTGATTGGATTATTTGTGGCTCTCAGTCTCCTCTGCTTTTGAAAGCCTATTTAGAGTCATTGTTGGAGAGAAATAAATGGGACCTCAGATTAACCTTGTCCCTGTGTGTGTGCTGTCTGACACACAGGCCATGTGTAAGTGAAAATGAAATGATCACATTGTTGGTTGGTATTATGACGAGCTCACAGCCCGACCCCCCCCCCCTTCTCTCAGATCTCACACCCATCGTGGCGCTTAGACTGAGAACAGAGCAGAGACACCCAGAAGTCCATCACGGACACGTTCCACGCCACAAAACGGCGGGCTCAGGGTTCAGAGGCGGACCTCAAAGCCCGCTTTACTCTGACAGGAACGCCGGCAGCTCAGAGGATTGGCATCAGGTGGAAGCCCCCCCCCCCCAATGAATGCTGAACCAAACCTGTAGGCCTGAAGGCAGAGAGGCGGATGCATGATTATTAGGGGCGTGCTGATGGTGATCAGGCAGGTGGACAGGAGGACAACCTGTGGGGGCTAAAGGAACAGGGGGGGGCTGCTATGCATCCCTGATCAAGTGGGGGGGTAGCTTTTTGCTCTGCGGCCAGGCTGTGCGATCCATCACCCCCGCTGGTGCAAGCAGAAACAAGCCATATTAATTATCAGCTCATTTGGAGGGGAGGGATGTCGGGGGAAGGGGGGGGGGTTCAACCAGAAGCTTCGCTGTGGGACGTCACATCCACCGTTTGTTGGCTGGAAGAATAACTTCCACTGAATAAACTGGGATTCTTTATCTTCATGGATGCAACTTCTTTACTAATGAACTGGATTGGGGGGGGGGGGTATGTTTACTAAAAAGCTGTGAAGGTAAAACTCTTAAGATGATATTAGTTCATATTATTTTATTAGTGGACTGGATGGAAAATCTGTGGAAAATAAATGCATTTTTTTGTCTGTTGAGGCGTTCAGGGCTCAGAGGCTTAAAGACAAACCCCCCTTCTCTCACTCCACTCTCAACAGTAGGGCCCCCATCCTTTTGGATCGTCGTGGTGAATTTATCATTAATGAGATCCCTCGCTATAACGCGGTTTACTTTTCACGGTTTCGCTACTTCACGGATTTGCATCGTGCATTGTGTTCTGCATTCTGATTGGCTAAAGAGTCACTCCACTTCTCTACCTGTGCGTCAATAACGTTGCAGTTTAATATGCACACGTACGTAAATTAGCTTGCCAAATTTACAACAGATATGTGCAAATTCTCTTGCAATTTCGAGTTTCTCTATAACCCATGGAAAAAAGGAGCGACAACAACAACTGTCAATCCCTGTGTTCTTCTCCTGAACAAACACAGCTGCACCGCGGGCTTCAAAAGAAGAAAACACTGCAGAGTGGAGTCAGGATGCAGCGGCTCAGTATGAAGAGCAGTGAAATACACCTGAGTCACTATTTATCCGACTGTACTTTGTATTTTTTTTTAAATAATTTTAAATTTTCTCCCGTTGAATCCAATTACTCTCGGGTCGCGGTGGGCGGGGCTAATCTCCGCGATTTGAAGCCTTCTGTTCACATTGATGATTCAAATTATTATTTGACAGTACAGTACAGACGTTATTTGTTGAAAAACCTTTTCTAAAGTACTTTTATTTGTGAAACAAATGCTTGAGCCTGTAAAATGGTTTGTTCTTTCTTTTCAATGTATAATAGAGAATTTAATTGTATAATAATTGTTAAAAAAAAAGGTTTCTACTTCACGGATTTTGCCTATCGCGGGTTCTTTCTGGAACGTAACCCCTTGTAAAAACAAGGGTTTACTGTATCCCGATATCAAGCTGTGCAATACGCACATCACAAAAGACCATTGCAATAAATGGTTCCCTTAAATGTGCTAAAACGAATTATGGCAGCTTAAAGTATTTAACAAATCAAATAAATCAATTTCTGCATTTGACCAATCAGATAGATTGCGTTTATGTAGATGAGGGTCATTTGGAGAATAATTGACGGTATTTTGACTCTTATTTCAACTAAACTGCTGCAGTGAAAAATAGAAATGATTTGTTCACATCATCTTTGCAATATTGATCACTCATATCTGAAATGGCGTGTTTTCCTTGTAGGCATGGTTAAGGTTCTGTTCAGTTTCCACTGGGGTCGTCTCTGCAGAAGACCCCCCAGCTGGGAAACGAACTCCACCTGTTTTTACCCGCAGATGATCCGATGGAAGCAGACGCAGGAATCCAGGCTGGATGGTCACGTCCTGACACGAGAACACGTGAGCGTCCCCCCAAAGGGTGTATGGATGCATTCAGAGCAATGGAACGTTTAGCTTCGCCAAAGTGAGCATTTACATCTGACGGAGCAGCTTTATAGAGCTCTATGTCTGCAATGACACAATAACCATCAGAAGGGAGGATAGAGCCTCACGGCCTTTGACCTGCAGTGTGACTAATAAAGATAACCGACCAGGTGTGAAGGTGTGTGTGACTGTAAAGCACCTTTGGGTCTTAGAGGAAGGTAGAAAGGCGCCATCAAGTATACGCCATTTACCATCTAAGAGTGAAAAAAACAGAAGAATCTCTGGAAGGATCAGAACATTTGGACCTCTAGGACCTTGACACAGAAGCGGGGCAGGATCAGCGGGGGCGAGGGTCTCTCACATCTCACAGCTGAAGATGCTCCTGACATCTGTTCATGTGCCAGAATGAAATGCTTGAGGGTGAGGGTCTGCTCTCTGCCCGTAGAGAGCGGCTGAGAGCTCTCTGTGGACAGAGGATTATGGAAATCAAAGATAAGAGATTAGCTAATGGGAAGATAATGGCCACCGACGACCCGGGTCAGCTGGGCCCCGCAAACCAGGAAACTACAGCTGGATGTGGAGGGAGAATCAATACCAACCGACCCAGTGCTGCCTGGAGATAGAGACATGCATGTGTGAGGCACGGAGCTGCGCACGTGCATGTGCACACACACACACACACACAGAGAAGGCCTGAAGCCAAACAGAAGTGAGCTTTCAGCAGAGCAGACGGCTCAAGTGGGGAAGAGGAGATATCGCCAGCCCCGCTCCCTCTCACTGATGTCAACAGGCAGCATGTGACCCCCCCCCCCCCCCCCATCTCATCTTTACTGACAGCGAGATGCAGAACCCCGTCCCTCTCCATATCCATTCATCCCGCCTCGGCCCCCAAAACACAACAAACGTCCTTGTGGACAATCAATAGAGCCGCGTCCAGGACAGCCAAGAACTGCAGCGGCATCCAGACACTAAGTAGTTTATTTTCCTCCCTGACATCCTGCATTCGGAGGGGGGAGGCAGATATTAACCTTCTTCAGATGTATGAGAGAAAGTGGGCGGGGCGGGATGCAATTGAGAGGGACACATGAGGGTTTGATCCTCAGTCTAAATGGAACATCTCCTCTCTTATTCATCAGAGCAGCAATCCGGAGCGTGTCAGAGAAATTTCTATTTCAGGTGGGGGCCGCAGGCCGGCCTCTGGCTGCTGGCCTCTCCCCTCTCATTTCCATTCCTGCCCGCTGCCGGCAGCCATTCATCAGGACCCGGGCAGAGGACACCTTCCGCCCGCTCACAAATGCACGGACAAGGCAATAAAATTAACCTTGTGGCAATTGTTTTCCCGGCCGTTTGATGGCCCGGTGTCGGCTCATCAGTAGGGAGGGGGATGGAGAAAAGGGAGGCAAGCTCTAAAAAATGATGGCTTGTTGAGGGGAGGGGGTCCGAGCTGAGTCACACCACAGAGTCAAATCAATTTGAATTGAATCAATCCGTGTTGCAGCTAAAGGAGGGATTCGATTCTGATCACTGGGAATGTGTTCCCAAACATTCCCTGACCCGGACCGGAGCAAAGAGGAGGGAAAAAACTAGGGGGGGGGGGTAAAAATCTTTCAGGGGGTGTTTATTTGCTCTCAAGACCTCCTGAGCGATCAATATTTTTAATTTGGGTCCGAGTTATTATTTTTCACATCACTGCGCCGTGGAGCAGAGTAAAGTGGCTCATATTTTAGCACTAAAAAGATCGATATGACAGGATCACCTTCACTCTGCCCCCACCCTGGCTGGGAGGGGGGGGTCACACATCATAATGGACGGCGGCGAGGAACGCCCACCTCAGCTCGGGCCGGGATCACATCATTATCCAAGTCCAGAGACGCCCACCACAGCATCGCTCCCCCAGCGCAGAACCACTGGCCCCAAACTGATTTACCCCGCTGGCTGTCCTTTATCAGCACAGGTAGGGGGGCTGGGGGGCTTTCTACACCTCTTTACGCTGCCCCGTTGATTATATCCACATTTTTAAGCCCCAATATTCTCACAGAGGGAACGCCCGCCCCCACCCCGCCCCCCGCCACATAACTCACACCTGATGGCAGATTCATTGATTGTCGTTCAACACATGTCCAGAGTGTGAGTGTGTGGCTGGTGTGTGTGCACTTATGTCTGCCTCTGCCTGAGTCTGAGTGATGGGGAGGGAGAGTTATGCAGCCCCCCTCCCCCGGCAACGCACAGCTGACATTTACTCCATTCAAAGGCCTCCATGGCTGCTCGCCGTAAGAGCGCTCCTGGATTTACTCGGAAATATATTCAAACCGTTTAGGTGCAGCATCTTTAAAGGCCGTCTGTGAGGAGGAGGAAGAGGAGGAGGAGGAGGAGGAAGAGGAGGAGGAAGAGGAGGAGGAAGAGGAGGAGGAAGAGGAGGAGCTCCCCTTTCCACATGCACACCCGCACAACAGCTTGACACCTGGCATTTGTGGCTGGCTAGGAAATAAGTGGAGCCAGATCAGTTCAGTGAGTAACCACTAGGGGGCGTGTCACACAACCAAGTCTTTTCCCTTTTTAGCGTAATGTACAAAGAGCAACAATAAACCCAAACTAGAGAACGGTGCAGCCATCTCTGCATCTCCTTCATTACTGTAGACCTGGCATGTCCAAAGTCTGGCCACTGGGCCAAACGGGGCCTGCATTCATACGTCATTAAATCAAGAAGAAGAACTTTCTAAGAACCATGTAGGATTTCTCTATTGTCATCTGTCAGAAGCCGCTGTAAACCTGAGACAACAAAAACTTTAGAAAAACCACTAACATTTATTTATATCTATATTCATGAAGGGATCCTTCCAGCTTTGAGGCTCATGAGGTTCATGGGAACCATTTTCCATCAGTGCTGCACCAAAAGAAAACAGCCAGAGGTCAGAATGAGGAAGAGACCCTGAAGCTTTCATTTAAGGTGCTGATTGGATGAAGAGCAAATGATTGGAGCTGCTTTTCTGTCCTGATTCTTAGAGTTTCAGGTTTGTCCTTCTCATGTGCGTTCATGAACTTCCACAGCTTTTATTAATGTAAACTCCACAGTAAAGCTGGGAACCCTGGTTTGGCGGGCCCTGATGTGGCGTGGACAGCGCGTGGCTGTGAAATCCTGATTTATCCCCGTCCTGCTCCTGCAGACCGCAGACAAACGGGAAGCCTTTAATTTCCCATTAAAATGCCCCTGGAGGCGCGTGCACGCCGCCACGGCGTGTCCGTGTGGAGAGCTTGATTACACGTGTGACGGGGAAAGGTTTGGACTCTGGCCGCCCCGTTACGGCGGCGCAGGGGGGGGCTGCTCCGGACCCATAAATATTGATGACCGGGAATAAGTGGGTTGGGAGTTGAGTTTTCAGGGCGGGGCTTTCTAATTGACATTTTACCTGCTGTATACCTTAACGGCGCCGGGAAGCAGCGGGCCTGGGAGCAGCCGGGGATGTCAGTCAAGCTCCTCCTCCGAGGTTTTTCCCCCCCCCCAACTATGGCAGCTTCACCTTTAGGATTCAGTTCTCTGACAAACTTCAGAAAGATCAGACGTCTGGAGAAGTCCGCCCCAAACCTTTACCTCCACAACTCTGATGATTCTGAGGAACCTCAGAGGAAGCAGAGGTCAAACGCTGCTGATCTGGACGTTTTCTGGATCATGGGAGGTTTTTTTTTGAGACTTTATTTAGATGACTTGTTTTCCGACATGAATCAATCATCTTCTTACTGTGCTCCATGCATGCACCTCCACCAGAGTTCTCCCCTCAGACCCCCGCGCGCCGCCGCCGCCGTGCACTCAAATCGAAGGCTGAGAAAACACTCCAGATCCAGAGGCTAAATGGCACGCCCTGTGTGAGTCTCTCCATATTTATTGTTGCATCATCCAAAGCACATCAATTGTTTCTCTTTCCGCTGCTGCAGGCGGATGGAAATGAAAACACACCTAAAAAGGTTAATCTATAGAAAAACACCCGTACATAAACAGCTCTGCTCGCGCTCATGTGGGATAGCACTTAATTATATCTGTGAAAGGCCAATGTTTGCAGGATTCCTCTGAAAAGAGCAAAAGTGACTGCGCGGCGGCTGTGATTTATGAGCGCCTGTGCAGACGCAGCGTAGCGTGCCGAAGAAAACTCTGAAAACATACAGATTCATCTCCGTGATGAGGCTCTGTGTGCATCCGCCACGTCCTATAATCCCATCCGCTAGGGCCCCAACACACCTGCTCTACCGGAGGGGAGGGTCTGGCCTCAAACCCCTGAACACATCCATGGTGCTGGGGTCCAGGGTAGCAGCAGCCTTCTGATAAATGAGCATTTGGCGCCACCAAGAGGCCACAAATAGAACAGAAACAACAGTTCGGTTCCCTCTACCTTCATCCGCCTGGACTTCCTCTGTAGTAAAGCAGATTGAAAGAAGCCCCCCCCCCGCGCTTCTGACCTGTGTGCCAACCAAACTGTTGGCACACAGTCAGTCTGCCCCCCTTCCCGTCACCTATTTGATTTTTTACACTCTGTCCTGCTAGCTTACAGCACCCCTCACAACCCCAAACTAACATTAGTGGTGCAACAAAAATGGTGATCAATATCAGAGCTATCCACTCGTCCAGTTCTGATCCAGATTCCAGCTCAGACCAGGAAAACAAAGGCGTTCATGGATCTGTCTGTCTGACAGTGCATGATCAGAATGGAGCAGAGCAGGAGCTATTGTGGCCTCACCCAGCACATGTTCTACATCACAAAACACGAGCAGACAAAACAAAAGTCCTTTTCAAATGACTTTTTTTGTCTGCTCCTGATTTACAATGATTCAAACAAAGAAACTCTCAGAAATGAACATATGAGCTTCATTCTCTTCATACATGTCCTCCATCATAAAAAAAATGCTAAACACAATTGTCATCAAAGTGGGTCTTTAAAAAGCTATAGGGGTTAAGGGTTAGACAACCGTGGTATTTCCATCCACAGTAATAACTGTGGTACGAGAGCAGACGTTTGTGGAGTGTTTTACATACCTGGAAACCTTATTCTACAATCCAAGAAAGAAAAGTGGACAATCCTCACCTTCATGCTGCTGCAGCATCTAACTACTTCTGACTGTGTGCTGCCTCCCTGTGGTCGGTTAGTGCTATTGCATGAAAACTGATGTTCATCAACCTTCAGGAACTCAAAAGATCTTTCTCATGTCTTCACTAAAGCGTGAAATGAGTTACCGAAAACATCATTGGTCTATTCAAAAGAACATTTGATGGACAGACAAGTGCTAGCACTGAACCGACAGTTCAAGTCCTCCTTTTACTGCATTGTACTGTCAGGATTTTTTTCTGCCTCGTCAGGTGAGCTGTAAGTCTGAGTTTCATGTTCTGCAGAGCATCTGAAAAACATCTTTAAACCGTGTCAAGCCAGACTATTTTTAATCTTTTCCTGTTTAATAAATGACATTGAAACTGAAGATTGAATTTCTGACGTCAGACTTAGAGGTGAAATAAAATGACTGTTTTTCCTTAAATGCAGCAGCCCTACAGTCAACCACTGGTCTCCTTTTTTTTGCTTGTATGACATGTGAGCATGTGTTTGTGTTACAACTTTCTGCATCATAGTGTGGAATGTCAGACCATGACTGTGTCTGATAAGAGAGGCTTCATGTCTGACACTTCCTTCTGCATCATGACTTTGGGGTTTAAGAACCTCAAATGACAAAATTCAAGAAGTCAAAAGTGTGCACAGCATCAGCAAAGACACCAAAGAGGAATGTGTTTTTGCAAAGTCTGGCTCAAGTGCAACAAACTCCCAACACATGTTCTAAGTTTACATGAAAATCCTCACAATCTCCCTCAAGAAACCAAAGGACTTACTGTGAACTGCTCCTTGGATTTGTAGTCCTCATCCAGGTAGACGCGAGCTCTGTTGTACTCCTTCAGGGCATCACTGGACAACAACTCTCTGAGGGACACAGAGGACATTTATCGTCCATCCACCAATTCACACATCCAGACATCCACCCTTAACGCTCTTTGAAGGAAACAACCACAGTGGAGAGAGAGGCAGGTCCACCTGGAGCAGGTCTTCTGTCCATCATGGGGCCCTAAACTGAGGGAGAAAACCTCCTGGAACAGAAACAGCTGCCCTGCCATCTCTAAATCTCATTAAAACTTCTTCCAGTTTCTTGTTGTCATTTTAACGGACTTATTGCTTCTCCACCCCTTCATCCATCCATTTTCTTAACCTGCTGTATCTTTTTCAGGGTTGCCTTTCCCCGCTACTGGGGACAAGGGTGGGGGACAGTTCACTAGTCTGTCACTGGGCCACACACTCACACCTAGAGACACTTTAGAGTAATCAATTAACCCTATGAAGCATGTTCTTGAACAGTGGAGAAGGTCATGGAAATACTTGTGTAGATAAGAAACTGCGGAAAGCGAGAGCTTCTCTAGTTTTCTGCGCTGCTGTGCTGCGACCAGCAGAGGGAGCAACACGCTCACTTTCAAACAGACCCACAGAGGATTCAAAGCATACCAAACTTTGACACACTTACTTGACAAAGCTGCCCACGTGGGACATGGATGCCTCGTAGTTCTTGCCGCCCACCTCTTGACAGTGCAACGCCAGGAAGTGAGGTTTGTGTGACTGAACGGTCTGAAGAGAGAAAGAAACAGCATGTGATCAACCTCCTGACCCCTCTGATCCTCATCCTCCCGATGAAGCTGAAGGCTCCTCTTCATCTCAGACCAGTGCTGGGGCTGCAGATGCTTCACGTTTACACTCCTGCATCTCGACACAACAGCCCCCGTCTGTTGGAAAATGACTAAAGCACCCAACACCTGGGGGGCAGGCATGCAATGGTTGTGCTAGGCTGAGAGATGATGTGGGTGTGTGGACTGGGGGGGATTAAAAGTAAATGGAACTGAGATTGGGGAGGGGGGCATGTCTGTCCACTCAGTGGTGCAGAAGAAGAAGCCGTATTTGCACAGCAGGTGTTGACTCTCATAAACAGGAATCATGAGTGAGCAGGTCTGTGCCGGAGGATGTCAAACACGGCTGTTTGACATGCAGGCGGGGGCCCCGGGAGCTCTCCATTTCTCTAAATAAATGATCAGACAGGTGGAGGCGGGGACAGAGGAGCTGCTGAAATCACACAAACCAACTGTCGTCAACATGAAACTGCCGTCCAAACTTTTTTCACAGAGACAAGCTGGAGATCAGAAGCTGTTCTGGAGGATTGGTCCTTTTTGGTCAGCTAATGCTTCCCTGACCCGGGAAGTCTCCCGGTTCTCCACTGCAGAACAGCTCTGCAGAACCTTTGGACCCCCAGGATGAAACGGGACTGCTGTATATGTAAGACAGAGTGGAAAAAAGGGTTTTGATAATACATAAAACCAAACCCACTTCAATCAAAGGACGCCTTTTCTATTCTAAAACTCATCCATTCAGTTCTTACCGTTTAAAATGAGGAAAATGTAGTAAAGAACCTTTTAAAGGACTGGCTGCAACCTGAGGATCTGGAGCCGCAGGCATCTATCTTGTTCCTCTATATATTTTAAGGGCCTATACCATGCAAAATCAATGTTTTAAGGTTTAAAGTGTGTTATAATGTTCATTCCTCACGGATAAAAATCTGTATTTCTGAGTATTTCTCTAAAAGCCTGCAGTCTGAGCACCAGCCCCTCTCAATATATGAAAACTAGTGGGTTCTCACATTGTGACATCACAAAGTGAGGAACCGCCCCTTCCAGGAGGGGTCTTCACCGTCAGCACCGCCCCCAGACTAACACAAACACCATCTTTCTCCATGGAGCTAGCGGTATCTAAAAAAACCCTTTCATTTCATTTGCACAATATGCACAACCATCTTTGCAAAAGTTTAAAATTTAAAAAATGTGTTCTTTTGTGTCCCAAAGGAACTATATTATCATATCCATGGATAATGTTTACTATGAAAGGCTTAGGGATAGCATGTACAGGCCCTTTAGAACTACTGTCAGAGTGGATTATTGTTAGAATATTTTTAAAGCTCTTTTTCTTATTATCTGCTGCATAACAGTGTCTAGTGTTTGTTGTGAGAGACAATGTTACAGAACTGTATTTACATGTATACATTTAAAGGAAAAAATGATTCTTCAACAAGGTTGTCATGTTTATATTCAATAATAAAAAGGAAAAAAAAGGATGACAGAGTAACCAAAGGCAGAAAACATTTCTAGCAATTTTGATTCAAAGAAATCTGCAGCAAAAGGATCCTATTTGACAAAAGGGCTGCGTTATTCTGAAAGGAACATAAATGTGCTGCTGGCAAAAGTTAAAAGTTGAAATTGTTCTGTAGAGAAACAAATAACACAGTTAAAATTGTATTATTGGAGACATTAAAAGCTACGTTTTATAAGTGAATGGCTTAATGGCCTCAAAAACATAAATGAAGTTGATTTTTCTGAACTGTGCCGCTCTCGCTCCCCTTTGGTGTTTAAGAAACTGGCCCTTTTGGCCCTTATAGCACTAAAGGTTGCACACTTCTGCACTACAACGAAAATATATTCTGAAAAATCACTTCTCATGAATTGTAAGATATGATTATCTGTAGAGAGGACAGCTGAGTAAGTCAACTACGAAACTACTAAAAACACAAAGTTTAGCTCCTTTACTGAAGGAGTTGGAGGGTTTGCTGCATTTCTGGGCTGGGGGGTCACATGTTAAATGCAGGGGTTTTTCACTGTCTCTCCTTTTTCTTCCTTCCTCTGCGTGTGCTTCCTGTGTTAGGTGACACCTGGTGTAGACCTGACAAGCTGTGCAATCAGGCCCCAGAGCCAGCCACCAGGCCCCGGAGCCAGCCACCAGGCCACGGGGCGAGCCACCAGGCCACGGGGCAAGCCACCAGGCCCCGGAGCCAGCCACCAGGCCACGGGGCGAGCCACCAGGCCACGGGACGAGCCGCCATGCCTTGGAGCCAGCCACCAGGCCCCAGGGCTAGCCACCAGGCCCTGGAGGCAGCCACCAGGCCATGGAGCGAGCCACCAGGCCTCAGGGCCAGCCCTCAGGCTTTGGGCCAGCCACCAGGCCCCAGTGCCAGCCACCAGGCTCCAGGGCCAGCTATCAGGCCAAGGACTAGCCATCAGCCCCCAGGGCCAGCCATCAGCCCCCAGGGCCAGCCCTCAGGCCATGGGCCAGCCACCAGGCCCCACGACCAGCCACCAGGCCCCGGGGCCAGCCATCAAGCCCAATGGACAGCCATCAAGCCTTGGGCCAGTCATCAGGCCCCAGGGCCAGCCACCAGGCTCCATTGTTTTTATTTGAGAGCAAAAAACCATAACAGATGATGATCTGGGGGGAGTGATGGAGGAACATAATTCACAGCATTTTATTGCTTGCCGGTGGGGGTGTGGGTATGTGTTCTGCTTACGTGTAAAGCAGCTTGTAAAACAGCAGAATCCTGACTGTTGGACACAAGAAGCAGAATCTCTGCTTTCTCTCATCACATTTATCACTTCGTCCGTTTTTTCCGTTTCAGAGGGAACTCAGCTTTACCTTCTGCTAGCAAGCTGCAAAAACCATTCCAGCCTTCAGGATTGAACTACATGAGCCGCTGAAGTTCAGCTTTTGAGTTTGGATTTCTTATGCTGGCTCACACGAAGGAGGAATTCCAGATTCCTGTAAACGTCCCGTCCTCTCTTCTCTCTTCCACACACCTGCAGGCACCTTCGCCTGTCCAAACAGACTGAAAAAAACACCTCTGGCTTTGTTTAAGCAGTTACGGAAAGGCCCTGTAAGACAACACAACCTTTACTAAAGCTACTAAAGTTACACATTAGTAAATTAAACAGAAGAGAAATGTTAGCGCTGCTATGGTGTGCTGTGGCGTCAGGACAGAGCTGTACTTCCTGAAGGAGTTCCCTCATCAGCCAGTATCTGCAGCTCAGATCAGCACGGCTGAAACAGAGCGCTTGAGCTAATCGCCTTTCCTGCGCTGAAGTGGAGTGAGTGGCCACAGCAGAGGACACTCTAATGAGTTCAGTGTCCATCACTGCAACAGTTAGCGACCAAAGCGTAGACAAACGCCTGGGTCACACGCCGGGATGAGTGTCTTTCTGCAGAGCTGCAGTCGCTTTGGAGAGGTCCAGAGTTCAGAGTCTGGCACTTGTTTCCATGACGTCAACGGCTCAGCGCTGGCATGAGGCGACAGGCCTGCCTGCTCCACACAGGCGGGTCTGCCGGTGGTTCTGGGCAGCAAAAGCAGGATTAGGGGTTTCCCATCTATGGCTTTGTTGAGGGGCTTCAAAGTGTTTTGTTCCAAACCAAAGAGACTCTCCTGCAGAACAGCATGCTGGGCCTTTAGAGAGTCTGATTACTGCAACAACCGCAGCTATGGGAAACAGATAAGGTGGTGGAAACAAGTATTTGATCCCTTGCTGGTTTACAAATTTTGCCCACCTAAAAAGAAATCAACGGTCTGCCATCCTGATGGTAGGTTCATTTGAACTATTAGAACAGGGGTGGCAAACATGCGGCTCTCGACCAATAAGCATGCGGCTCGATGCGTCTCATCATATTTTCTATATACTGTGCCTCATTTTATAATTTTCCCTCTTAAACCTCACTCAAATCCATCAGAGGGTATTAAAAATAACTAATAAATAATAATAAAAGTAATGTGTGTGTTTTGATGCTGCTCCTGACACATAAGTTACCGCCAATCATTTGCACAGGTTACGCTCAATGCCGGAATAAATAAGTAAACATTTGATGTGCGCACAGGTTGCTACCCTCATGGTCAAAATGGTGAAATTCAGAGTATAAAGATAAACACAGGACGTTTCCGGAAGAATGGAAAGATTCTTACTTTTTTACTGAACAGAATAGCAAGTCACGATGTTTATCATTATGAGCTTTTGGAAGCAGTAAAATAGTTCATGGCAGAAAAGAACTAAACGTATCCCGCAGAAAATTAAAAACTCTTCCTGATCAACACAAATTGTCTCCTTTATTAACAAGTTGAAGCTTTTCAAAGTGCTCATTCAAAACGGCCATCATCCCACTTTCCTTCTTTGTGGAGCTCACAGCAGAAGGCTGCACTCCAAATGAATAAAGCAGAACGTGACGCTGCTTGCTGGACTGAAACTTTACTTTGTGGTTTGAGGACCTGCAGCAGAAACGACCGCAGATCACTTTTCTGATGGATCTTTTAATGCAGAGACTGACTGCCTGAGATCGCCACTTGTCACTGATGAGGCAGCGAGTGAACCGGAGATGATTGAGCTGAAATCTCTATGAAAGAAGGCCCTGTTACGTTTTGGAGAACAGAAGAATCCCCGTGTGTAAAAGAGCTGCTCTCAATCTGCTGTCGATGTTCTCCTCACTATATGTCTGCCAGTCCCTGTTTATTACCCTGAAACACGTGAAATCAAGGCATCAGTCCGTTCTGACTGACACTCACGTAAAGGAACCGATCAGAGAGGCTACAACTGAATATAAACCTGATCTGAAGAGGATTACTAGAAACAAGAGAAATCCCACTGAGATCATCATCCATCACTGCAGCAAGGTGAGAAATTCTGAGATGGAGTTTGGAAAACACACCTGACTGAGCATGCTCGTGTCAATAGTGTGGCAACCCAGGGGTTAGCCCCGCCTTCAGCCCCTAAGACTCATGGGAAGTGGGGAATCTTGGGTGTAAAACCACGAGTCAGGAGGCTGTGAGCAGAAGGCAGGTCCATCCTGTTTGGCTGTTTGTGAGTGTATTCAAATAAATGGGCTCTGGCACCAGAATCGTGAGGCACAGAAAGTTACTTAACGCATCCAGTTAATTGACAGTTCAGCTCTTGTTTCCCCGCTACAATGATGTACGCGCTGAGTCATTACAATACTTTCATATTCCAGCAATTATCAGCTTTTCATGCAAAAAGTCAATCATTAAATAAAAAATAAATAAAAGCAAATTTTTTAATGAAGGTTAAAATTAGAGTTATGCTCTGATCTGAAATGTAATGCATTTAATGTGTTTATTGTGAATATGAATTATTCAGACACCAGAAGGATGTTCTGTCCAGATGTTTGTGTATTTGTTGGTGTAAATGTCATTGAAAGAGGAATGTTGAGACACAAAGAATTACCAGTTAAATACTGTTGGATGAACGGTGAAATATTCAGTTTTTATCATCATAAATCTGACTTCAGAGGAGTCAGTGCCTCACCAGCCATCAACCTCACTGCACGTCACTGAGTAGGTTTGTGTGTCAGAGAGAGCCAGGTGAAAAGAGTGAAATAGAGTGTGTGTGTGTGTGTGTGTGTGTGTGTGTGTGTGTGCGTGCGTGCGTGCGTGCGTGCGTGCGTGCGTGCGTGTGCGCGTGTTTGTGTGTGTGTGTGTGTGCGTGTGTGGAGGGGGTATCTGACCTCCAGGTTAGTCGCTGTGTTAACTCTGGCTAAGCTGCATTGATGTGTGTATTGAGGGTGGACACTTTCCTTGAAATAAACACAAGTACAATACTAGCTGTTGTGTTGTAGGGAGAAGACTGTGTTATGGAAAATAATACGGCTTTAATTGCGTGTTTGTGTGTGTATGTCTGGGCAGGTCAGTGTGTGGTGTGGCACTTTGACTCTCACACTGAAAAAATTTGGCTATTGGTGTCAAACTTGTTCGCCACCCCTGTATTAGAACATCCAGAATTCCACTTTAAAGAATGTAGACATTTATTTGTATTTAATTGATGGAAATAAGTAATAGATCTCCTAGTAACCATTAAGACTTCTGGTTCACACAGACCAGTTAGACTCTCCTCATTAACCCTGAACTGAAGACACCTTTTTGAACTTATCACCTGTAGAAGAGACACCTGTTCACAGCATCAGTCCATCAGTCAGACTCCCCAACATGGAAAGACTGAAGAGCTTTCAGTGGATTGAAGGGAGAAGATTGTAGACCTGCACCAGACCAGACTGGACTACAAAACCATCAGCAACTAGCTGGGGGTTACCTTGACATCTGACCTGGTGGGACTTCCATGATCATGAGACCAGAGAGAGAAATCAGCCTAAAACAGACAGGAGAAGAGCGCGTGCAGCGGTGGAGAATGGGGGGGGGGGCAGTGTGGGCGCACATTCATGTTGTGTGTTACGGAGGAAGGAGAACGGTAATAGAAGAAGGTTTCCTCCAGAATAAATGCTATTGATTCTTTATTAACCCGCTCTGGAGAACCCCCTTTCCGATCACGTTCGGAAAGGGGAGAAAGAAAAAAAAGTAATTGCGGGAAAGGTTCAACACCACGGTCGGCCATTTAGCTGGATCGCCCGGTTGCGATAAGAGCCCTGGAGTTTGGCCTGAATAGAGCTGCCCCCCAAATATGAATCCAATCGGGGACATCGCTTCCCTTCCACTGACTGGTCTCAGAAGCATCGTCCACCATGGTTGATCTTTATGTTCTCGTTCCCGCATACTTCAACGCAAAATGATGATGTTTGTAGCGTATCGATGACGTATGGTTCGGAATCAAGCCGCCTGGCCGGTCAGACGGAGGTCGCAATTGAAAAGATCGGAATTGGGTTGCATAGGGGCAAAAAAAATTGGAATTGGGTCGTTTCAGCCTGCAGTGTGAACGTAGCCTATGATTTGGGGGGTCTTTCTGCACAGGACTACTTATCTGTGTGGATGGGAGGATGGGCGGAGCCATGTACCGTCAAATCCTGAGTTAGAACCTCCATCCCTCCACCAGGAGGCTTAACATGGGTGGTGGATGGGTCCTCCAACGGGATCATGACCCAAACCAAACAGCCAAGACAACCAAGGAACGACTGAAGAGGAAGTAGATCAAGATCATGGAGTGGTCCAGCCAGTCTCTGGACCTCAATCCCATAGAAAACCTATGGAGAGACTTGAAGCTCAGAGTTGCTTAAGCAACATCACACCAAATCTGAATGGTTTAGAAATCATTTGTAAGGAAGAGTGGAGCAAAAATAATACCTGATATGTGCAGAAATCTGCTCATCAACTACAAGAAACCTCCAACCTTGGTGCTGATTATGAGGATTTTCATAAGAGTCTTTTGTGAAAGCAACAGGTTCAAATGCTTCTGTCCCTCAATCAAATGCAAATAAATATTAGTGTTGTTTTTAAATTGATTTCTTGATTTTCTGTCACTTTTCAAAAGAACCTACCATCCGTGTGACAGACTTTCCTTTTAAGTGGTCAACCCGTCTATAACCAGCAAGGGGTCAAATCATATTTCCTCCACATGTTAAAGTAAAAAGTTCATCTAAAGCCAAGCAAGGTTTGACAATGTGTTGCTGGACGATGATAAATCCGATAAAGGAGCACAGACCGGCTGGATTGAGTTGGTCTTGGGTAGTTTGGTGGTGGACTCTGCAGGAGAGCTCCCGCATTTCAAACCTTTATAATGGGTTTTGTTTTTACACATCAGCATGGAGACATCACACAAACAAATTGTGACCAATAAAAGAGAAACGGCGTGTCCCACCAGTCCTTCAAGAGTTGTGATAACCTCAAGGCTGTTTCTTTGTCCTGGCACCAAGCAGTTAACCAGTTTAGTGAACTTCTGAAGGGCCACTGGCAGGAATGGGATTAGCTTGTTTAGTGATTTACCTGAATCAAAACCAGGAATCCTGAACACGCCAATTGTTTCTCTTTCATTTCAAGAATTCTTCCTTGCAGACCAGAAGAAGCAGATTTTTTTAGCCTGTGATTACTCCTCCACATCATGTGAGAGAACACATTACCAGCAGGGATTCTTCTATAATGAGATGCAGGTTTTGGTTTCTGTGATGAAACCTCAAGACTGGACTTCCTGCTGGACGTCTTTGCATGTCTGGAAGGGAATGGACAGCCTTCATGAACTGAAACTGTGGTGTTTCCCTGTGACATTTTTGAACTCTACGCTGAAAAATTGTGTTGGATGAGCCAATGCAAACCTTCGATCCACAGCAGCGTGTCTTCATCAAGGACAAAGCTGAAGACTTCTAAGGATTTCTACAATCTAAGTGATGAAGCATGACTTTCTGACTAAAGTCAACATGTTAGGCATTATTCAGCCAGCGTCATGTTTCTGCTTTACTTCAGTCATAACTGACATGTTCTGTTTGTTTTGTCTTTGGCTTTCACTCTGATCTTGTGCAGAATTATTCCAGAAGCACATTTTAAACTACCCTGACTTTAACCCTGAACTCTGGCTGAAATCCGCCTGAACTTGCTCACTCTGGGTATGTCGGTTCTAAAAGACCGGATATGAGTTAGCATAATTCGCTCGACTTGGTAACCCTGGGTTAATGCTCGTGCATGTCAAGTACATAAAGACATTCTCAATAGATGCCCGATTTCCGGAGTCACCATGGAAACTAGCGTGGAGAAAAAAGAGAAGCGCTACACTTCAGTAGAGTCAGAGAATAATAAATAAATTTCTACATACATATATATATATATATATATATATATATAATACATATACCGTATATATATATACTGCAGTCACGAGGTCACACAACTCACACACCCATTCACTCTCACACTTCTTGCTGTGCAAGAGCGCTAACCACTGCGCCACCGTGCAGCCCTAGGTTGAAAATATGATGTCAAATATCATTTTTTTGTTTTTTGTGTTTATTTATTGATGATTTGATCTACCGTTACATCCGGTCGTGATCGACATAACCAGCACCCCGGTGTAGAAATTCATAAGTCAATCACTTGATGATTACACACTCTGCCGTGCAAAAGCATTAAGGCCCGCCCACACGTCCAACGAGAGCTGGTGGACTTTAGAGCGGGACAGCATGGCCTGCGATTATTGTTGATTTTAATGACATTCCATTAAAATGACTCACAGGAAGTCAACATGGAAAACTGGTGAGAGCACTTTTTTTCCAAGATAAAAAAAACAGTTTAAATATCTCAGCTCCGATACCTGACCGATACGGAGCCCGTATAGGTCAGGCTCAAAATAAATATTTCTCGTTCCCACAAATTAATATCTTGTTCCCACAAAATCATATTCTGTTCCCTCGAGTTAATATTCCCACAAAATACTATTTCGTTCCCTCGAAATAATTAATTTGTTCGAACGAAATAATTATTCACGTCATAAGTCATTCATAAACACAGATATGCTCTCTGTCCGGCTGCAAAAGCCACTTTCAGTGCTAACTTGCGTGTTTCTGTGACCCACATTCGTTCAAGAAGGGAAAAAGAAAAACAAGAATGATCAATTTATTATTGTCTCAATGAATATAAGAAAAAATTCATAAGATTTATGATACTAAAGCTTGCTGCTTTGCCATACGATTCACCGGATATAGCTCCTAGCTCCGCCGCGCAGCTCTGTTGCTTGTCATGCCAACATTTGGGCAGCAGGCTGGACGGTAGACAGACATCCAGCTGATATTGAAGTTTAGGGTCGAATAGCAGTATTAATATCCAGGACTTGTCTTTTATTAACATTCTCTTTGGCAGTCACTTAACATCCGAAGGCTAGTAGGCTACGTAGCATATCATAGTATCATAGCACGTAGCATGTCCTATTGTCTCTGAAGGCATCATAGTTACAAGGCCATGGTGATTGGTCGAGATACATAATGGGATATCTGTGATGTATGATGGGATAAGTAGCATGTAGCATTCGGATGTTAAGTGACTGCTAACGAGTATGTTAATAAAACACAAATCCTGAATATTATTATTATGTTTTTATGTCCCCCCTCTTGAACGAATCTGGGTCACAGAGACACGGAAGTAGCGGCAGAAAGCGGCTTTTGCAGCAAGATGGACGGAGATTGTACCGGGATGTGAATGAACCCAGACATGAAAACATGACTACCGATGCTTTTGTGCTTTTTAAAATAAATAAATGTGATCTCTAAACATCCTCTGTGTCTTCAATCCATTGCAATGTGACACACACAGACAGAAATGTGAAGGTATCTGCTGTAAATCTATGAAGTGCATAACAGGATAAATGATCGACTAGTTAGCATGTAGCCTGCTAGCCTCCTATTATTCCTATTCGACCCTAAACTACAATATCCCATACCGCAGCTGGTTGGTCGGTATACACCAGTCAGGTGCCCGAATGCCAGCGAGACAAGCTAAAAAGCTCTGCGGCAGAGCTAGAAGCTATGTCCGGTGAATCGCTATGGTATGGCGAAGCAGCAAGCTTGGGCATCCTAAATTTCAGTCAAAACATTCATTGAGACAATAATAAAATGATCATTCTTGTTTTTCTTTGTCCTTTCTTAAACGAATGTGGTCACAGAGACAAGGAAGCTACGGCTAAAAGCGGCTTTTGCGGTAGGACGGAGAGCATATCTGTGTTTATGAATGACTTGAATAATTATTTCGTTCACAAAAATTAATTATTTCGAGGAAACGAAATAGTATTTCGTCGGAACAAGATATTAATTTGTGGGAACGAGATATATTTCATTTTTTCAATGTCAGGACACGGGCTCAGTAGACCTAAAAGTAAAAAAGAAAAAAAAATTCATTGAGGCCTGGGATTCAGTCTGGAAGTTTAAAAAGGGTTTCCAGCAGCACCTATAAAAAATGTTTCTTTTCTTCGTTGTCTGGTTTCAAAAACAGGAAAATGTGAGAAATGTTTACAGACCACTGCCAGTTTTTATGCCAATGAAGCCAAGCTCATCAGAGCAAACCAAGCAAGAGGTGAGGCAGACAGCAGACCTTTCTATGAAACTCTGGATGCACATGACTGTGGCTGTGTGGGTGGGGGGGGGGGTGTCATGAGGGCTGCTGTAATGAGTTTAACTCATAAACAGCGTTGAGTCCTGCAGAACATCCACACAGACCTGGACTCGTGCTTCGTGTTATACGAGGCCTTCTCTGACTCCTATGCTCACCTGGTAAAACTCCCGCAGCCACGTCTTCTGCAGGTTCTCCGGCTGAAGACACACAAAAAGAAGTTGTTAGAATGCAGTTGGTTAAACCTGTCAAAGTCAAATGGTGAAACTATTGAAAACAACTTTTAGCATTTGTGTTTCTGCAAACAGCTGTAAGCCTTCATAAAACAGTCAGCACTGTGTGTTTTGTCAGCACAACACTGCTGGAAAAACAATTACAAGTTGCAGCAGCTCTTGGGAAAAATGAGTTCTGAAAATGTGCAGGCTCTGCATCTGCACTTCCTGCTCTCAGGTGAGATGTGAACATGAAAGCTCCCCGTGCCAAGCAGCTAGGCTGCTGAACAAGCATTACCTGCTCGGACCGGACGCTGGACAGGTAAACGGACTGGACAGGGAATTAAACAGATTCAGAAAGATCTCATGCTTTTGCATTAGAAAGTCACTTCCCTTTGGGTAAGGGTCTGAGACCTCCATGATTTTCACCAGCCTCCCTTCCCTCTGCTGTCCTGCTCTTTAAAGGCTGTTCCAGACCTGGACTTCATTTGGGTCTGTGCTGTGGAGACGGACAGGGCTCTGGACAGTCTACCATTTAACGACAGACATCCCAGTGGCCATAACTGGGTCTGACGTGAGTGGAGGGGGGCAGGGGGGGGGTTCTTCAGTGGTCTCCAACAGAAACTACCAAGAGATCCTCAAGCATTTTGAGCTACCTGAGAAAACCCCATGACTGAACATGTCTGAAGGCAGACAGAGAAAAGAGCCGATGACCTCCTGCAGATCGGTGTATTGATCCACGCATGAACATGTTCCTGATTAAATCAGGAAGGATTGGTTTCCTCTGTTGTTCTACAAGCACCTAACCTGTTAATGGTGTGTCTAGTGTTTAAGAGGAATCTGTTGAAGACAATAAACTGGTGAAGGAGGTTTGGTAGAAGGAGAGGTTCCCTCTGGAATATCATCATCAGCTCTAATGCTCAAAAGTCCCGAGAGACACATTAAGACCCATCTATCATCAAGATCCAAGCAAACTCCTTATGCAAGCAAGGAAGCCCCGATGACCAAAAGTGAAACCTTCAGTCTCATTTCTTAAGGAAGTTTCCAGAAGGTAAAATATCTGATCCAGATCTCAGACACAGCACGGTCTCTTTGTGTGGAACAAATCATTTAAACGCTAATGTCCTTATCTGCTGACATTTGAGCCAAGGTCTTAAAAGTAATATTGAAGAAAGCTAAAAATAAAAAAGCTGAATAAAGACAGAAAGAGTTGTATGCATATCCTCTCTTTATGCCTATGACTGCTGCAGCTCAAAGATCCAACCCTCACATTCCTGTGAGCGTTGACTCACTGAAGCTAGCGCTGCAGAGCGGCTGTGGGACTATTGGAAGCAAGCTTTAGTGATCATTTGAAACTCTAGAAACACAAGCAAGGCCCTGCAGCTGACAGAAACTGTGCCTTCACAAACATCTGCAGACATCCTGTAAGTCCGTCATGAGCGGCATCAGAGCGTCTTTTCCTGCCTGTTGGACACAGAGACCTCGGGTTGGAACGGCTTTAACTGGACGTACGTCCTCAGTAAGCGGCTGCTTGAAAACTGCAGAGCTGGAAAAGTGTGTGTGCACCATTGTCGCGGCCTTCGCCGCATCACAGCACAGGTCTATATAAGGAAACGTGCAGCAGACCCCATCCTCAGTCACATGGAAGAGGCAAAGAAGAGTGAGACAGAAACAAACAACAGAAAGGGACCGCAAAGGTGGGATCAGAGCCGTTACCCTAGAAATCTTCCAGACATTCCTGTCTGTTGTCTTCAGGAGGACTCTGAATGTCAGAGGTTCCCTATGCATGCTGAGGCCACTCAGGAGGAGGCTCCTTTGAAAAGTGGACTTTCTCTTAAACAGATACTAGAAGTTAAAGGATTTAGTAAAGACGCAATAACGCCAAGCTTTGGACAGTTTCTAAACACATCTGTAAGTGTCCTCATGTCCTAGATCCTCGTGTTGAGAGGACACTTGAAAAGAAGCTGCTGGTGCAGCCATGTCAGAAATAACATTCAGGACTGTTATAGCCTGCTGAAAGGCTCAGATGATGCTCTGATGATGTTAGAGGCTTCTGGGGAACAGATGGGGGCTGCAGGCCCTATGGGGCCCTTGGA
This sequence comes from Oryzias sinensis, assembly GCA_037389245.1. Taxonomy (NCBI): domain Eukaryota; kingdom Metazoa; phylum Chordata; class Actinopteri; order Beloniformes; family Adrianichthyidae; genus Oryzias; species Oryzias sinensis. Next base: position 27,376,055 of record CM074500.1, read on the forward strand.
GAGAATGTGGGCCAAAAGTAGAGAAAGGCAGGTTGAACCAGGTCTAAATCTGTAGCTGGGCTCTCTGCGCCTCCCACCCTCGGCTCAGCACAAGTTAATTTGCAGTTAATTAGAAAGTAGGGTTATATACAAGCATTGAGGTAAAAATAACCTCCACGCTCACCTCCTCTTCCTCCAGTGAGACATTGACTTACTCAGTTCTCTGCAGAACCTCCCTCGTTCTCAGCTGATGGCCTACTTTTCTGACAGAATGGAGGGCAGAGGCACCATAACACCCGACCCACCGGAAATGCAGATCTGAGGAGTCTGCCTCATCGACACACACTGCTGTGGTACAAAGAAGATCAGGAGGGTTCGTCGGTTCTCAGCCTAACCAGAGCTTCAGGACTGAGGGGACGCCTACCTGCAGGAAGACCGTCTTTAAGACCAACATGCAAAACCTTTGAGCCTCAAAAGCAAATGTAACTCCAGCAGGCTGCCAAATCACAAATCCAACTGGAACGATCATGTACAGGAGACTATGATGTCAGCCTCCTCTGTGTGCGTGTGTGTGTGCGTGTGTGTGTGTGTGGTGGGGGGGCTCTCAACTAAAGACAAAAGTGAAACTATGACTTGTTAGAAGTGACTTGACGCCGACATCAGGAGTTGATCCCAGCTGAGGCTCATGTGCTGCTGCAACACAAACCGACTCAGCAGAGAGAAAGGGCTGAAAATAGCACGCTGAAGCTGGGGGGGCACTGGCCTCCGCCCTCTTTAGGGGTGGAGACCTGAAGACCACACTCTTCCTTGGCGTGTTCATATTCACAAGCATAGCTCCGCGCTGAAGCAGGCTGCCTAAACGGAGGCCAACAATGGGCTCATTCCAGGCGGCGTGGAGATCTGCGGGGAGCACATGGACGCCACATGACTCTCATCCTGACCGGCCCCGGCCTGCCGCAGACTCACAGCCCCTCTCCGAAACACGCTCTTCCTTCTTTATTAAGGCTGGAAGGGAGCAGGAACCTGGGTTTTTAAGGAAACCGTCTTCCTGCAGCATGTAAGCAGCGTCACAGCCTGACAACAGAAACCAAGACAACCAACCATGATGCACGCTCACAGACCCACCACACACCAAAGTACACACACACCAGTCAGAAAAGACACACATGCAGAAATATACATACACACTATGAGGAAAACTCGTGATGTGCGATATTAGTGATCAATATTGCGATGATGATACAACTTGCGATACATGAACAAACAGCAAAACAAAAAACAGCTAATATATCATTTCCATGTCACCACAACAGTTTTATTTACATAAACGTCAACAGTAGTTAAACTCCAAATGACCCACGTCTACATGGGAGGCGGGCATCTAGCATGAAAGAGCTCCATCTGATTGGTCCATGACATGAAGGGCTTTTTTTGATTCCTTAAATACGTCAAGCTGCAATAAGTTTGTTTGTCAACTCTTACGGTAACCATTTATCACAGGTGAAATACACACTGTTATCTACACACACACACACACATTCACACAAACACAGAAATACCCACACAGACTACGCAGACAGTGCGATCACAAACCTTTATCTAAACCAATCTGAGCCCAAAAAGGACCATTTCATTTTGGGGGGGAAACAGATATTCAAACACACTAAAACATCTAAACTGGTTAAACAAATGAGCGATGGGAGAAATCTGAGTGGTTGGGTTTTGAGTTTTGCATCAGGAGGCAGAGTGGACAGAGCACGTCACACACAGCAGCGTGCAGTAAACCTCCAGGGTTGGAGGAGCAGAGGTCAACCTTCTCAAGCCTTTGTCTCCAAAGCCGGCAAGACAGAAGCTACAGTTTCCAGTGTTCAGTCTCCATCAGGAAGCAGAGATCTACGTCACTGTCACTCAGGCAAAAGCAGAAACAATAAAAACCTAGAGCCTTTTTTCCTGATCAGCTGTTCAAAGCGATGGAGGATCAGCTCCATCTGAAATCATGTCTGGAGATGTTTGACCTGCTCAGAAATGTTTATGAACACAGAGCTCAGACGCCTCACTCCTGGCTTGCTTTTATACCCCATTACTTTCAAATCTTTACCACAGCTCTGAAAGTTTCAAGCTGAAAGCGGCTTTGGAGAAAAACTAAATCTTTCATTTCTTGTAAAACCAAAACAGCTGCTGGTGATTTCTGAAGAAGTCAGGCCTCTTTTCGTTTCCTGATCCTTAATCAGAAAAAACCTTTGTGCTGTTTCCTGGAGGTTTTTTTTTAACTGTGCGAATTTCACTCATCAATCAAGCCTTAGGAAATGTTAGAGAAGTAGGGAACAAGACCAGCCAATGATGCTGCTGCTTTCCTTCACCTTCCTGTTTTGGAACCGTTGCATCTCAAAGTCTTTGGATGGCATAACGTTCTGGATTCCCCCCATGCTCGCCAGTTTATGACGGCTGATGTCCGGTTCTAAAGCAGGCTGTAGCTGTGTGCTTACATGATATTTGAAAACTAGCTTTAATCCCATTTTTATACCCAATACTGAAACTAATTACTTTTCCACTGCAGCAGCCAGTCATGTTCAACAGCTAGCATTAGCGTTTTGCTCTGAGCTTTGTTCTCTGGTGTTCTGGGTTGTGTAAGGTGAGACATTCTCTACCAGCTAGACGTAATCCTGAATGAAGTCCAGCTCTGGATCTGGAGACCGGAACGGTTCTGGAGCTGCTGGAGACAGACCTACAGTTCACTAAACTGTTGCAGGCCTTTGGTCGGGTCGATTAAAAGAATTTGCTGGTTCATAGAACATCTGCAGAAGATGTGTGGATCCCACTGAACCCGTAAATCACTGCAGACTTCTGCAGCCTTTTATGATCAGAACCGCTTTGTATTGGACCTACTCTTCTGATCCATAATCTGGTTTTGTCAGACAAAAGAAGCTTTTCCCTGAAGTCCGTCTGTTCTCAGTTGGTTCTAAAGCTGAGACATGAGGAGAACCAAATCAGTTTTTTTTATTTCCTAACCACCACGTTTGCCTTGCAAAGGTGGAGAATAAATGTGAGTGTGCTGTAACCAACGCACAGGCGAAGGCAAACACACACAGGTAGTGGGTGAAGGAGGACGCGTGGAGCCTGTCACGTGTGCTGCAGCTCCTTCTGCAGGGAAAGCTGCTGCTGTGTGCGTGTGCGTGTGTGTGTGTGTGTGTGTGTGTGTGTGTGTGTGTGTGTGTGTGTGGTGTGTGTGTGTGTGTTGTGTGTGTGTGTGTGTGTGTGTGTGTGTGTGTGTGTGTGTGTGTGTGTGTGTGTGTTGACTGTCTGAAAGGAGGTTACTGGCTTTCAGGGGAGCGAGCACCCAACTAAAAATATTCTGGCGCTTTTGGAGACGCAGGCCGCGAGCCTATTGGCTGGCCTGGAGTCCTCCAACACTCTTTCCACTCAAACGGCTCTGCGGGGGCCAAAGGACGCAGAGGTATGTCCCCTCTGTGTTTTATGAAACTCCACATCAAAGAGGCTCGTTAAGAAATTAATTAGAGCGACCCCACGCCGAAAGTCTGAATTAGATCGAGGCTGGCTCCTCAGAGAGGTCTTCTTCCATCAGAGGACGAGCTTTGGGAGTATGGAGGGTGATGAGCTTCAGAAAACACCAGGTGACTCACATTAACAAAACAGACATTTAAACAAAGGAATAAAAACCGTCGAAGAATAAAACCGAGGAATTCTGAAAGGTTTGATTCCCACTTAGAGATGAAGGAGACGTTCATCCACAGCAGAGCTGCTTTCTTCTGGTGGTTCTTTTGGATCTGCAGGTGTGAAGGTTCACCTGAACTTAAGAATGAGGCTCTCTGTTGTCTTGCAGATGAACTCTGGTGCGGTTCAATTACATGTGACTGTAGACAGAGTCTAGGGTCCCACAGGAGCGTTTTGTTGGAAAACGAAGGCTCGCCATGAGCTCCTGAGCTGCCTCTGATTGGACGGGCCTTCAGAGTAAGGATGTGTTTGAACTGAGAAGTTCAAAAACGGCTCATATGGCTTTCAGCTGGGGCCCACAGCGAGATGAAGACTAACAGAATCAACAGACCCCCATCACTTCCTACCAACACTTGGATTCTATTGGTGAGATTTTAGGGTTAAAAAAAAACATGTGACCCAGGAGTCTAAAAAAGTCAAAACCATTGGAGAGAAAGTTCATTTGGGTTTGAATGGGAATATAAAGGCAACCTGAAAACACAAATGTCTCTTTTTTGAAACTCAGCTTAAGACTCAAACCCGTTTGATGGAGGCTCCACTTTTTCTGTGATGTGTGGGAATGAGTCCCATCACAGAGCATGCTCAAGGCTGAAGGCTCCAACCCAGGCTTCTTGATTCTCCAATGTTAGCAGCAAAGTCTGAAGCCCTTCCTGTTGTCTGACACACAACACACGCACAACAACATGAGGATGGCTTGCTCCTCATCAAAGCAGGTCTGTAGGGTAATCCAGGAGACTTGAGTGTTCCTAGAAGAAAATTCTCAGGTTTGATCACAGCACCCACAAAGTTCTGGAGTGTGGTGTGCACGTCTAAATACTGAAGGAGGACGGAGACCGAGAGCTCGGGCAGACCGCGTCACAGCTGACTTATGAGAAAAACAGGACAACGTAACAAAACAGGACAACGTTTTCTCATGGCATTTTCTTTACAGCACATGCTGCTAACACACCTGTCGTCTGGAGTCACTAAACTTCTATAAGTCAAAAGTCATGAAGCCAAACGCTTTTTCAGATTTCAGGTCAGCTCAGATAACCACAACTTTCCCACAACACCCGAGGAAACCTTTTTTTTTTTTTAAACAGGTTCCTGGGTCTGGTTCTGGAGACCTTTTCTCAAAACTAGTTGCGTTTCCTAAATCCTGAATCCTGTCAGTTTTGATTTCTATTCGAGATAAACAAAGTGCCGTGGCTTTTTAATTGACAGCTGATCTATACCGTCAGAATGGGCGTGTCCCATAACTGTCAGACATGCTTTCGTTTTGCCGTTGTTTGAAAAGTCCGGGGTTTGGTGGCGTCAAAGCCAGCCAAGATGTCAACCACTTTGGAGGAGAAAACAAGCCCCACGGCCCAGCACTGCCCTCCCCTGCTTGTTAGGTGTCCAGGTACTGACTTTAGACGCCACCACCAGCAACTACAAGTCCCAAATGTACTGCATATACGGCGAGAAGGCCTTCTGGTCCCCCCCCCCCCAAGACCTGCACAGACACTAAATGTGTCCCTGATGCTAAAAATCAGATGTTCTCACATCTGCAGCTCTGCAGCCATAAAAGCGAACACAGACACTTTCCTGGAGAATAGATGTAACAGAAAGCCGCACAGACATGGTTACCAGCTCTGCACCAAAAAATAACCCCAGAGGAGCAAAAACAACACTCTGTCCTGGACAGGTTCACAGGATTCTATTGGTAAGACGATGGTTGCTTCTTCCTTCTTTATCTGGACCAAATACTGCTCCACCAGAGACGGCAGGATAAGGAAGTGATCCAGCGGGCGCATTCAGAGAAAGACGGAAATGGTGTGAAAAAAATGCCTCCCTCTCCTTTCTGACAAAAGGAATCCTGGAAAATCTGATGAATGGAGGACAAGAAGAATTTAATCTCCTTATATCCTAAGCAGATCAGTGGAGCTTGACATCTGGAGCTGAGAACTCGTTCCATCTGAGATTTGAAAGCTGACACATGAAGAAGCTCCATGAAGATGAATCTCCAGTTTGCTTTGCTGTCAGTCGAGTGGTTCAACCCTCTGATGTAATGGTTTTCTCCAGAGAAAGTCAGGATGTCATGAATGAAGAGATGATGCTCTGAAATTACAAACATTTTTCCAAAAACCAATGTACCCAAAGGCTGATGGGAGCTTTCAGAAACATGAGCTTCAAAACAAATCCTCTAACATCCTTAAGCTCCAACACGTCTGTAAATCGCCTGTCCGTCCTGGGGGAGGATCCCTCCTTCATGTGGGCACCCCTGAGGTTTCTTCGTTTTTTCCGGAATCCGTTTTTTTTTGGGGAGTTTTTCCTTACCGCGAAGGGGGGTCTAAGGGCAGGGATGCCAGTATAGCTTAGTCAGTTTGTTAGTTCATTTTAGTATTTTTCTATTGAACTCTTTGTATTCATGATCCTTTTGAGTTCATGTTTTACTTCGAAGCCCATCGAGATTGTTGTGATTTTGGGCTATACAAATAAAATTGAATTGAAAAATTGAATTGAACACGTCAGAGGCACGACAAACACACCCATAGAGCAGTTCTTCCAAAGTTCTCCCTGAATGATCAAACCAACAGCGCCTTTTGGAGGGGGTAATGCTGTCAACGGCTTTGTCTCAGCATGGCTAAGGGAGGTGGAGGCTGGACTCCAAAGGTCTTTCAGTCTCATCTCTGCTTTTTGGAGACAACGTCTGACGACGTGAAGCTAAGGTCTCCAGCTCACACTCCAGCTGTTTGGTCCACCCAAGTCTGAGGCCATGATTCTCATGGAAAAGACAGCAAAGACTGGTACTTTGTTCGCTAGATAGTCGTGGAGAACAGTTGGAGTTGAAGAGCTCATACAACATCTGTTTAGAACACAACCTCCAATGTCCTGAAAGCATTTATTTCTGCAGAGAACATCTTCTGTCCTGCTTTTGGAGACATTTTTGGCGATGCTCAGAGATGGAAGCTTCACCTCTAAGAGAGTGCCAAGTGTCTAGGAGCCCACACAGTAACGTGCACGTGAGACAGCTGGAGCACCAACCAGCCGCTAGACCTCAAAACACTAGCGCATGTACCAGTTGACTCACAGCTTCTAAAGAGACATCTGGACATGTCTACATAGTCCTCCTGAGAAGCTCTAAATGCCAAGGACATGAAATGAGTTGTAGCTATCAACCCAAAAAAAGATTTTATCTTCACATACACCGATTTTAGACATGGAGCACGGCTGCTCTTATGATGGCCGTGTAAGATTCCAGGTTTCTCTGGATGACCGGAAGCAGGCTTGGAAGGGCCCAGCACCCTTTTCCTGTCCGCTGGGGATCATATGACATGGAGCAGGAAGTCTCCCACAGAAACCAGAGCGGTCTGACATCCTGACAAAAAGCCAACCTCTGGTTTTCAGCGCTGCAGTTTGGTTGACAAACACAGAAGTCAAGAAGGAGAAATGATTCCATCAACTCCAGACTAATAAACATGAAGTCCTATTGGACATCCACTATTTTCAGCACAAACATGAGGACTTGTTCCCTTTTATCCTGTTAATAAATGCTTAGATTCTCTGAAAAAAAGAAGAAAATAATCTCGAAAACAAAAAAAAAACTAGAACTGGCCCAACAGTCGCACAAATCTGTGGCTGGTGATGACAATGCTGAACCTTTTTCCCTGCTAGAAAACACCGGCAGCTGCCTCCGTGTATCCCTGTCAGGCTCAGCTGCATCATTAACAAAAATCTGCATGAGATTCATTTAAAATGAGACAGAATGGAAGGCTTTGCCTGCTTTCATTCCCTAGCACACTTGCAGACCAATTCATAATGTAGAGAAGTAGGAACAGTGAGAGAATGTGACGGATTTCCCATTAAAAGCCTGCTCTACTTTCTCCGCTTTGAAGAGGAGCTCTGACGCCATCATCTCTGGAGGCATCTGCATTAAAAATATCTGATGTTTTTCCTGTCATATGTCACAGTCTGAAGGTCCAACTCTGTAACCGATATAATAGATAGTGAGGTTACAGGCTTTCAATCATGGCGCTCAGACTGTTGTCCAGAAGTGACACCAGGATGTACAGCCTGCCTCTCCCTGAAAGCCTTCATCCTTAAAATCCAACTCTGATCATCTTTTGATCTATTGTAAAGCGTTCCCAGTGGTTGTTTCATTCTGATGATGCCATTTTAGCCAAAATGTTCAAAATCTGTCTTATTTTCTAGGACATAGTTTCTGTAGAGCAGTGAGGGTTCATTGGAAATTCTCCTCTGAGTTGTGGGCGGGAATGTTGGCACAGAGTAGTCCTGCCTCTCTTCCCATCACCCATCTGTTTTTCCTGGTATATCACAGCCCCTCCCCCCACCACCTAACATATCAATATCACAATATCAGATCTATCCAGTCGTTCAGTTTAGATCCAGATTCCAGAACAAAGACGTTAATGGATCCATTTGTCTGACAGCGGATGCATCAGAATGGAGCAGAGCAGGAAGCTTGTGACTCGTCCAGTGGATTTTCTATGTCATAAATACAATATTTTTCCAAAAGCATTTTTTCATCTGCTCCTGATTCAGAACAATTTACATAAAGACATGATCACAAATGCAACTTTTAGCTTAATTTTCTTTATCTGTGTCCTCCATCATTAGAAAAATACTAAAAGATCAAGTTGAAAACAGCAAAAACTATTTTCATCAGTGAGTCTTTGACTGATTTAATGTCATTGAAGTGTTAGTGGGTTTCTCAGAAAAGGCAGTGACAGAATCAATCAAAGCAGTAAAGACGGCCCTCATGGGGCCAAACATGTGTCAGGTCTGAGGTGACACGACCCACATTTGAATCCAGAATTAGAAACGGCCCAGTTCCAGATGAAATCAGCACAACTGAACCACATTTCCATCAGGCTCAGAGAAGAGGCAGCACCTGAAGAGACATTTTCCGCTTTTCTCAGTGATCTAGAGTACCATGTTTTTGAGTGACAGGAAGAAACAGGAAATGGTTAGAAGTAGGTGGAGACAGAGCAGTACGCTCTGCATTTCCTTCAGGTGGCGGGGCATGTACTTCCTGTTCAGGGTTTGAAATCTTGCGCTGATACTAGCGCGGCGGCTTTACCCGGTCTCAGTGACCGGATGGCCCCTGCGCCATCACTCTCTTAGATGTTTGTTCCTCTTTTTGTCCCAGCTCTGCACCGCAGGTTTTTTCGGGTGTCATTATCTCACGGCGCTGTCCTGCGTGCGGCATCCTGTTTGTGCCGAGCAGCACAACCTCCTGCCAAAGACATTTCACAGGCTATCACGTTTGCAGCCAGATATCTCTGTAATTGGGCTCTTCCTGCTGCTGGAGTGAGGCAATAAGAAAGGAAAGAAGTTAAATAAAGACAGGAAGATAGCAAGTAGTGCGAGGAGGAGGGGCCAGTTCTTATCAATCAAATGTCCCTAAGAGGCCCTACCCGTCAGTGTGTCTGAAGCCGAGCAGCTCAGGGAGCTTTTCAGACAAAAATAGGTTAAACCAGCTTCTAGAAAGTCCAAAATGGGACAAACCAAGTTATCGAAGCCGAGAATATACCCCCCTCCCAAGAGGTTTGTTCATGTGAGCGCTCCCCCCAGAAGTGACCTAAACCGGCTGCCAGGAAAGCAGACTTTCCAAGAGAAGGGGCCCAGAGTCCAGCAGCAGAGAGAAACGTTCAGGGGCATGGTGACCCCCCCCAACACGATAACCCACCATTCCCATACATCAGAACACCCCCCCTGACGGAGGATGGGATCTGCACCCCCACCACTCTTCCTGATTCCTTTCACAACATCTCCAGAGCTTTCTTCAGGAGTGACCTCACGCCTGTCGGGTGTCAGAGTCGGGGTGGGGGCCTCTCATGACGTGGAAATGCCGTCACTGCGCAGGCCCCACCCAAAGGCCTTTCACAGCCGGTGAGGCTGCACTCTGAACACTGCTGTCGTCATGGTAACGCAGAAAGCAGGAAATGATCTTTACAGAGTTTGGGTTCAAGCCTCAGACTTGAGCCGATCCAGTGGACTGAGATGAAGCCGTTGTTTGTTTCCGATGATCTGCTGGAGTTTCTGAGAAATGTCAGCGCGCACGAGGATCCACTCCGTCTCTGTAAAACCTTCATTCTCACCATGAAACCCTCTTAAATGGAACTGCTGTATAATCTCAATGAAAAGAGTTTCAGAATAAAAGTGTCCAAGAAAGAAAAACAACAGAAAGGGAGAGAAAAGGTTTATAAAAGTTCATTTTTCAATTTTTTCTGGATTCTTCCTTTTTGTTTGTTATTGTCTGAATGTCTCTTCTTTGTCCGGTTCTTTGAAGGCCTTCAAACCATCCACCTCCTCCCTGCTGGTTCCTCATCTACTGGGTCTGTTGGATTTTCCTCCCCTGACTTTAAACCGACTGGATCCTCAGATCCTGCTAGAATCTGGATCCCGGTTGATCCTCCTGTACAATCCACAATCAGTTCCCGCCATGGTGGGTGTGGATCAGTAAACCCCTTCTGGACCTGAACATCTGAGGCAGGTTCTGCTTTAGATCTAACGCTAACCTGGAGGCATAAAGAGGAGAGGCCGCTGAACCACAGCCACAGCTCCCCCCATCATGGCTGTTTAGGGGGGGGGGGGCTTCATGTCAGTCACCAGAATCACTGAATGTTCTCATGAGATGAAGGCCTTTAGCACAGAGTGGCGTTCTGAGTTAGTTTTCCTCTGTAGGTCAGAGTTCTGACAACTTTCTTTAAACCGCCATCCCTCAGTTCACAAAGGGCTAACCGCAGAGCAACACGTGAACAGGTTCTGAACGTGTGGCGCTGCTCGGCTGGTCAGGTCCATTCTGACCCCATTGTTGCATCTCCAGTTCTAATAGATCTGCTTCAAACTAGAACTGTCCCCAGACCAGCAGACGTCCATGACCTCCAGCTCAAAGAGTTACTGTAGCAGGACCAGGAGGTTTACCATCTCCGTCATGTTACTTATTCTCCGGATTCTTATCACAGCTGCCCCCCGCCCCCCAGCGCCTGATCACTTTCTCAACGCCTCAGCATCCCCTTCATGTCCGGTTAGCCTCTTCAGCAGGCGGCACACAGGATGGGCGCCGTAAGGTAAACTGAAGGGTAGACAGGTGCAGAGTCAAACGCCGCTGGCGGACACGCTCCAACGCCTCACTGAAGGCCCCGTCTATTAAGATAAGAGAGAGACGGGAGAAGAGCAAAAACACTCCTTCCACACCGAGGAGCAAATGTTTGAGCTTCAAACCCGACTGTTCCCGAACCGCAGATCCAGAACTTATCCAAGCAGCAATCCGACTGTTTGGTTCATTCTGCAGGAATGTGAATGAAACTGATCAAACGGTGTCATAAAGGGCCACGGCGATGCGAGCAGAGTCTCTCTGTGTGTGGATCTGAGCAAACACGCAAAGAAAAACAGTCCAACGCCTGAAAACGGACCACGGCACGCCCTCACACAGCCTGCAAACAACTGCAGCTTCCGGCTCGACCACGGCTGATGGAGACGGCTCCTTCAGGAGCCACACGGAGCGCTGTGTTTGGAGGTCTACTCACTGAAGGACCTGACGGGCTGCTGGACAGATGGACGGCAGAAAGACTTTGCTTGCTTCAGGTAATAAAGTCTACAGAGAGCAAACATCTGACTGCTGCTGAGCTGCAGCTTAGGACGCTGAGAGCAGACGGACATCCACCACATGCAGGATGTGGGAATGGCAGACAGAACTCTGTGAAAATCCACTCCTGCTCTGCTCTGTCTCTGGTTAGGGCATGTGATGCCACATCAACAACCGTCTGCCTCCAGGGGGCGCTGCACTCAGAATATTTGACACACACCCAGGCAAAGATTCATCTAAAACCTTCGATTTCTTTTTCCAACAAACTCTGTTTCAAACCCCCAAAGCCATCTGGGTGGAGGACTGGTCTACTCCACCCAGATGCACAGTCAGGTGGGGGGGGCCCTTCATGAGGCCTCTGAGCTTTTGGGCCTCATGAAACCAACAGCATGTCTTCATGCTGCCCCCCCCCCCCCCCGCATTGTTCAAGCTGTTCACAGTGGAAACTAAACTGTCGGCTTTGGAAGTGATAACCTTCTGCCGAACCCGGGGGGGGGGGGGGGGCACTGATAAGGCAACAAGCACGCAAACAACCACACTGGAAAAGTGTATGGACACAGCCCCCATCCACTGAAAGCTCAGGGGAAGGGAGGGGTCCAGGAATGGAGCTTCAGCTGCACATCACATCCCCTTTGAGGATTTCCCTGCAGATCAGGCCTTTTCTCACATTGATGTTACAGCAGTGAAGCTTCAGGAACCTCCATGTGAGGAAGATCATCCTTCACTGCCTGGAAGCAAATGCAGCCACACAGTCCAAGCTGTTTGAGCAGCAAACAGCCCCAAAAGTTCCTGCTCCTCCATCCTGGAGGTCTGTGAGGACGCTCTGCACTTCCTGCTTCAGACCCTGATCTGATGAAGATGAGCTGCAATTTTCCTCAGAAGTGGGAGGACTAATGATGCAGCTGTTAAAGCCAGCACCAGGCCCCCCCTCGCCGTGATGACTCCCCTCTGCTGGAGCAAACAACAGCATGTGTGAGAGCGCTAAGTGCTGTGTGAGTCCTTCACGTATCGATCTGAGCGGCTCAAACGGGAAAGCCAAACACCGAAGTCCTGAAGACCGGAGACTCCTGCTGCAAACCCAAAGCGCAGCAGCGATCAGCAGGGCAGCAGAGCAGCCTGCAGGAGGCCACACATGCTTGAGGACGTTTGCAGAAGAGCCACAGCCAAAAGCAACAGCAGAACAGAACCAGAACCAGTAGGTCAAAGGAGCGGATCAGCAGGTCTGCAAGGACTTTTGTTGCCTTGTTTAGATTTTAGGTCTTCAAAGGCAGAGAGCTGATGTCAGTTCTGTCCTCCCAGCTCCAGGGGGGGCGGGGTCAGAAGGTGGGGAAGGAAAAGTCATGCATTTTGAACTGAAAGAGCATTTGATGGAGACAGTGAGGAGCTAAAACACTTCCACTACACAAAAAAACACTCATAGAGTTAAAACTCCCACAATGCTTTGAACATACGACACATCAGGAGGATTTCCGTCCACTGCGTCTGAGCGAAGGCGTGCGTGGAAACGGCGTGAAGCTGATCCGCCAGCTGCTGCAGGCGTTTACGACCACACAGCTGGTTTTTGCTTGTGTCTGCCGTCACAGCGGCTGACATTTCTAAAGTCATTAGTTCAGTTAGTTGAATAAAAACCAATCAAGGTCAGATTAAACCCAGACTACCTTTCTGTTCTGACAAATGTCAACATGAATGTGAACAAGTTTACAATGTCTTCTACAGCTGAGCACCACTCCATTTACTGAGGGGGAAGAAAATGAAGATTATTATGTTATATTACTAAAATTAACAAACTAATGAAAAAGTAAAAACATTGAATGTTTCATGCAATAACAGCTCCATCACAGAATGAACTTCCATCTCTTCCTCAGGCCCTGTGTCATAATGGAACAGAAGATGAATAAACCAAAAACTTATTTTTCATGTTAATGGCTGTGAAGTTCTCAGAAATATTGATGGTATTTTGTTCTGATGTGTCCAATCCTGTTGCTGTAGATCTGACAAACCACAAATGCAGTACTTTTGGTTTCTAACAGAGATGCAGTACTATTTCAGCTTTGACCTATTTTCTTTGTGCAATATAGTTATGAAAGCCCTTTTCTGAGTTATTATGTTTAAAAAAGGGATTTGACCTGCTGTTTGAGAATGAAATAGCAGATCTATTGGAAATGTTTCTGTATTTGTCTTAGAGTTTGCATTCTAGTTGGTGATGGTACAGTTGTTAAGGAGAACATTTGGGAATGGCCCTTCAACGTCGCTGACTCCTGATCTAGAAGAACTAAAAAACAACATAAACGGTGGACCGGGACAAAACTGAAAATCTACTCAACTAGAATAGAAAAGTAGAAATTTCAAATTCAAAAACACAATGATCTCCACTAATATCCCAACCACCAGGTCCTGACGCTGCATTCCTTCCACAGCCCACAAATCCGGAAGGTTTGATGAAGTTAGCACAAAAATGTGAGCCTTCCAACAGAACTGGGCGGAGCCTTTCTCCTCCACCTTATTAAATCAGAGACGGCAGGACAGACGCCACAGAAGAGGTCCGCTCAGGAGGCACATGCTGGCCCGTCCACGCCGGCCGCTCCTCTGAAGCTGAAAGCAGGAACGTGAGCGTGGAGAAGTGTGCGCGTGCACGTGCCTGCAGCAGCGCACAGCATGCAGGCGCCACCACAACAAACACGGCGGGAGTGCATGGAGCGGAGAGGCGGCCTGCTGTTGCTAAGCAAAGATCTTTAAAATAAACACTTTCTGTTTACGAAACTCAAGTGAGCCAAATTCCTTTAATAAACAAAGCGGAGTAGAGCTGCGCTTGAACCCTGATCACACGTCCAGGTGCAGACGGTTCACAGTTTCAGACTAAAGATCAGAAAGACAGTCAGACAGCTGGGAGCTTGGAGGCGTCAGAGGAACCTGGTCACGTTGTCCTGTAGCACATAGGAGAGCTTTACAGCCCAGCGCCGACCGTCCGCTGATCCACAGCTGACAAATGCTCTGCTCCTCTTAGCATCGCCTGGAAACGGTGCAATGTAGGTACCAGAAGGCGCAGCGGCTGCTGCAAGTGCTCATGGGCCGGGTGCAGAGACAACAGCGTCGAGCCAGAAGCTACAGCTGATGAAGAGGAGCCTGAGATGAAGAGGAGCCTGAGATGAAGAGGAGCCTGAGACCACTGCAGCCCACCTCCACGCTGAAGGTCAGAGCAGCTCTTCACACAAAGGCCTTCGACCTCTTCCGCTCCCGCCCGGTCCTGCTCTCTCCAGTTCTGCTGTGTTCACCCCAGAGAGCTAAACCCCGCAGAGGTTTACCTTCAGACTCCTCCTCCTCCTCCTCCTGGGTGCACACCCCGGAGGAGGAGTCTATTCAACCCAGACAAGGAAGCACAGCAGAGAGGTCAGATGGTCAAAAAAACATCAGCCTCTAGTTATTCTGCACCAATAGATTTCAATCATTTAACACCTGCAGCACAGTTCAGAATCTCTGGTTGATGGTTCCTTGATGTGGAGCCACACCTGATGTGACCCATCGGTCTCCTCACGTCTTCTATGACCTGCAGCTCCAGAACCGTGACACTGGTTGCTTTGTGACAGCAGTGTTGCATGACGCGGTGCTGTGGTGGAGGCACAGCGGCAGCTGCTGCAGCTCCCTCGGCTGCTGCAGCTCCCTCGGCTGCTGCAGCTCCATCGGCTGCTGCAGCTCCATCGGCTGCTGCAGCTCCCTCGGCTGCTGCAGCTCCCTCGGCTGCTGCAGCTCCATCGGCTGCTGCAGCTCCATCGGCTGCCGCTGCGGTTTAGGAGACGCATTTCCAACGAGAGTAGAGGAATCCTGGGAGACGGAGCTTAGCTCGTATCTGAACTCCCGCCGGGCGCAGTGGGTGGGGGCGCTGCTGGTTGGAGAGTTTCACTGGAGTCCTTGGCTTCAGCAGTGGGATACGGGGGAGCCGTCCCCTCCCTGGCTTTCCCAACTAGGATAATTATGGCTCTTGGAGCTAACCCAAACTTCCACACACTCCCACCCTTATCCCAGCTCCTTATCTGAGCCCAGCGGGCCGGGCTGTTCATTGTCCTGCACACACAAACACATGTAACCTCCTGACTGGGTTCAATGAACGCGCGGGGGGGGCTCAGGGAAACGCCTGCGGAGTCGTGGATCGCTGAAACTTCATGTCTTCTGAGCCCACGTGTGAGCAGGTAGAAGCCCACTCCACCCCCCACCCCCATCTGGTTCAAGGGGAGGGTCTGTTTGTCTGCCTGAGAGCTGCCAGCTGAGTACAGACCGTCCTCCACATCTGCAACATGATCGCCCGTCCGCCTCTGCAGGTTCGGGCTTGAAAGGCCTCCTAATGAGGGCAGGGTGTCCCCGCTCCGCAGCAGGAAGATGGAGCGCCATGCGTACATCAGCTGACAGGCCTCAGTTTCCCCCCAAATCCTAACATCCCACTGCTTCCATGGAGGGAAAGCTGCAGCTTCCAGTGTCAGTGATGCATCACATGTGCAGCTTCAGTCAGAGCGTCGTTCACTGAAGGAACCTTTCACCAAATAGAACTATTGCCTGATGACGGTCATTAACCAGGACATAAGAGCATGAAGTCACGCAATACCTTTAGAATTCTTCCATTACTAAACCTGCTTGTTCCTGTTCCGGGTCACAGGGATCCTGGAACGGAGCCAGCAATGCCCACTGATGGGGGGCCTCACCCCGCCGGGTGAAGGCGGGCTTCATTCCAATTCTTCATCCAGTCCTGGGCTCTGAAATGCTCTGAAATGCTCTGAAATGCTCTGAAATGCTCTTACGTTCCACATACTCTGCTGTTGGTCCTAATGAACCCACAGGGATGGGAAAGGCTTTCCGATGCAGCCATGGAGTGACATGACCACACCCAGCCACAGGCTGCCCGCGTCTTTCCATTCCGTCTGCGCTCTGCGCTCACTGGGTTCAGCAGATGACCGGCTCTCCTGATTTGGATCGGCCCTCAGCCAGAACCGCTGAAACCATCCCACTGAGGAATCTCCGCCTACAGGCAGAAGTACAGCACCTGCAGCGTGGATGAAGGTGAGAAGCAAAGCAGGCGGTTTCCCGCAGCAAGGCAGAGAGCAGCAGCAGCTGGACCACAGTTCTGCTGGCTGCCGTGGACACACCCTCCCCACTTTGGCTTCAGAGGTCTGGCTTTCCACCCTGGGCGACAGAGTGGGAGGTTCTGTGCAGGAAGAGCTGCAGATGTCTGCTGCAGGAATCCCTTCTCAGCTCCAGACGCAGCTTTCATGCAAAAACGCATCACACAAGCAAAGTGTAACGTTTACTGCTGTTGGTTTGAACCAAACAACATTTGAATTCTGCGGAACATTCAAGTATGAATATTATATTGGATTCTCAGTTTGTGGCGTTTTCTCTCCAGAGACAAACCTCAGCATCACTGCTGTGGAGGTTTTTACAGTTCAGCTCTGAAGAAAAGCAGGTTTTGGGGGGTTTGGACATTAGTGTGGCATTTGTCTTATGAATGAGAACAAATGTCATTAAAAAAAAACAATTCCTTTCTGAGTATTTTTCCTTTTTAATCGCTGGGAATCCCTAAACTTAACCCTTCCTCTGGGTCCGTGCATCCAAAGAAAATGTTCAGCACTGGCCGCACGTATTTGGAGAATATTTACTTTCTTTCAGGCATTTCATTTGATTTGCTGAGAGTGAATTCAACAATCTGCATCAGTTCTGAGCCACAGCAGTGCTGCTGCAATGCAGCCTCAATTCTAATGTCAAAGTTATTTTCTTGTGTTATTTTATCAAACAGCAGAGTCTGGAACACATTTGTTTTTTAATACGTCACTTTTCACAGTTTCTTTATCGCTAAAGAGAAACTTTAGAGAATCGAGACTGTCAGTCGTCGTTGTGCCCCCCCCCTTATGTCAAGCTCTTCACTCATGCAAGACGCAGTTGTCATCATCAGAAAGGGGGGGGAGTCAAGGGCGGGGCTACTCAGCTCAGCACTAATAGCCACGCCAATGTAGTAACAGAGTTTTCAGATGAAAATGAATGTAACTTTTTAAGGCATCAAGGTTCTGGGATTTTGGTTAAAAACGTCCTAATCATAACTAAAACTCCCCTGGGAACGTTGTATTATAATAGAGGGACTTTAACCTTCCTGTCAGATGAACAAGGGCTGAAACGGCATCCTCTGATGCTCGTCCTGAAGCGTTCGAACCCCTCAGAAGGACCAGCTTCATTCAGGATTTCCTGAACCCGTTTAGCATTCAGATCTGCATTTCCCTCCAAAAACACACAGCTGCATAAAGAGCAGTCCAGTCTGGAAATCTGCTTGCTGCTGCCAGCATTCTCATGGGGGGGGGGGGGGGGGCTCCAACCAGTCAGATAAAGGAACAGAGGTTCTGATCCGTGCTGGGGGGGAACACAGGTTGACTCAGACATTCTGAACTAAATGAGGCCTGCACCACACAAATGACCTTTATTCTGAAACTCTTGGGTTTGTCTATTCACGCTAGATCTCAGCTGTAACTTTTCAAAACAAAAGCGTGAGCATCACTGCGCTGTTCTTTGGCAATATCCAAGTCCAAACAGGACAACACAGCACGGACCCCACACACAGCAGCAAGTGCTCGCCATCGGCGCCGCATCTTCCTCCACAAAAACGCAACAATCTCTGATGGATGAAGAGGAGCAGAGAAAATCAGCCCAACAGAAAACCACCGTGAAAATCAACAAGACCGTCTGACGGCTTCAGCAGATCACACGGCATGACAGGAAGCAGCAGGAGAGGTTCTGGTGTTCACACGGCTGACGGCGGGCGGCGAGTCCAAGACTTCTGCCTGTTGTTCCCTGCAGTTCAACTGATGGAAAAGCTGAAAGCTGAGGTCCAGATTCACCTTTCACCCGTGAAAAAGCCTTTAAAGTGACATTTTTCATACAATAGGTCATGCAAAAGTTTCCTCACCATTTCCTGATCAGAATGCAGCAGAAATACAACAGCAATTTGAATTTATTTTGAACGAGACGATAAGTTCTAATGATTCAATAAAAAAAGTCTTAACTTTTGCAGCAGAAGATATTTTTGAAGAAAGTTTCCAGCAGGTTTCTCTCCCCATAACTAGAAAAATGAAGAGTCCCCATGTCGTCCCATTCATGCAGGGTCTGAACTAGTGCAGGGTCTGCACCCGTGAAGGGTCTGAACCCGTGCAGGTTCTGAACCCGAGCAGAGGTCTGAACCGTGCCGGTCTGAACCCGATGCAGGAATCTGAACTTCCGATGCAGGTTCTGAACGTCCAGGAGTCTGCACCCGTGCAGGGTCTGAACCCGTGCAGGGTCTGAACCCGTGCAGAGATCTGAAAGGTTTGCACCCATGCAGGGGTTTGCACTTTCATTGCAGGGTCTGAACCGTGCAGGGTCTGCCGAGCAAGTCTGCACCCGAGCAGGGTCTGAACCGAGCAGGAGTCTGAACCGAAACAGGGTCTGCACCGTGCAGGGATGCACCCGATGCAGGGTCTGAGCAGCGTGAGGGTCTGAACCGATGCAGGAGTCTGCACCCGTGAAAGGTCTGAGCAGCGTGGTCTGAACCGTGCAGGGTCTGAAGGTCTGCACCGGTGCAGGGTCTGCACCGTGCAGGGTCTGAAGGTTTGCACCCATGCAGGGTTTGCACTTTCGTGCAGGGTCTGAAGCAGCGAAGGTCTGAACCGTGCAGTCTGCACCGAGCAGGTCTGCACCGGAGCAGGGGTCTGAACCCGAGCAGGGTCTACACCGATGCAGGGTCTACACCGTGCAGGGGTCTGAGCAGCGTGAAGGAGTCTGAACCGTGCAGGGTCTGAAGGTCTGCACCGATGCAGGGTCTGCCAGTGCAGGGTCTGCACCCGTGCAGGAGTCTGAGCAGTCGGTGCACCGGGCGAGGTGCACCGGGCAGGGGTCTGAACCGAGCAGGGTCTGAACCCGAGCAGGGTCTGCACCGTGCAGGTCTGCCGTGCAGGGTCTGAAGCGCGTGAGGGTCTGAACCGCCCGTGCAGGGTCTGCACCCGTGAAAGGGTCTGAGCGGTGAAGGGTCTGAACCGATGCAGGGTCTGAAGGTCTGCACCGTGCGAGGTCTGCACCGTGCGAAGGGTCTGAAAGGTTTGCACCCATAAGTTGCACTGGTCTGCAGGGTCTGAACCCGTACAGGTCTGCACCCGTGCAGGGTCTGCACCCGTTCAGGATCTGCACCCGAGCAGGGTCTGAACCCGAGCAGGGTCTGAGCCCGTGCAGGGTCTGAACCCGTGCAGGGTCTGGGCGTGAGGGTCTGAACCGTGCAGGGGTCCTGAAGGTCTGCACCGTGCAGGGTCTGCACCGATGCAGGTCTGCACCACGTGCAGAGGTCTGCACCCGTGCATCTCCACACGTTTGTTTGGTGGATCAATATTCTGCTTAGAAGCCAGTGATCACAGGAGAAACTTGACTCATAAAGAGCCTAGAAGTCAAGAACAGAAGAAAGTCTGGGCTGAAGGAGGAACATTGGAGCAGCATCACCGATCTGTGAAACTCAGCTGGCTAGCAAACCAACAGAAGCGTTCTAGACAGGGAACTGAACCAGGAACAGGCCGGACTGATGGGTTTTCCTCCCAAGCAGCAAATGAGTAGGAACACATGTCCTCACTTCTCACCTTCCTGCTACCACTGACCCCCCAGGGGCAGCAGCACCCTCCTCCCCTCTGAGGTCAAGCTGATCTGGAGATGGAACCAACAGCAGGACCGGTGGAAGACCTCATTCAACCTGCAGCCATGGCTGGGGGGAGCAGGGGGGAGAGGGAGCATGCATCTGTGTGTGAGGAATGTCCTCTAGGAAGAAAAACACAAACATGCCCCCCCCCCCCCCCGCGGAGCTGGTCAGCAGCGTTTATTTTAGGCACTCTCAGCAGGAAGAAGCCCCCTGATGTTTGGGAGGAACCTTCTCACGGTGACAGTAGCTGCCCCCCGCACCACCCTGACCAGGGGCAGACCCCACACCCCCTTCATCACCCCGCAGACATGAAGGACCTTTGTGATTTCAGGAGGATCTGCGTGACACGCCGCGTGACATGCTGCACAGATCTCCTATCCAGATGTCTGACGTAATCCAGAGGTTTTCCTGGAAGACCTTCCGGGGGGCAGCAGGAAGTTTCGGGCGTCTTCGGGACAACACCGGAACGTGCGGAATAACGACAGGACGCGCGCGCGCTACTATAACGGTTCAGAGGCTGCACGCGGACAGACGCTGGAGTCGTGACCAGCTGAGGGCTCGTTCAGCATCAGGTGAAGACAGGGGGAGAGGGGGGGGGGGCACTCACATCCTCGAACAGAGATCCAACGTTGGCTGTCACCAGCAGGATCCCGTAGCCCTGCGCGGCGGCCGGCTTCCCCGCCATCCCTCTGCAGGGGGGGTCGCGGAGCGAAGTTTGCGTGTGGCGGACGCGGAGGAGCCGCAGAGCGTGCGGTGCGTGCGGAGCCTGCGGGCTGTCTCTGGAAGATGTTTAGCAGGAGGAGGGCAGGCTGCGGCTGGAGGGGCTGCTGCGGCTCAGCTGGAGCATATTCTTCCGCGCGGAGCTTCAGCTGCGGCTTCCCGCGCTCAGAGCCACGGGGGGGGGGGCGGTTTAATCCACGGAGAGCCGCTTCATCGCTGCGTGTCCGTGTCTTTTGAGCGCCGTGAAACTCCCCCTCCCGAGGCAGGACGCTGCTTTTCCAGGACCATCGCCTTCGCCGATGACAAGCGATAGGCTGGGGTTCTGCTGCGCTCTGTGACGTCACCGATGGAAACGCGGCTCTTCTTAAAGGACCCGCGCGCCGTGAGCAAAAGCACGCGCGTGTTCGTGTCCCCTCACTGTGGTTCAAAAACATGGCTATGAGAATCTTTTTTTTTTTTTTAAATACAAACCAAGTTAGGTTTAGCAAGCATTTGAAATGCGCAAGAAAAAAATAAAATAAAATACAAAAAAATAAAAACAGGTAAGGTAACAATGTAAAATAACGATAGTTTTGACATATTTTGACATATTTTGAGAAGTTACTTCAGTTTTTTTGCTTTTGTCTGCTATGGAGCATCTGAAGCCTTGACATTTAAAATGAAACTTTACATGCTAGCCTACTGAAGTCAGCAGGAATAAGGATGGATTTTTTTTGTTTTGTTTTTTTCCATCTTTGAGGAATTACTTTCTATTTTTGTACAGCATCTCCCCCTTGAGCTCCATCAAGAGCCCACAGGTCTCCGTGGAGCTTTTGGAGGACCACTGCTGTAAATCACATGTCAAACCTGCAAAATCCTCCAGCTTTTCACTTGTTTTGGCATCAAAACAAAATTTACTGGTTTCTTAAACCACTAAAGGCAACCCAGTAACAAACTCAGAGGATAAAGAGCTTCAAAAGCTAAATACTTCACAATTTAGCTCCAACTTATTCAGAGACCAGTTTGGCTGTTGGCCTTCACACAGATTCTCTTTTTTTGTTGATAATTCTGCTTCATTTTTAGTTTTTTTCTTTTTGCTTGTGTGGACACGCCAGTGCGGCCTCAGCTGCTTGTTTTCACGTCCTGTTTGAGCTTCTCAAGCCCAAACAGTTGCATGCAAACCCAGAGGCACAAAGTTGCATCCCTACGTAAACAAAGACACTGTCCAAATTTACTCTGTGACTGACGGATTTCCTTCTGACAGGGATGAGAGGGCACGGATGAAGCAACAAAGCAGCAAATAAAGCCTGTCAGAGAGTTTGCTCAAAATACATCCAGCGTCATCAACCCATACTAGAAGGACCACACACAGTATTATTTCAGGTTCAGAAAAACCTCCGGATCGTTTCCCTTGGAAGGATGTGGGACATAAGGATTTGGGTGACAGTGGTGCATTCTCTAAAACTAGCAGTACTTTTTAAAATTCTGAATTCTATGAACAACCAATTATTTAATGAATTCAGGTAATAATTGCAAATCCTGGGTCAGACACTAGGTCTTTGTTTTATTTTCCTCTTAAAGTGACATGCTTTATCAAAACACTGGGCTTTGCTCAGCACAGCTGTATGACAACCCAAGATGGTCATACAGGTGGGCAACCATGGAGCCCAGAATACAACAAAACAATCCCCTGAATTCAAGGTTTGATTCTTCTGTCATGCCAACACATGTTTGTGTTTCAGAAGGTTGGTCCGTTCTCTGTGTTTTGGGTCCTTGTCCTGATTTGAAGTTCCTGTCTTCCTGGTTTGGGGACAAAGAATCCTGATTGCGGATCCCTGTCTTTGTTTTGCGTACCTGTTCTGGTATTGGTTCCCTGTCTTCCTGGTTTTGGTTCTGTCCTATTTTTTGAATCCCTATCCTGGTTTTGGGTTCGCTGGACCTCATTTTAGGTTTTGGATCTGTGTCTGGGAGTTTGGTTCTTCTTGTGTGCAGGTTGCCTGTTTTTGTCAAGAAGAAACAACAGTTTTGTTTTTTTACATCAGACTTGATTTTTCTTATGGAGAAACAAAGTTTTGCTGAGTTTACATCATAGGTATAAGCACCAGGAGGAGTTACATTTGACAGCTGCATGAAGACCAATTCACATTTCAGCAAAGGAATGAATCATCATCCCTCCACCTCCGTGCTTAACCCTTGAGCTATTCTAGGCACTTTACCGTTGGGAGTTGGGTCATCTAGACCCACT
The DNA here is from genome assembly GCA_037389245.1 of Oryzias sinensis. Classification (NCBI taxonomy): domain Eukaryota; kingdom Metazoa; phylum Chordata; class Actinopteri; order Beloniformes; family Adrianichthyidae; genus Oryzias; species Oryzias sinensis. The sequence goes on from CM074500.1 coordinate 27,398,966, forward strand.
AGACAGAGCTCTGAACCTTTTTTCTTCAATGGTTTGTGATCTTCACTGGTGTCCATGGATTACATGAAATCTTTCCACCTTTATCCACCTTTGTCATGGTAGGGAGAACACGTCAATGGAAGGGGGGGGGGGTCATCTAAGATAGGACAAGGGTTACCAGTGGTTGTGAGCTTCAAACAGCTAAAAACAGCAGTTTCACTCTAAAATTATGTTTCTCCACTTTGGTTCCATCTGTTCATGTGACAGTGTTACAGCAGTGATGTGGTTTATTTAGATACAGATCTGCATTTGTTCTTATTTTTATGCTTGTCTGCTTTGAACAGAAAAGGCATTGTCATCACAAACTTTCAAAACAAGCCACACTTGTTCTGACTTTTCTTCCATTTTGAACTTTAACATTTAACATGGACATCCTGAACATTAGGGTTAGTGTTAGATGTCCTCATCAATGGAAAATGGTTCACAAAAATAATGTTATTATTGTTTTAAGGTCAAATTTGAAAAATAATTTATCTTTTATTTGTGCAAGAAATAAACTCTTCAATGAATATTGTTTTTTTAGTATGTTCTTGTGGCATTTTGCTGATGATGAAGGAAATATACAAAGAAAATAAAGCTTAAAATTGCATTCCTGAGTATTTTCTCATTTAAATCATTGTGAATCAGGAGCAGATGAAAAAAGGCCATTGGAAGAAACCTGTAGAAGTGGTGGAGGAGTTAGCGTTACCCACAAAGGTCTTTGGTAGACGGTGGAACTGTTGCATGAGTGACAGGGAGGGACATCAGTCTCCATGGAGCTTCAGCATGTTTTTAATGTCTGCTGGAAATCTATGATTAGTCACAAGAGGATGATGAGAAAAACAGCTTCAATGTCAGCGCTGCTTTGTGTATAATCCAGGATCTGCACTAAGCACTAATTAAAGCAGATAAAACCAGTGTAGAGGATTATCCAAATTCAGTTGTTTCCTTTTTTTTCTGATTATCGCCACGGTTACTGTAATTTATGTAACATTTAAAGATGTGTGACACCTGTGAACTATTCTGGTGTTTTTATTGATTAACTGTATTTGTACCTGTTAAGAATAGTTAGAAAAAGAATAGTTAGAAACTATTTTTTATTATTACATTAATGGTTCAAATTTAATTCACTAAGTATGTATTATCATCTCAAAATTATATTACATTTGAAGAGAGCACAACCAAGACTATTGTCTCATAGCATTCCTCATCCTCCCTTTTTCCCTTGTGTGTGTGCTGGGGTTTGTGCTCTGGTAAACGTCTGTGAAAACATCAGAGGGATCTGACACTTGAAGCTTTTTGACCTTCGAGCATCTAGCCTGCAACAACCTGTGGGTGTGATTTTCACATCATTGTCCATCGGATGATCTTCTGAATATGCAAATACAGGGTTTATATACCAAGCCCATCTCCCTGCTTTCGGTGTTCGGACTTTGAATGCAGCAGCCTGTTCATCTGTCTGTAACCCTTCGTACAATTTGATTTGTGCTTTTTGTACAGAGTAAAACTACCACTAAAGAAAAGTTTTGTCTCTGAGTCATTATTCATTTATTTCTGTGTGCAAGAAACTGAAAGGGTACGAACCTAACCTTTTATTAATTACAGTCCTATCTAGCAAAACCAGTTTCTTCACACTACCCACACTACTTTTGTAATGTGCATTACATTTTACACACCACTGATTTATGTAGCTGAAAATCTGAAAAAAAGGACAAATAGGATAGAATTAGGGCTAAGAGAAAAAGATGGATGAGTAGAATTGCTCTATTGAGATCAAAATCTGATATTAGACAAGCAGGGGAAAAAAAACAAGTTGGAGACAAATGACTTGATGGTCAGACGCCTCAAAGGGAACAGCTGGATGTACCCAGTTGTTTGCTCATTTTTAACACAGATATGTCACTTCCTACAACAAAAGGACAGTTAACCCTTGTACTATCCTATGGGGTCAAGATGACCATTGACGTGTTCTCCCTACCATGACAAAGGTGGATAAAGGTGGAAAGATTTCATGTAATCCATGGACACCAGTGAAGATCACAAATCATTGAAGAAAAAAGGTTCAGAGCACTGTCTAGTGGGTCTAGATGACCCCACTCCCAACATTAAAGTGCCTAGGATAGAACAAGGGATAAATGGTGTACAGATGATGAAGATTTCTCCAGGTACGGTGATGGTGTTGACCATCTTCAGAAAGGACAAATTCTGGCCACTTTTGGCCACTTTTTGAAAAATGTGCCCACTGAATGTTTTTATTTTGCCTAAAACCGCACAAAATACACGTGAAAGAAGTTCAAAGGGAAAAGCATCAGTGATTTTGTAACAACTGGAAAAAGAACTGATTCTCATGGACCCCTCGTGTCTCCATGTATGTGAGACTGGGTGTGTCCACATGCAAGTTAACACATTAACATATGTGTGTTAGCACATGTTAATGTATGTGAGTGTCCATATGTGTGTGCATGTTAGTATGTGCTTGTGTGGTGTGTGAGGGGGAAACATTTGCAGCTCTGGTGTGGAGCCCTGCAGCAAACATCCATCTTGATCTGAATTTGCAGCACAAAAACAGGAGAGTTCTGGGATGCTGCCTTCAGACCGGCCTCAGAAACGCGCCTTCAAGCGGCCACTTCCATTGAAAAGCCTTTGTAAGCGCGGGTCAGTGTGCGCTCTGGGCTTACGAGGCCAGTCCCTCGCATTCAGGCATTCCTCTGCACATTTTTTAAACCACTGTAATGCTCTAGGCGCGTTGAGAGTTAGTGAGGTACGGATGACGTCTCTTTTCCTTCACAGAAGTGCCAAACGTAGGAAAGCTAATCATTAAGGAGGAGTTGCTGTTTTCACATTTCACACCCAGCCTTTTCCAACTGGGGTGGCAGACATGAGCTTCTAACCTGTAGAAGCAGCAGAAGAAGAAGAAGCTCCCTCTCTCTAAAAACCATGAGCTAAACTCCTGCTCAATAACGTGCATTTAGTGTGTTTTTGCCCTGTGTGAACATGGCTTCAGGGCTTCTGCTGTGTGAATTTCTGTTGTTTGGATCCAGAAAGAAGCAGCTCTGATTGCTTTAGGCTTTTAGCCTCTTTAGTTGTGACGTGCTGGAATCTAGTTTGAAGTTCTTTGACTGCAAGTGGACTCACCATCACGACTGGCCTCGTCAAACGCAGAAATCACACCCCAGAATAAAAACACAGGTCTTGGAACATCACAGCAGTTTGGAGCAGAATCTTCTGAAGTGGTGTGTGAACCAGCTCTGGACCAAAGGTCAACTTCAATGTTGAACCGTGAAAACCAAACGGATCCTGCAGAGACTCAGCAGTTGAGCCACACTGGACCTCCACTCGTTCCTCAAACATCCTGAAGAAAAACCAGCAGAACAGCAAACCTGTGCAGGTGTGTAATCAGATACCTGTACAGGTAATGTTTGGCAAAGCAATGGAGGGAGAAACCAAATTTGTGTGTCTACGGTCGATGAAGAAGCTGTGTAGTAAACCCCCCCATCCCCCGTGCTCTGTGTAATGGAAAAATTGTGTTGGAATTCAGACCGCCAGCAAGTATGTGCACTCTGACCCCCATCCCTCCTCTGCTGCTTAAATTCACTTATCTAAAAATAGACAAACCTGGAAATAATCAGGCCCTCGTTTGTCTGTGGGTGGGGGTGGGGGCCCAGCCTTCAGTGATGCAGGAAGGGGGGGGGGGGGTGAAATCAGACCAGATCTTTGCTTCCTGTTAAAAGAAAACTGCTTCATCACTGGAGACACGTGTGGCGTTTTCATGAGTCACTGGAACGTTGTGCCGAACGTCTCTGAATCTGAAAGACACCGTTAAAGAAACGTTCAGAGTTCAAAGTGACTGGTGTGAGTAACTGTGCGATCAGAGTTCTGAAAGGTTCTCTGAGCTCTACACGGAGAAAAAGAGCCGTAGGCAAACATTTGTAAACGTCTGCAGACTCACTGGCTCGACTGTTCTGAGGCCAAACTACAGGAGTCAGTCTAGGTCACAGTTATGGCAAAGAACGTCTGCTCTGTGAGGGGATCAAAAGCAGATTCTAGTGTGGCTATGCTCACAGCTTTTACACGTCTTTATGAGGAATGAAGCTATGAACCAGATAAACGGCTCACGCCGCAACTCTTCAGCAGCAACACTTTGTTTTTCAGGCATAGTTTAGATAAATGATCTTCAGTTGTTGTTGGTCTTCAGCAGAGAAAAACCTTAAAAGTAGGAAGAGGTTGCTGAGTGGGCGTGGCTTCAGCCACCATGGTCACAGCTGTCTGTTGACGTAGCACTGTTTGCTGCTGCACTAAAGGTGGACTTCAAATCTACTTTTCTGTGCTGCAGCAGCCAAATGCCTCTGATTTTCAAACTAAGAGCATGTTTCTGCTTAGGTAACGACTGGTATTCTTGTCATTTAGCTGGGGAATCCTATATTAAATCCAGTTTGTTTCCCATTCGTCAGAATCTTTACGGTCTGTTTTATTCACACTGTAGGAAATTTGATTGAAATCCATTCTTGTTTTGATAGAACTTTAATTGATACCAAAACCGGTGAATGTGTACAGAAGAACGTTGGTTTAAATGTCCAAAAACAGCGGCCGGAACAGACATCATTCCTGGATACTGTGTCCAAAAGTAGGAAACACAACTCAAGACAGGAAAACAACAAACAGAAAAAAGAAGAAAGAGCAGAAACAGACCAAGCAGCACCAGTCAGAGGAAAAGGGTCAAGAAGACTTTATCAGTCGGAAATTCCTTCTGCTTTGCTGTTTCTGGGTTCGTTTGTTTTAGTGAGCACGGAAAAGCAGGTATGGATTCTCTGTTTAGTCTTTTTCTTGGCCAAATTGTTTCCATACATCTTGAAGGTCATGAGAAGGTTTTAAAATGTCCAGAGGGTGAATCTGGGTCAGTGCCCTGCCTGAAACACCGTCCCGGGTGGCCAAGTCCACAAATAGTCTTGAAACCTCGGCTGGAGTTCTCCCTCTTTTGGCCAGATTGGGCCCCGGTGTGAGGAAGTCCATTTCTGAGCTCCCACTGCACAGCAAACCCCCCCCCTGCCGAACCCTACCCCGCCAGTTCATTTAGAACAGCACTCTGCTGGGACAAAGGTGGGTTATTTTCTGAAGATGGCCTAAATCCGATTTAGCTCAGCGTCTGTGGCGGTCTCTGCTCCAGCTACAAGACATTTTCAGCTTCAGACACGAGCGAGCGTGCAGCGGAAGCACAATCTGTTTGGTTAGTTTGAGACCAGAAGACGACTCCTCCAACAGCCAGTCCGTTTGTGTCTGTGTGTGCGGTTGTTAGTGCGTGAAACTGTCTGTTTGTCTTTGTGCATGTGTTTGCTTGAGTGTGAGTGGGTATGTGTACTTTGTGTTTATTTCAGTCGGACAACAACACCATGATCCGTTAATGGACCATCAGAGCTGTGGATTTGGGTTTAACGTCCTAAATTACCGGCGGCCGGACATTCATAAACCAGTCTTCATTAATTTCCCCCCAAAACCAACGGAGTGCGGAGCCTCAGAAAACAAGTGGAGAGAGAGCGAAGACCTGAAACAGTCATCGTTAAAACAAAAACCACTCCAAGCATCGAGACAGAGAGACCAGAAACGCAAGACAGAAAAACATCCAGAACAACAGGAACACGGAGGTCCAGGACTGAACTACCCAGAACAAGAAAACAAGATGAACGGATGACCGTGGGGAATAATGCACAAAGCAAAATTCAGGTGACCAACAGCGACAAAATCCTTATTTATATAACCAAAGATTGAATAAACGATGTGCTGCACAAATGTGAGGGATCTTATAGTGGGCAGAGAGGCCTGCATCAATGAACCAGAGATCCACAGCAGAAAACAAATCCAGATGGGCGGAGGAACATACATCTCACTTAGATAAAGTAGAAACCTATTCGAAAACGAGTCGCGACCACGGAGTCGCAAAAGACCGGGGATAGAGGAAGAAAATCGACCACAGAGAAATCATCAAGAAGATGCAAAACGAAGGGGAGCACATAGGATTTCATAAAGTCCAGCAAAGGACTTCTGACAAATGTAGTCAAAACCATGAGGACTGTTACGACAGCTGAAAGATAAATTGATAAATAACACTTAGCCACCTAACGCCAAGAAGACGCTACTGGGAGGGATGGAGAGGCAGAACAGTGAGAACATCTGCAATGTCCGCCTTCCCACGCCATGCATTGGGTCCGCTATAATCAATCATGGACCTGGCATGGTCAGACAAAGTGCAAAAACAAAACTGGAAGGATCACGAGGAATTAGGCTGCTGATGCCCAGATGGATGAACAGTGAGGGGCCGACAGTTCTCACATAAGGCGCGTCAAATCCGAAAATGTCCGAGTGGCCACCTTAGGGCTGATTCCAAAACATGAAAAAATGGGGCCCTGGAAAGAGCCCATCATATAGCCCCCCACAAACCAGCTAGAAACACCTGAACCAACCAGAGAGAAAATAACAAAATATCTGTTAGGTTGAGAAGACAGGGCCGCATTCAAAGCTGACTCATTCACAATGGAGCTGATGTTAGTTCCCTGAAGGCCAGGGCTGGACTCTCTGGGGAACACAGAGCGGGGTGGCTGCCCACAAACCAGCTGGCCCCAAGGGAGAAACGGTGGAGCGGAACCAGACGCTGAGCAGGCGGTGGTGACAACACGAGGATCGCCATATCCGGACCAAGCAAATTAAAATGAGAAAAGGAGCCACAGATTCCCAGACCAATGACAAGTAAAATGTCCACAGATGAGACAGGTCCAACAAAGGGCCAATCCAAACGCTGGTTAAACTATTGAATGTACACAGCTTTAACAGAAAAAAAAATAGAGAGCCACCATAGTAAAGCCAGCATCGAATGATGGCCAAGATTCACATCCGGCTCTTAAATAACACAGCAACAGAGAAAAACACCAAAAGCCACAATAAGCATGAGAAACCCGTCCAGACGAGGAGCGCCAGCCTTTACAACCGCGGAAAAGACCCCACATTCCCCAAAACGATAACCCGGATGACGCAGAGCCACACAGCAGAAACTGAACCAGGTGCCCATCATTACTTTTAAGAAAGAACTGCAATGCCCAGGGTCCTTAGGGGCGTGACGTCACCAATGACTGGGTTGAGTAGACAACCAGGAAGAGCCTCGGAAAAGCCTCAAGACAGAAAAACACAGGAAAAGGACAGCATGGCCGCTCACCATAGGGATTCCTGCGATCACGGCCTTCAGGAAGACCCAGACATCTCCCGATCAAGCTCCACTGACAACCCAAACACTACAGGACGCTCCCCCCGCAGATGCACGCCGAAAGACGCGCCGGGAGCCGGGACACCACCTGCTGAACAACCGTAAGGAGGGGCAGACGCGGGGAGACGGACGCCCCCACACCAGAAGAAAGGGGATCATTGAGTCGGAAAAAGAACAGGGGGAAGACATATGACACTGGAAAAGCGAGAAGGAGAACAGCGAGCATAGAGAACCGGTGACGAACGCAGCGCTTGGAGTAAAGAAAGAGAGTGAACAAGTGCACACCTGGACTTAAATAGGACACTGAACAGGTGAGTTGATTAACTGAACCGCCCTAGGGGGGTAACCGAAGTAAGCGCACTGCTAGAGTAGTCTGCCTGAAATGCTCCCAAGGTCGCTCAGCTCTGTGTGTCTTTTTGTGAGTGTGTGTTACTACACACATGTGTTTATGTCTGTGTGTACGTGTGTCTGTGTGAGTTTTTAATGTGTGTGTGTGTTTATTTGTGTGTATGTTTCAGTGTGTGTCTGTATGAGTTTTTAATGTGTGTGTGTCAGTGTGAGTTTTCAATGTGTGTGTGTTTCATGGAATGTTTGTGTTAGTTTTTAATGTGTGTGTGTGGGTTTATTTGTGTGTATGTTTCAGTAAGTGTCTGTGTGAGTTTTCAATGTGTGTGTGTTTATGTGTGCCCGTGTGAGTTATTAGTGTCTGTGTGTGTGTATCAGTTTGAGTTGTCAATGTGTGTGTGAGTGTTTATTTGTGTTTGTTTTAGTGTGTGTCTGTGTGAGTTTTCAATGTATGTGAGTGTGTTTCAGTCTGTGCCTGTATGAGTTTTTAATATATGTGTGTTTATTTGTGTTTGTTTTAGTGTGTGTCTGTGTGAGTTTTTAATATATGTCTGTGTTTTTTTATGTGTTTGTGTGTGTGTTTGTTTTTTTAATGTGTTTGTTTGTGTGTGTGCGTGCGTGTGTTGGTGTGTGTCTGTGTGTGTCAGTTAGAGTTTTCAATGTGTATGTGTGTCTTTAATGTGTTTAATGTGTGTGTGAGTGTTTATTTGTCTGTTTATTTGTGTGTGTGTGTGTTAGTTTGAGTTTTAAATGTGTGTGTGTTTCATGGAATGTTTGTGTTAGTTTTTAATGTGTGTATGTTTATGTGTGCCTGTGTGAGTTATTAGTGTCTGTGTGTGTGTATCAGTTTGAGTTGTCAATGTGTGTGTGAGTGTTTATTTGTGTGTTTGTTTTAGTGTGTGTCTGTGTGAGTTTTTAATGTGTGTATGTTTATGTGTGCCTGTGTGAGTTATTAGTGTCTGTGTGTGTGTATCAGTTTGAGTTGTCAATGTGTGTGTGAGTGTTTATTTGTGTGTTTGTTTTAGTGTGTGTCTGTGTGAGTTTTCAATGTATGTGAGTGTGTTTCAGTCTGTGCCTGTATGAGTTTTTAATATAAGTGTGTTTATTTGTGTTTGTTTTAGTGTGTGTCTGTGTGAGTTTTTAATATATGTCTGTGTTTGTTTGTGTGTGTGTGTGTGTGTGTGTGTGTGTGTGTGCGTGCGTGTGTTGGTGTGTGTTTGTGTGTGCCAGTTAGTTTTCAATGTGTATGTCTCTTTAATGTGTTTAATGTGTGTGTGTTTATATCTGTTTATTTGTGTGTGTGTGTTAGTTTGAGTTTTAAATGTGTGTATGTGTGTGTTTTTAATGTTTGTGTGTGTTTCAGTTTTTGTCTATGTGAGTTTTCTTTATGTGTGTGTGTGTTTTTGTGTGTGTTTGCGTGTGTGTGTTTCAGTCTTTGTCTGTGTGAGTTTTTAATGTGTGTGTGTGTTTATTTGTGTGTACGTTCCAGAGTGTGTCTGTGTGTGTTTTCTTTATGTGTGTGTTTTTTATGTGTGTTTGCGTGTGTGTATTTTTTTATGTGTTTGCGTGTGTGTGTTTTTTATATGTGTTTGCGTGTGTGTGTATTTTTATGTGTTTGCGTGTGTATTTTTATGTGTTTGCGTGTGTGTGTTTTTTATGTGTGTTTGCGTGTGTGTGTATTTTTATGTGTTTGCGTGTGTGTGTATTTTTATGTGTTTGCGTGTGTGTTTTTTATGTGTTTGCGTGTGTGTGTTTTTTATGTGTGTTTGCGTGTGTGTGTATTTTTATGTGTTTGCGTGTGTGTGTTTTTATGTGTTTGCGTGTGTGTGTTTTCTGTGTGTGTTTGCGTGTGTGTTTGCGTGTGTGTGTTTTCTATGTGTGTTTGCGTGTGTGTTTTTTATGTGTGTGTTGTCTTCCCTTCTCATGTCCCTTAAAGTCTTGAACTCTTCTTGCTTCCTCCTTTCAGTAAGCCTGACAGAGTGCATTCTGGGATATCAGAGGTGTGTGCTCAGCCTCAGCTCAGGGTGCATAGCTGTCTAGCCTCAGTCGCTGCTCAGCACGGTGACATCACAGGTGACTTGTCTTTCGCCTGCTGCCTCGTCTGTTTCTGCAGAGACCTCCATCATCTGCTCTGGAATTCTCAGACCTGACAAACAAACACAATCGGCTCTATTGAAGCACAGAGGAGGTTCCTGTGCTCCAGGACGTGACCCCCTCCCTTCATTCAACCCCCAACACGTTGAGCGTTGGGCTCTGTTGTTCAGGTTTCTCGTCACCTTACCGATAGACCAAGGAGAGCCTAGCAAATGTTTAGCTGCTAGAAGCTGCTGGAAACAGCCCTGTGTGTTTCTAGGAAACGGCTGCTGCCAAAGCAGGAGACAGACTGTGTGCTGCTTTCCAGAGCCTTATGTAAACAGCAGCTTCACTGACATCACCCAGAATGAAAATGATTGAATTTTCCACCCTGTGACCTTCAGGCGTTTGATTTCAGCTTCATGACCGAGCCCCAGTGTGACGTTTCACAGTTCTGGTCACTGGCTCTGCTGCTCTCTAAATGCTAGCCTTCATTATACAAGCAGGTATTTAACCTTTCACAGCTCTGACCTGGAGGATGAACATGAAAACAGCAAAGCTACTATTGGAGACAAACTAAAGAGGAAAAGGTGGTGTTACTACATTGTTCCACAAGATGGCAGTAGAGTTCAGTAGAAGAAAGCCCTCTGTTTTTCAGAATCACACTCAGAATCTTTTGATTTCATTGCACACAAGAGGCTTGTTACAAATAAATTACTGGTGTTCTCCAGCTGCTTGACCAAACAAATAAAGTTACATATATGTTAGAATGAAATAGAAAATGTGTGGAACTATGGATATATACATTGATACAACTTACATACATGTATTGCACGTAACTTTTATTGCACTTCCAGACTGTTTGATATTGCACATGATTGTTATACAGATGTCACAGTGTTTTGATTTTGAGGTTCACATTTTGTTCAGGACGTTGACAGCTCTTGGAAAAAAACAGTTTTTTAGTCTATTGGTGCGTGCTCTGTGTGTTCTGTCCCGCCGGCCTGACGGTAGCAGTTGGAACAGGTGATGGTTGGGATGGTGGGAGTCCTTGATAATCTGTTTGGCTCTGCTCGTGTAGCGAGAGCGGGCGATGTCCTCTAGGCTGGCCAGTGATTTTCTGTGCAGAGTTGATCTTCCTCTGCAGCGGTTTCCTGTCTGCAGCAGAGCATCCTGCATACTAGGCTGTGGTGCAGGACATCAGGATGCTCTCTATGGTGGCTCTGTAGGTCACCAGCAGCTTCTTGTCCAGGTTGTTCCTCCTGAGTATTCTCAGGAAGTGGAGACGCTGCTGGGCCTTCCCTACTGCCGCTGTGGTGTTTTCAGTCCTGGAGAGGTCCTCTGTGATCAGCACACCCAGGTAGCGGATAGAGCAGACCCTGTCCACGCTGACCCCATTTATGTACAGCGGGGCGGGTCCACTCTCCCCTTCCTGAAGTCCAGGATGACTTCCTTGGTCTTGGTGGTGTTCAGGTGGAGGTTGTTCCCTGAACACCACTTTCCCAGTCTGCTGACCTCATCCCTGTAGTAATAATAATAATGGATTGGATTTATCTGCACTTTTCCAGACGCTCAAAGCGCTTTCTTTGTGTCCATTATTCATTCACTCCTCATTCATACTTGGTGATGGTAGCTACGGTTGTAGCCACAGCTGTCCTGGGGCAGACTGACAGAGGCGTGGCTGCCAGTTCGTGCCTACGGCCCCTCTGACAATTTAATACACATTTACACGCCAGTGGAGCCACACTGGAGGCAAGGAGGGTGAAGTGTCTTGCCCAAGGACACAACGACAGTTGGCTGGGGGGGAGCAGGGATCGAACCGCTGGCCCCTCGATCATTGGACAACCTGCTCAACCGACTGAGCCACTGCCACCCTTAGTGGCACTCATCTTCGCCTGAGATGAGCCTGACCACAGTGGTGTCATCAGCAAATTTTGATGATGGAGTCGATCGGGTAGGTCGAGGTGCAGTCAGATGTGTAGAGCGTGAATAGGGGTGGGCTCAGTACACATCCTTGTGGTGATCCGGTGCTGAGGGTTATTGTAGAGGAAAGGTGGAAGCCGAGTCTGACAGACCGTGGGCGTTCTGACAGAAAGTCTTTAATCCATGTGCAGATGGTGGAAGAAAGACCCAGCTGGAGCAGTTTCTCTGTCAGGATATCTGGGATGATGTTGTTGAAGGCTAAGCTGAAATCCAAAAGGAGCAGCCTTACGTAGTTCCCTGGGTGGTCTAGGGGGCTCAGGGCAGAGTGTAGTCTGGTGGTTATGGCGTCATCTGTAGAGCGGTTTATAAACTTTATATGCAAACGGGAGCGGGTCTAGAGTGGGTGGAAGGCTAGCTTTGATCTGTTTTGATACAAGCCTTTCAGAGCACTTCATTTTGATTTTTAATTTGATTTGAAATGGTTTATTTCAAGCAATCAAATAGAAATAATACACAAAAACATTACAATCATCAGTTATACATTCATACAGTAACTAATCAAACTTTGGATAATTAGACATATTAATAAATATTGCTTGAAAGGGAGTGGAAAGAAGCGAACTTATATAATCCCACCCCGTTATACTATAACCATTTTATTTCATGATTTATCAATATCCGGTTCCTAGGTTTTATCAGACAGAATTAAGAATCATAAGGTATCAATAAAGCACATGACAAAGATGAATTACTTAAGTACTACGTCAAAAATAACCCTTTTAGAAATCAACATGGCAAATGCAGCATCTGTAATATATGCAGATTATGTTACTTTTAAAAGTCATTCATATGCTTTAAAACATAATACTATATCAGTAAAATAGACACAACACTGTTTCAGGAGTTATCATAGCAAAATTTCATCAAGTATCAAAAGTTAAAAACATGTGCAAAGTTATGCTACATTAGGAAAGATTTTTGAATCACTTTATCGCTGTGTAACCCGGAACCGGAAACTCTATATATCATGACTACAGGCGTGAGGGCAACTGGCTTGTAGTCCTTGAGACTGTCCGCTACTGGCTTTTTGGGAACCGGAATTATGGTGGAGGTTTTGAGGCAGGCTGGGATGCTGCATTGTTCCAAGGACTGGTTGAATATTTTTATTTTTTAGTTTTGTTTTTACTTCTCTTTGAGAAAACCGTCAAAGGCAGTTTGGAAAAATAGTTCATTCATATTTATTTCCAAACATTTATTCTAATGTGAGCATCACTGACAGAAAACGCTGTGAAACTCTTTCACTGATGAAACATTGATGACGTCACCAAAACGGAAGTAATGAAGTTTAGTGTCTGAGTGAAATGATTCTGCACATTCAATAAGTTCCTGTTGTTTCACTTTGGTTGCACACGCACAGTCACACACAAATACACACAAACATACACGAATATAAAAACTCACAGACACCCACACACCACAGAGCCCTTAAAGCCCCCCAATTACACCATGGATAACGGAACGGTCACATCAAAGCCTGCACTCAATCCCCGCAGCTCCAGTGCACATTCCCAGACTCTGAGCAACAAGTACCGATGCCCATTGGCCACGCCCACATTGCACACTGGTGGTGGCTGACGCCTGTCTGTCATGGGAAACCTTTGGACTCTGGTGGGATCTGGTGAGATGAGTGAAGAGGTACGATCAGGTGGCTCTAATGACCAAATGTGCCACTTCCGTATCAAGTAAGCAGCAGCGGCCAAAACACTGGCGCAAACAAGCAGCGTGATGCCAGAAACTCTGGAACCAAACACAATGACACACACAACAACGAAACAGCAACAAAATAGCGACACCTTCAGAGAAAACATATTAGCTGCAGTTACATGGACAAAAGTGATCGGAATGAACCTGTCGTGGGTTCCTCAGGGAATGAATGCAGAGGAGCCACGGTGAGGGTTTTCTTTTTTAATTTAAGGAAACAGAGCACATCAACTGCTCCACACAAGGCAAAATCATCATAAGACACCCTCTACATTTCTGTAAGACTTCGCCTTTTTAAACCATAAGCGCCTCCTAGTGGGCGTTTCTCTTTATTAGTTAAACAAACAAAAGAGTTTAACATCGTTTTCCCAAAAACCCAAATAAATACACAAAAATAAATTTTTCATCCAAAGAAACCTAATCTGTTATTTACAAAAAAAAACATTAATCTCCCTTAAAAATAAAATTCAAACGTCAGGTGAGTCACATGACCTGGTGGGTCGGTCACTACTTCCGGTTTAACAGACGAAACTAATGATGACGCCATGTTTGCTTTGTGTAAGTGTATGGATTAAGAGTAGGCAACCCCGTGTGCACCCAAGGATACCTGCAGAGGAACAGGGACGGAGAAAAAAGGTAAGTTAAAGTAAATGGATGGCGTGATTGCGAGTCTGTGTGTGCGCGTCAATGCGCACGTGTGTGTATGTGTGTGTGCGTGCGTGCGTGTGAGTGCGAGCGCAGCCATCAGCTGATGGTCCTACACCATCACATCAACCCCCTCTTCTGGGAGATTGGCGATGTGCGGCAAACTAGACAGTAATCTGCCACTATATTGTGTTTGCCAGGGGGATGACGGACAATAAATTTGTATGGCTGAAGCACCAAATACTAGCGTGTAAGCCGGTTGTGGTGGTCCTTCATGGAATATATCCATGTAAGGGCCCTGTGGTCTGTCTCAAGGTCAAACTCCCTGCCAAGTAAGTAGTACCTCAAGCTGTCAAGTGCCCACTTAGTGGCAAGTCCTTCCTTTTCCACTGTGGAGTACCTAGTCTCTCTCAGTTGCAGTTTACGCCTAAGGTACAAGACTGGTCACTCTTCTCCTGGGTTTCCCTGTGCCAGGGCAGCACCAAGCCTGGAGAGGCCTGGAGAGGCATCCGATTGGACCAGGAACCATTGATTGAAGTCAGGACTTTTGAGCCCAGGATATGAGCACAATTTAATTTTTAATGTCTGGAGGGCCATTTCACATTCATCCGTCCAGGTTTCTGGGTTTTACTGCCTTTTCTCTGTTAGGTAGTGAGGGGAGCTGCAATGGTGGCGAACTGATAGACAAACCGCCGGACTATCCAGCTAATCCTAAGAAGGATCGTACCTCTTTCTTGGTGCGTGGTCGAGGGCAGTTGCGGATAGCTTCAACCTTATGCACTTGTGGACGCACTTCACCCCCTCCCAATAGGTACCCCTGGTAGCGGCTTACTTTCTGGGCCCACTCACATTTGGCTACATTCAAGGCCAGACCGGCCTTTTGAAGTTTCCCCAGGACAAGACAAAGGTGTTCAAGGTGTTCCACCCAGGTGTGACTGAATACCACCTCAACATCCAAATAGGCCGCACTACAGTGGTCACATCCCTGCAGCACCTTGTCCATCAGCCTTTGGAATGTGGCTGGTGCACCATGCAGACCAAAGGGCATCACTGTAAACTGAAACAGTCCAGAAGGTGTTTTGAATGCTGTACAGCAGGGCTGGCGAACACGTGGCTCTCAAGCCGCATGCAGCTCTTGGCCAATAAGCATGTGGGTCTTCGCGTCTCATCATTTTTTCTATATACTGTACCTCATTTCATAGTTTTTCCCTCTTAAACCACACTCAAATCCATCAAAGGGTATTAAAAATAAATTAAAATAATAATAAAGTAATTTGGAAGTGTGTGTGTTTTGATGCTGCTCCTAATTGGTGTGGAGTGGGGGTGTATATGTGCTGGGACCGCGCGTGCGTGTGTGAGAGAAGAAGAGAAGAGAGCGTGCAGCACGAGAGGGGCAGAGAGTACGGAGCGGAAGTGTTTGCATTCATGTTGTAGTTTTTTGAGGAAAGAGAACCGTTATAAAAGAAGAGATGAATGACTCTTTATTAACCCACTCTGGAGGCTCTGAGGGTCCGAACGGGGGAAGTGAACCCTGAACTGCCTTCGACCTTGGAGAAGATATCCCCTGTGTTTCTGACCACGGTCGGAAAGAAAAAGGAAAAAGAAGTAATCGCGCAGGAAAGGTTCAACACAAGTGACTGCCCATCATCTGCGCGGGTTACGCCCAATACCAGAAAAAATAAGTAAACATTTGATGTGCGTGCAGACTGTTATCCTCGTGGTCAAAATGGCTTAATTCAGAGTATAAAGATAAACACATGATGTTTCTGGAAGAATGGGAAGATTCTTACTTTTTTACAGAACGGAATGGCAAGTCACTCCCTGATCTGATACAAATTGTCTCCTTCATTAACAAGGTAAAGCTTTTCAAAGTGCTCATTCAAAACGGCCATCATCCCACTTTCCTTCTTTGTGGAGCTCACAGCAGAAAGCTGCAATAAATGAATAAAGCAGAACGTGACGCTGCTTGCTGGACTGAGACTTTACTTTGTGGTTTGAGGACCTGCAGCAGAAACGACCGCAGATCACTTTTCTCATCCATCCTTTAATCCAGAGACTGACTGCCTGAGATCCCCGCTTGTCACTGATGAGGCAGCGAGAGAACCGGAGATGATTGAGCGGAAATCTCTCTGAAAGAAGGCCCTGTTACGTTTTGGAGAACTGAAAAATCCGTATGTAAAACAAAGAGCTGCTCTCAATCTGCTGTCGATGTTCTCCTCACTATATGTCTGCCAGTTCCTGTTTATTACCTTGAAACACGTGAAATCAAGGCATCAGTCCGTTCTGACTGACACTCGAGTAAAGTAACTGATCAGAGAGGCTACAACTGAATATAAACCTGATCTGCAGAGGATTACTAGAAACAAGAGAAATCCCCCTGAGATCATCATCCATCACTGCAGCAAGGTGAGAAATTCTGAGATAGAGTTTGGAAAACACACCTGACTGAGCATGCTGGTGGGAATATTTTAATATTCCATCAATTATCCTACAGTGGCCCTGAAGTGCAAACCATTCAACAAATCACTCGATACAAAAACCTTTTTAAGATCACAGCAACAATTTAAAAAGCAGTATTACATTTTAGAGAACAAAACAAATTTTCAGAAACCAAAACTTAAAAAAGAAAAAAGAAAAAAAATTCAGAAAACAAAATTAATTTCCAGAAAAAAAATGAAATATTAAAAAATGAAAACATTTCAGAAAAAAAAATTAATTTCCAGAAAACAAAATGAAATACAAAAAAATGAAAACATTTCAGAAAAAAATGAAATATTAAAAAATGAAAACATTTCAGAAAAAAAAAATTTCCAGAAAACAAAATGAAATAAAAAAAAATTAAAACATTTCAGAAAAAAATGAAATACAAAAAAATTAAAACATTTCAGAAAAAAATGAAATATTAAAAAATGAAAAACATTTCAGAACACAGAATTAATTTCCAGAAAACAAAACGAAATCTTCAAAAATGAAAAACATTTCCAAACCGGAAGAGGCAGGTACTATGGGACAACGCTGATTGGATGATGATGTTTGTCAATCATTTGAACTGAAAAGTAATGAATGAAGCGATGCCGGATTTTATCTTCCAAACAACAATGTACCATAATAATCCACGTATTTCACATTTAAATATTAAATCAAAAATGCAGCAAACGGATAATGAAGGTTTAAATAATTTTTTTAATATTTTGTCTGAAGCAGAACGGTCACCCGGAAGTAGTTTGTGTGGATGACGTCTGTTCTGCAGGTAAACAATGAAAGGGAAGGACGAAAGGATAAAACATTAATTTAAACGTTAATCTTTGTACATTTTAGTCTTTCAGGAGGAGTTTTAGAATGAATTTTTATAAAACTAAAATAATGCATTTTATTCTGAGTTTGGTGTTTTGACCCCTCCCTAATGAATTTCTGGTTTAACCTATTTTCTCCTCATTTTGATGAACTCAACTTTTTCCTGAATGAAAGATGAACGGCAGCTGATGTTTTCCTGTCAGGGATTTTTAATTTATTAATTTATTTCTGTCAGGGATTTCAATGGAGCTGGAGTCCAGTGCAGAGGAAGCTGCCAGCATGTAGGAGCAGGAACTGGCGTCCCTTACCTGTGTAAGCATCTTCCTCTGGATGTGATGCTGAGCAGCAATGTGGACAAACCTTCCCTGACATGACTCTTTTTGATATAGTTGTTAAGCACAGACAGACCTTACCCAGATGCATTTTTTCCTCTAATAAATGTGACTGACAGGTACGCTGAGTAAATGCTGAATGTAAACGTAACATTTGATTGACTGCATGAAGAAGCCCATAAAGGAAAATCCACAACTGTTTCTTTGTTTCTGTTATTTAATGACGTATTCATGTTAAGTTTTCAATAAATATACTGCATTGCTATGAAACAAATTTGTTTATTTTTATATCCATTATTACAATCCTCACATCAGCATTCAGTTTTTTCATTGACAAAGAAACATTTCTAAACAACAGCTTTGAAAATCAAACATCAACTTTGTTAATAAAGCTTTAAAACCTAAAATCGTAAACATGGAAAAACTCCTAAATGAAGCAAGTCTAATATGAACATTTTAAACTGGAGTTCTGCTTAAAGGAACATTAAGTTGTTTGGAGTTGTACAAGTGTTTGATGCGATTCCTCATAGATGTGATTTCCAGATCATCAGCCCGACGCTAAAGCCAGGAATTGTGCTTCGTCTTTCACTCCCCACTGCATCATTTACAACTAATCAGGCTTATGCAGCAGGTTAGATATTAAGGTTAAATAATATTTATTGATTACATTGCACATAAATCATGGTGACTTGCCTGTACACTGCACAATGATATGAATGACTTTAGTCTTTTTGTATTCCCATGTAGAGCTGCCATCTGTTCTCCTGCAGCACAAACCTTTCTGGAATTTCGCTTTGAGAAACTTCACCTGCAGAAATATCACATGGTAATTCAATTAAGTATTTTATAAACTTTAAAGTTCATTTTTAAGTGTCAGTATATGTATGGTTCAAAAATATACAATACACTTAAATATTATTTCCCATAATAACTTGTTTACTGATTTAAATCTTAAAGTCGATTTTTAGCAACACTGATGCCATATAATTACTGTAATTACTGTATAAATCACAGAATCAGGCTGGCTCGGAGCTTTTTCTCTCATGTTGGCACCGAAAACGGGAACGGCTATCATGTGAAGACGGTTCGTCTCCATCGGGTTCCTTTTGCGCATGCGCAAGATAAAAAAAAATTATCTTTTCAAAGCAGAACTTTAATTAACATCCTAAAATTAACATCCTTAGAGACATGTGCCTGACAAAAGAAAAGATCACAGAATTGATTCTTACCTGAAGATGATTGACTGTGGAATTAGAGTAACACTTAGTTCCAGGAGGGTTTGTGTCATACCCCGAGGCAATGAAACAGGTCTTGTTGAGCCGAAGCCATTTGAGGCCTTCCGGGTCAGCTGGGTCTGGAGTGTGGCCAGTTCATTCTGTCATGGCAAGCTAGGCGAGGCAGACCCAGACGCTGGAACCCGGAAGGAAAACACAGGTGAGTTATAAGGTGAGTAATAAAGTTTATTTTTTATGCTGCGTGGCTTGGAGTCGTGTCGAAGCGGGAGGCTGGATAAAGGCTCGTGGCGTGACTGGAGATTCATCCGTGGCTCGTGGCGTGACTGGAGGTTCGACCGAGGCTCGTAGCGTGACTGGAGTTCAGCAGAGACTTGAGTTAAGGAAGACTGAAGACTCAGGTGACCGTTCGTTGTCATGATGTTCTGAGAACAAGGCATTGAACGAGATAAGGACAAAAGCAAGGTTACATGGACTAAGTAAACTTAGCGACCAACTATGCACCATCAGGGGCAACGAACTGGCGATGAATACTGGAACTGGATCTTCTTTTGAAGGCTGGCAGGTGATGAGGTGAATGGTCACAGCTGTGTCGAATCAGGAACCAAGCAGAGAAGTGAGGGGGAGGAGAGCTAACAGAGGCACCACGACATATATGTATATGTGTGTGTGTGTGTGTGTGTGCGCATGTGCGTGCGTGCGTGCGTCGTGCATAGTAATACAATTTATATATTTTTCATTTTTACATGTTGTATTTTTATTTTTTCTTCTTTATGTTCACTGCTGTACTGCCTTTTTACAGGATCCAGATCCTCCTATTTTAGCACTGTTTTACTTATGCATGCTTGGTGTATGAGCCAACTGAAGGTGGCACAGGTGAAGCGCTGCGTCATCAGCCAGGTTGTGGGTGTGTCACTGGGGGCGTGTGTGGCACGAAGTTTGAAAGGTGCTCACTTATTCGCGGTGAGGCATGTGAATGGATGAGGAAGTGGGGTGAGCCGCGATGTTCACATAATTTGTTGATCGCGTTACTTGACCGCGTCACTTGAGTGGGTTTGGAAGCCTGTAGTCACTGCTGGAATATTTAATTTATCAATCATTTGGACTGTATGGATTGGAAACCTGCAGAAGAAAATAAATACTTCGCAGCCAGGCAGACGTTTGGACCTTTTCATTGGAACGCGCGTCGGACAAAGAAGCCGCAGCTTAGCTCACGGCGGCCCTCAACGCTGTTTAGCCGCAACATTAAAGTCAACAAATTGTGACTCTTAGAGACATTGATTGGTGGAATTATTACCCTGGAGTTTTGGAGATCATTCGATCGCTTTTGGAACTGGAAACCACTGGATGTGCGACGTGATTGGAGCGCCGCAGCCCACTACGTTCATTCATCAATGGTTTGGTACGGCGTTCATTCATAAAATCGTTGGACCTGAGGTATGGAAGCACACACAACAGATGCATGCGCCTGAAGACGGACAGTGATGACAACTCATCTTCACGTTTAAATAACAAAATGGAGCCAAGCGAATCTATATCACACTCTGATGTTAAAGATAAAGATGAAAAAAGACAACCAAAGCTTACTGTTAAAGCTTTGGAAAACAATATTGAAAGACTACAGAAAGACCGTCAAAGAAAGATTAATGAAATTAAAACTGTAATCAGAAACATCAATGAATTTATTCAAACTCAAGAAAATGTTAAGATTGTTCAGTCTCACTCTGATAACTTAAAGACATTAATGGAAGATGTTAATCAGCTTCATGAATCTGTCATTTCACTACTTCCATTAGAGGAACAAGAACTGCAAAATAACTGGTTTTCAAGCATTTATAGATTTAATTCTGCATTTATAGCTGAAGTTGGACGTTGGCTTTCAAATGTATATGACCAGTCATGTGACCTAAAGGCTTCCACCACAGAAGAAACCTCTCATCCACAACAGTTTGAGTTATTTGTTGAATCTTCAGTCAAAAAAGCAGCAGAGTCATACATTTCTCATGGGTCAAAGAACAGCAATGATGCAATTGATGATGTGAAGCCAAATGACAGTGTTTCCAACATTGGTAGCAGAAGATCAAACAAAAGCCACTCAAGTAAGAGTAGATCATCTCTATCCTCAACATCTTCAGCACGCATTGAAGCTGAAGCAGACATTGCTGCATTAATGGCAAGACAGAAAATGTTAAAACAAAAGCATGCTTTAGAAGAGCAAGAGGAACAGCTCAGGAAAAGGAAAGAAGAACTGAGTTTGGAGACTGAAATTGCAGCATCAGTGGCTAAAGTAAAGGTGTACCAGCAGAGCTCAGCTTGTTCTCAAGCAACAGCTGCTTCACATAACGGATCTGATGGAATGAACTCTTATTTTGGAAGAGAACAAAAGAAAACACAAACCTTGAATCCTTATTCTGAATCATTTGAGCCTACAGTTATTGGACAACAATCTCACAATAGTGTTACAGTGTGTCAGCCTCATTCACAGCCAGTCATCAATACTAAAGTAAATCGAGTGGATACTCAGACTCAAATTACAGGTGTAGATCAGATGAACTCAGTGACTCAACAAAATGAAGCTTATACTATGAATCAGTCTCACCCTCAAACAACACATGAAACGAACCCATCATCAGCTGGTGAAAGTAACCAATTAATATCAGTGTTGGAAAGACAAAATGAAATCACGTCTTTGTTGGTTCATCAACAGTCTGTATTTTCACTCCCAAAAAGAGAGATTTCAGTATTTGATGGTGATCCTCTTCATTACAAGTCTTTCATTAGCGCATTTGAAGACAGCATTGAAGCTAAAACAAACAGTGCCAAGGATTGTTTGTATTTTTTAGAACAGTACACTAGAGGTCAACCTCAGGAGCTAGTAAGAAGTTTTATCCAAATGCCCAGTGATTCTGGATATGTTAAAGCAAAGTTACTACTTCAAGAACATTTTGGCTGCTCAATCAAAATCATTTCTGCATATATGGATAAAGTTTTTTCATGGCCTGCTATAAAATCTGAAGATGTAAAAGCTTTACAAGCATACAGTTTTCTACTCAGAGAATGCTGTAATGTTATGGAAGACACTGAATTCATGCACGAGTTGGATGTTCCTGGCAATATGCAAGCTATTATCAGGAAATTACCATATAAGTTGAAGGATAAATGGATACACATTGTTTGTGACATACAGGAAAGGTTTCACAGAAGAGTCAACCTTCTTGATATTGTTCAGTTTATTGAGAAGCAGGTGAAGATTGAAAGTGACCCACTGTTTGGTGACATTCAAGACTTATCTTCTCCAAGGAAGGTTGTTAGAGCTTCCAAGCCACAGCCATGTTCAAAGTTCAAAGGAAGCAGTTTTGCTACCACAGTTGGTGCTACAAAAGGGAAGGTAGAACCTAGAATGGAGAGAGAGAAAAACTTTCCTGTTGCTAAAAGCTGTCTTTTCTGTGGATCAGGACATTATTTGGATTTGTGCCCTCTATTGGAAAAGAGAACACATGTGGAGAAAATGACCTTTTTAAAAGAAAAGGGTCTGTGTTTTGGTTGTCTGTGCATTGGGCACATGAGTAAAGACTGCAGGAGAAGGCTGGAATGTAAAGTGTGTGGTTTGAAGCATCCCACAGTGCTGCACATCTTTCCTAAAGAAAAGGAAACTGGTCCAATTCAGAGGAAGGAGAACGCTGAGAGTGCATGTGCGATGGCTTCACTTTCTGTCCAATCTAGTGGTTTAACTGGGGCCGGTGAACATGATTGTACTCTACCGATTGTACCAGTTCGAGTTAAATCCAAAAGGAGCCAACAAATAATAATAACATACGCCTTCTTAGACCCTGGTAGTTCTGCATCGTTTTGCACTGATGAACTCATGAGGAAACTAAAGCTAAGTGGGAGAAGAACCAACATCTTTTTAAGAACAATGGGTCAGGAGAAGATGGTTGGGAGTTACATAGTTTCAGACTTGGAGATAGCTGGAGTGGATGAAGATATATTTTTTGAATTACCCGAATTGTACACACAGAGTTGCATGCCTGTACATCGTGATAATATTCCCCATCAAGACGATCTGCTAAAATGGCCACATCTGGCAGACTTAAGAATCACAGAAATCCATTCTGGAATTGACTTGCTTATCGGTGCAAACGTCCCTAAAGCACTAGAACCATGGCATGTCATCCGAAGCGAAGATGGTGGTCCATATGCAGTTAAAACAATCCTTGGCTGGACAGTAAATGGACCTCTAAGAGTTGAAGTTGGTGGAGAAAGAAGAAATAAACAGTTAAGTGTCACTGTGAACAGAATATCTGTGTCTAGACTTGATGATCTGTGGCAACAGCCGATGAAAATGGATTTCCCTGAATGTTCTCAAGATGAGGAGCTTGGATGGTCAAGGGAAGATCATCGTTTCATGGAGATGGTTTCAAAATCCATCAAGCTGAAAGACAACCACTATGTCATTGGACTACCTCTGAGACAGATTGATGTGAAGATGCCAAACAATAGGGCGGTAGCAGAACAGCGTGTTTTGATGTTACAAAAGAAATTTGCTAAAGACCAACAATACCATTCTGACTACACAGGTTACATGAATGACATAATCTCTAAAGGCTACGCGGAGAGAGTTCCTGTTGAAGAGCTTAATCGTAGTGATGGAAAGGTTTGGTATTTACCACATCATGGAGTTTACCACCCTCAGAAGAAGAAGATTAGAGTGGTGTTTGACTGTGGTGCTACTTTCCGAGGAGTTTCTCTGAATGCTCAGCTTTTACAGGGCCCTAATCTCACCAATTCATTGGTTGGTGTCCTCACTCGATTCAGAAAGGAGCCTGTTGTCCTTATGGCAGACATAGAAGCTATGTTTCATCAAGTTATAGTACCCCATTCTGATTGTGATCTGTTGAGATTTCTCTGGTGGACAAATGGAGACCATACACAAGAGCTGGTGGAGTACAGAATGGTTGTACACCTATTTGGCGCAACATCTTCTCCAAACTGTTCCAGTTTTGCGCTGAGGAAATGTACAGAAGATAATCAGCATTTGTTCACCTCAAATGTGAGCAACACTGTGCTTCATAACTTTTACGTGGATGACTGTTTGGTGTCTGTGAGTTGTGAAAAGGAAGCTGTTATGTTATATCATGGTTTACGTGCACTGTGCAAAAAGGGAGGCTTTCAGCTTCTGAAGTGGATAAGCAATCGCCGTAATGTCATAAATGCTATACCACAGCATGAAAGATCCAAAGAGGTGAAGAACATAGACCTGAACAGAGACAATTTACCAGTAGAGCGTGCATTGGGTGTGCTGTGGAGTGTTGAGTCAGATCTGTTCAGATTCAACATCATGTTGAAAGACAAACCTCTGACAAGAAGAGGAGTTTTATCGGTCGTGAGCTCTATCTATGATCCCCTGGGTTTTCTTGCACCATTTGTGCTGACCGCAAAGCAACTCCTTCAGATCATGAGCAGAAGACGAGTTGGTTGGGACGATCCTTTGCCACAGGATATCGTGCAGGAGTGGAAAAAATGGTTGGATGGACTTCATCAACTTCAAAGTTTTGAAGTAACCCGGTGCCTTAAACCTCCAAATTTTGACAATACTATGAGCGCTCAGCTTCACCACTTCAGTGATGCAAGCGAAGAAGGTTTTGGAACAGTGACCTATTTGTTGCAGCATGACTGTAAAGGGCAAGTGCACTGTGCATTCATAATGGGGAAAGCACGTGTTGCTCCACTTAAGCCCGTTACAGTACCTCGCAAGGAACTGACAGCAGCAGTGGTTGCAAGTCGAATGGATAAATTATGGAGAAATGAGTTGAGAATGGAACTGCAAGAGTCTGTATTATGGACTGATAGTACTTCTGTATTGAAGTATATCAAAAATGAAACGTCAAGATTCAAGACTTTTGTGGTGAATAGAGTCACAGAAATACTTACCTTGACCAAATCATCTCAATGGAGATATGTTGATACCCATAGGAACCCGGCAGACATTGCATCAAGAGGAGCCACTGTAGAATCTCTCTTGAAGAGTAACACATGGGTGTCAGGACCAAAGTTTCTGCAGGAATCTGAAAGAAACTGGCCACTAAATCCAGATGAACTCCATAAAATCTCTTCAGATGATCCGGAGGTTAAGATCTTTGCATTTGTGAATGCTGTAGACGCCAGTGAGAAGGTTGATCCAGTTATGAGTTTCATTAATTACTTTTCTTCTTGGGTCAAACTGAAAAGAATGGTTGGTTGGCTACTCAGGTTCAAGCGCCTGTTGCAAATGTTTGTTCAAGAAAGAAAACAAATGAAAGCCAATCCAACAAGTTCCAGCTTTGATGGGGTGAGAAGTGAAGAACAAAAGAAGGAAGTAAGTTCAATCAATAGTGGCCAGAATGAATTTGGTTCTTTAACGCTGGAAGAGTTTACAGAGGCAGAAACTGCTATAATTCTTTATTGCCAATGGAAAAGATATTCACAAGAGATCACAAGTTTACAGAAAGGAGGGCACATAAAGAAGACTAGTCACCTCTACAATCTTAATCCTACTCTGGGAGAGGATGGCGTCTTAAGAGTCGGAGGCAGACTTAGTAGAGCAGCTATGCCAGCTGAAGCAAAGCATCCACCTATTTTGGCCAAAGACCTTCACATTTCTGAGCTTATTCTACAATATGTGCATCATCAGACAGGACATGGTGGACGCAATCACATGCTTGCCGAACTACGCCAAAGGTTCTGGATGCCAGGAGCTAGCACCGCCATCAGGAAGATTTTATCCAAGTGTATTACTTGCCGCAGACTCCATGCTGCACCAGGCTGTCAGAGGATGGCAGATCTTCCCCCTGAGAGGGTACGTCCAGATGAACCTCCCTTTACTCGTGTTGGAGTTGATTGTTTTGGCCCCTTCGAGGTCAAGCGAGGAAGGAGCATGGTGAAGCGATATGGAGTTATCTTCACTTGTATCGCAATAAGAGCTGTACATCTGGAAGTATTGTCATCATTGGAAACGGATTCCTTCATCAATGGCTTCCGAAGGTTTAATGCCAGGCGTGGGCAAGTGTTGGAGCTGCATTCAGATAACGGAACCAATTTTGTTGGGGCTGAACGTGAGTTAAAGGAAGAAGTTTACGCTCGTCGACGATGGAGACAAGTCCAGTACATGGCAGATCTTTTTTGCAAACGCTGGTTGAAGGAGTACCTCCCTCAGCTTCAAGAACGGCAAAAATGGCAGAGCATCCGGAGAAATCTTGTTCCTGGAGATATCGTCATCATCTTGGATGATTCTGCACCTCGCAATTCATGGCTGACTGGTCGAGTTGTGGAGACCGTTCCTGACAGGAGAGGACTTGTGCGACAAGTTCGCATTAAGACTAAGACTAGTTGTCTGAATAGACCTATTACCAAAGTGTGCCTTCTACAGGAAGCTGAGGAGCCATGAAGATCTGAAGAAGACTTTCTAGTTGACATTGACTCTTACTGTTGGACTGGTTTGAATGATCACTTGGGTTGGGTAAAGCTCACATGGTGGGTTGGTGTTTTAATGCCTTGATAGTTTTGTCTCCTACACATTGAGTAGGTAATTATTATGTGTAATAATTAGGGGCCGGAATGTATGAGCCAACTGAAGGTGGCACAGGTGAAGCGCTGCGTCATCAGCCAGGTTGTGGGTGTGTCACGAAGTTTGAAAGGTGCTCACTTATTCGCGGTGAGGCATGTGAATGGATGAGGAAGTGGGGTGAGCCGCGGTGTTCACATAATTTGTTGATCGCGTTACTTGACCGCGTCACTTGAGTGGGTTTGGAAGCCTGTAGTCACTGCTGGAATATTTAATTTATCAATCGTTTGGACTGTATGGATTGGAAACCTGCAGAAGAAAATAAATACTTCGCAGCCAGGCAGACGTTTGGACCTTTTCATTGGAACGCGCGTCGGACAAAGAAGCCGCAGCTTAGCTCACGGCGGCCCTCAACGCTGTTTAGCCGCAACACTTGGACTGGACACCCGTGTATCCAGAAACCTTTTCTGCTATTGTTTACTTTTAACATTGTGATCGTGTGCAAAACTCACTCATTCCTGTGGTTCGTCATTTCCGGTCAGATCTCGTCAAGCCACCGCTGGCAGTTGAGGGTTAGACCTATGACGCTGGCCCGGTGAAGAATTCACCTCCCGGGACTTTCTTCCGGATGGCCTATGATGTCCGGGGGTGCGCAAGGCTTCAGCGCATTGTCCTAAGTCCACCACCGGTGGGTATGTTGAGATCCGGGTCACACCACCAAGATGTCAGGTTTCTGACTTTTTCCTTAATAAAGACAAGAAGCACACAGGAGATGAGAACTTTTGCTAGACTTCTGCAGAAGGAGAATCGGTGTGACACACATCATATTCTTGTATAGTCAGCACTTTTCACGTCACTGTTTTCTTACTAAAAGATAGAACTGAGACAATCATATTATGGTGATAATAGCGTATAGCAAATGATAATTACATAACTCTAACACTTCTTCTCTGTGAATAGCTGCATAACCAGCCAGATGCAGCATCACAGGCGGGGACCTGTCCCACCACAGCAAGGTGGCGATGCACATCTCCAGCTAGAGCTGCAGTGGATTAACAACGGCCGACCCAGAGAAAGAGAACCCTACTGAAACATACTGTTGAAAGCTTTAAACAATAAAATATTAAAATAAGGGAAATTAAAATAAATCATTACTAAAATTCATAAATCAAGATAAAAATGGATAAATAAATGCTAAATTAAAATAAATAAATAAATAAATAAATAAAGTAGTAGAAATTAGCTAAAAGCCAGGTTAAAAGATAGGTCTTTAGCCTTTTCTTAAAAACTTCAATGCTCTCTGTGGCTCTCAGGTCCTCTGGCAGACTATTCCATTAACGGGGGCCATAGTGTTGGAAAGATGCCTCTCCATAGGTCAGGGGTGTCAAAATCATTTTCACTGAGGGCCACATCAGCATGTGACGGGGTCACATTATGACTATGAAAAAAAAAAAAGAAACATTAGTTCTACCTGTGTTTATATATGAGGGGACTAACATGTTTTTTTGTGAAGAAATATATGTTATCCACTGTCGTTTCTGGATGTGGTCTTTGTATTATGTTCATGGGTTTATTTATTTATGTTATGGACGGTTCATTATTGGATCTAACTGGTCAAATTTCCACTTCTGCCACCACAGCTACGCTTCCTACTTCCGGCAATACTTCTACTTCCGCTTCCACCATGATCCCGGAAAACATCCGGCTTCAACCCAAGCCCTTCTTCAGCGACGTCGAAGCATGCGGTAGTTTTCTTCTCCAATGGACCACAGCAAAATTACATTAATCATCAACTCCTTACGTAGTAAAGCTTTTCAATGGGTTCAAACATTCCTGGCTGTTAACCACATCTCTCATCCACCCTTTGATCGCTTCATCGGGGAGTTCCGGTTGGTTTTCAATCAGCCCAGGAAGCAAGAAGAAGCTACTCGTAAGCTCTTAGCCCTCAAGCAACGTAACTGGCCCCTCAGTAAACATGTTATTGATTTCAGGATTCTGGCGGTGGAAGCTGGCTAGTCCGATCCGGCACTCCGAGGGATATTCTACCAATCCCTAAATGAATTCATCAAGGACCACCTATGTACACAACCAGAGACTAATTCTTTCGAAAAGGTAGTCGCTGCGGCCCTTCGCTCTGACATCTGGCTACGAGAGCATCAACATGAACGACCCTCTCAACCCCGTAAGATTCCAGCAAAATCAACTCAAAGTATGGTGACGAACTCTCCACCGGCTGTTCAATCTGAAGTTCCCCATAATCTCCCAGAAGAACCTATGCAGATCGGACACTCTAAGTCAGGGGTCTCAAACTCGCGGCCCGCAGGCTATTTGCGGCCCCCAAGATGATATTTTGCAGCCCCCGCCGTAATATGTATGTTTAATGTTAATGCGGCCCGCCTGTCTGTGTGACTGACACTTTTTCATTCTCGTGCGCAGAGCTGATGAACCAACCAATCACAGTGGAGTATGTGACTCTTGGTTGTGTGACATTGACCGGGCTTGAAAGCAGGAGAACATTTAAAGCAAGACACCTGACAGCCCCCTCCAGGGACCACATTAAGGAGTTCCTTACTTTACTTTTTACAACGTATTTATTCGCTCATAATTTTCTAAATACATGCAGTCAGTGCTGAACTTTTCTCTGGGTCGCACAGACCGGAGGAGGGTTACGGTTATGGTCACGGTCAGTCGCGGCGGCGTATCACCCCCAACCCCCCCACCAAACGGTTCTCATGCACAGCTGTCACGGCAGCACACCGCTCCCGCGGGAGATGGTCAGCTGCGGAGAATATATGTCCAACACCTACATGCGTGACAGCTAATGAGGCTTTAACGTTAAACACGTGCGAGAAACAACAAGATTTAGTCTTAAACACACTAAAAATATGTGGGGAAAATACAACGATAAACGTGTTTGAGGTGAACCTGCACCTCGTCTGGATCGTTAGCAAGACCAGGCCGGCGGGGGGGGGGGCGGTATGAAGACGAAGCTGCAGCGAGACTGAAGGAGAACAGAAAGTTGGAGTTGTCCTTAACATTCAATTTAGTTTTAATATGCCTCCCCCCCCTTAGTATGATCTGTTATTATATCTTTTATTTTTATTTTAATGTTTTGTAATGTATGTAGCCTTTTTTTAATCAATTGGTATTTTAAACTATTTTAATTGATCACTTAACTACATAAACCATCAGGACACATGTCCCATAATGCATTGTTTTGTAGTCATCATTGCAGCTTTCAGTCAGTGCAGTACTAAATTTCCAGCTGCGTTCGCTTAGGTTTGTCCCTTGGTCCGCCCCTTTCCTCGTGATATTTTTGTGATGATTGACAGGTGATGTTTGTGCAAAAACAAAAATATAAGTCTCACACCAGGGGCCTGTTTCAGAAAGGAGGTTAAGTGTAAACTCTGAGTGTGTTAACCCTGAAATCAGGTAAACCCTAGGTTTTCTGTTTCAGAATGGGAGGTTTGTTAAACCAGAGAAAGCAGAGTAAGTTAAACCCGTTTCTAAAAGAGAGGTAACTTCTACTCGGAGTCAGTGTCCATGGTTACTTATGCTGTGAACCTAACCTGGTCGGGAGCAGGTTTTATTCTCCAAACTCAAAGTTTCTGCCGGTCCCCTCCCCTTTTTAAAGACGAAGCAGTTTGTTTCGCTTTAACCTTCATTCTGTCGTGTGGTGGGGGTGGCTCGAGAGCCGGTTGGACCCAGATGCAGAGGCAGGAGGCAAGGATCAGGGCTAGTGGGTTTTAATAGACAAAAACAAACAAAAGGCGCTGCCGAGCAGGATGACAAAACAAAACTAAAACTTACTGTGGCGTGGGACAAGGAACAAGGCATGACAGGAACACCAAGACAGGAACACTAATGGACCAACACAGGAGGAAGGCAGAGACAAGACTTAAATACAGACAGGGCAGACAAGACACAGGTGGACACGATCAGGGCTGATGGGGACCAAAGGAAGTAAA
>CM074500.1:27443558-27747383 GCA_037389245.1 Oryzias sinensis
ATCACGTATGAGCTCATCATGAAGTGTCCCATAGCCACAGTGTTCTGCTAATGCATGCAGTGCAGTAACAAATGCATCCACAGTCTCATTTTCTTCTTGCTTTCTCATGTTGAATTTTGCACGTTCATAGATAACGTTTTTCTTCACTATGAAAAATGCTTTGAACCCATCTCTCACCCCTTGATACGTCCCTCATTGGTCTGCAGGTATGTTCAGTCCACGCGTGACGTCATCTCTTTCATCATCCATGCAGAAAATCAACATATTCATTTTATTTTCCTTCGAGCTTCCATTCAGGTTACTGGCTATGCGAACTCTTTTAAACCTTCTTATCCACTTTTCCCATTCTTACGGCTTTGAAAAGTAAAAATCAAATCAAATCAACCTTTATTTATATAGCACTTTTTCAACAACATATGTCACTCAAAGTGCTGTGCATAAAATACAATAAAATTTAAAAGGTAGACTGAAGGCGCAGCTCGGCCCCGCCGACACTCGCTCCCCACTCTCATCTGTTCAAAGTCGGCTTTTTCTTTCAAAGTTCAATAGGAATTTGTTATTTTATTATTTGCATTAAAAATGTCAATCAAACATGAATCAATAAAAACATGAATGTAAAAAAGGAAGATGAATTATTATTAGTTACAGCTAAATAATCACTGGTTATTTTTTGGGCAGTTTGTTGGCAACACTGAAGATGACAAACGGAACGCCAAGGGAATGCAAATGATAGTCCAGTGTAAACTGTGATGACTGAACGTCTTCATTAGGATGTGAACTCTTCATCATCGTTGGGTTTGGATGTCGGTTCCTGACGCTGCACATGCATCTGTGCTTTGTCAGAGGATTTATGGACACAGAAGACAAAAGCTGCTCCGTCCAACCAAAACGAGGCCATTTTCCACTGAACACCAGAGAATTTAACAGCGACTGTCATACAAGCAAAGTAGTCAGCAGGTACGGTGAGTCGAGGTGGTGGATTTTTCTGTTGTGAGGCGCGGACATAAAAAGGTGCTGAGTCAGCCTGAGAAGCCCTGAGGGCTGAGGCGGCTTCTCAAAAAGGCAGATGTGGCATTTGATTCCAGGATGAGTCCAGATCTCAGACACGTCAGCTCTTCTGGCAGACAGCAAGGCTGAGCTGACACCAGGCTGGTTGGCCTCTATTAAAGGTGAATATCTTCCTGTTGTTGTCATCCATGCTGAACATGTGGAACATCTGGTCCTCACTCCTCCAGTCAGTTGAAAACTTAAACATCTAAATACAGACTTAGAAATAAAGCCTCTTCTTCACAGTTTCTGCAGGGAAAGCTGCAGCCTAACAGTGGAGGATCCTTCCTGTCAGGAGCGAGATCAGGCTGTACAGCAGAAAGTGCAACAACTAAAACAAACAGACCGACAGAAACATGAGCTAAGAGGGAAACAAGGGAGAAACAGGAAGAGTGACCTGACGAGGATGACCTAAAACCAGACACACTGAGGATGACTCACTTATAAAATCATGTGTAGATGAGGAAGAACACGAACCTGCAGGAACTGTGGCAGTGACTACAGCTGGAAACAACCACGAAGACAACAAAAAACCGAAAGGCCACATCCCCACACTTTCAGAGTAGGGCAGCAGTGCAAACAGGCTCTATTGAAGCAGGGGACACTGAGGACAAAGTGGCTCTGAATCTCAGCAGGAGCACGGTAACTCATCCCCCCCCCCCCCCCCCCCCTGCAGGAAGGATTCACCTGTTTTCATGATGGCATCACCTTTTCCAGGCGGTGCTGCTGAGTCACTGTTTGACCTGCTTATGGAAGGAGGTTAATCCAGTGAAGACAGCCTGATGCCTCAGCCCCACCCCCACCCCACCCCCCATAATAAGGGGTTGATTTTACAAATGTCATTCTGAATGACGACACAAACCATCCAAACAGGAGTGTAATGCAGCATTCACACCTGGGCGGTCTGCTCCACCTCCAAATTGAAGTCTCTGTTTGATTGCAAGTGAACTCTGCTGCGTTTCACTGAGAGCTGCCCAGAGCAGGGGGGTATTCCAGAAAGCAGGTTATGCTAGCTCCCACGATAAGTTTGAGGCTAAGGAAGTTGATAACCTTAGCTTTTGGTTCCAGAAATGGAGGTATGTTTCAGGGTAGGTCAAGTTGCCATGGCAACTCATGCTCTGAACATAACCTGGTCTGGAAAATGGAAAAAATATTTATTTAATTTGGAGTAATATGACATTTAGTTACGTAAATTTGAGTTGTATAAACAATTATTGAGTTTTATAGACGTAAGAAATTAGGTTGATTAAATTTAACTCATTTATTTGTTACCAATAGAAGTATTTCATTTACGTTGGCAAAATTGGATAAGTTATATATATATGCATCACAAGGAAAAAATGGAAATAAGATCAGAAACTCGTGCGTTTACTTTGCCTGTTCTTTTTCTCCAAGCAGAAACTCTTTCTTTTGATGATGCAGCCGTGTTACTTTTTTGATGGACGTATAATCTTCACACGCCATCATTAAAGTCTCAGACTCCGTCTCACTGAAGTGTAGAGCTTTTTTTTTTTCTCCATGCGTTTCCATGGTGACTCCAGAAATTTGCGATCCATTGAGAATGTCTTTACGTACCTGCTGTGCACGCCCATTAACCCAGGGTTACCAAGTCGAGTGTAATTACGCTAACTCATATCCGGTCTTTTGGAACCGACATACCCAGAGTAAGCAAGTTCAGCCAGAGTTCAGACTTAAAGTCAGGCTAGTTTAAACATGCTTCCTGGAATACCCCCCAGGAATATTCCTTACACTCTGTTAAACTCCATCTTGAGTTTGTCCATCACTACACCTCTGCAGTTCACCTGAATTCACAGCCTGAGTTCCTGCAGGAAGCGGTAGGCCTGACACAAACCTAAAGCTCCCTTACAGGTTTCTCACTTTGACTCATGGCAGCATTTCCTCTTTGCAGATTTTCCTCATGTTGAGCAGTGATGGAAACACATGACGGTCAGTTCCCACTGAACCGTGGAGTGGAGCCGCGTCACCTTCCCCTTGCTTCCGCTCGGTCATGCTGACGCTTCACTGGAGTGAAACAGCCTTGATGAGGCTGTGGGAGTGAAGCCCCTGAAATTCCTGCGTTTCACACGGACACACAGAGATAATGACTGCAGCCGCGGGGATGAATGCACAGATTGGCATTTCCTCCCTGTGGGAATGCCGTCTGCAATCAAACCCTGACTCATCCCTGACGGAGGACGGAAGGACATGGAAAAGGGCCAAAGCCTTGATGACTGAAGATTAATCTCATTGTCAAGCGGTTTTTTGGAGTAAAAACCCCAGAAGTGGAACTAAATATGAAGTGAAAATCAGGCTGTGGTTCTTCTCTTAGGAGCAGCATCTGATGCTGAACTACTGTTCTGCCTTACATGGCTGAAGAATGTCAAATATGGGGAGGGCTTGCTGTGCCTAAAGGAGGCTCTCTGCTCCCTCCTTCTCCCACTACATGAACACAGTTTGCACAGTTGTGAGCTTCCATAAAGGTGAAGCAGGTCATCCACACATACGTGGACACATAGATCCTGGAGAATCAACAGTTCCTCTGGAGGTGAAAAACATGCAAACTCAGCTGCTCCGCCTCACAGAAGGAAAGTCCTTGGCTTCACCTCAAGCCCAACATGGCTCATGTTTCTTTTCTTCCAGAGAGCTGTATATGTTTGCACAGATGCTGATGCATTAAATAGCACGTCTTTCATAGGATCTTCTGCAGCATGATCTGTGCACGTTCACAGCTTTTTGGAAGAACAGCCTGAAGCAAACCTCCAGTGGGGGACAGTGAAACCTCAGCTTCATCATTCATCAACCGAGACCATGAAAGTCTGTTCATCTGTGCACTGACTTGATTTGATTACCAGTGGGGGGTTTCAACAGTCATCTTCTATTATCCATTCAGGCATCATTTACAATCACTGTTTCTTCAGATGGACTGCAGCACAAAGGTCATTACAAAAAGGAAGATTCCAGAACATTAAAACCAATGAGCATACAATAACTCTTGTGAGGAACCCCAACAAAGACAGACATTTGTAAAACAGTTCTGATCAAATACCCCCACAACTCCCTGAACAAAACAAGAACAAACCATTAAACTTCCACCACCATGCCCTACTGCTGCTACTGTTGGTACGGAAGTGCCCCTCTCGCCATCGTTTTTTTTGTTTGTTTTTTTCTTAACTTGTTCTGTCCAACAGTTGAGCAGACAGATGAGAGCTGAAGGCCTCTTGTCTTGGACATATTTTACTTTAACAACAGGGGTTATAAATCTTCAGACAAACCAGAGGTATGTCTGAATAAACCCCTTTTGTAATTGAGGCCAAACTTTATTAATTTCAATCATGTTTGAAAATCTTTTGTGTTGGACCGGACGGAAAAGGAAAGGGAAGAAAAGAGAGGGATGTTAGACAGGAGGGGGATCATAGGAGGGGGGTAAAACCATGAAGCAGCATAAAGCAACAAGCTACTGGATGTTTATCATTACGGTAAGGTTCAGATGTAATACAAATCTCAAAGGGCGGGGCCTGTCCACACACACACTCAAATGTTATAAACACAACTGTTAGCTGCAAAAATGTCCACATGTCAACATGTAAACAATACAGATAGTGCTCACACGCATACTTATGCCTTCAAACCAACTAGTGTGAAATATTTCATTCAATCAATCACGGAAACTATTAGTGCAAAGGTGAGCTAACACCTGTGAGCAGGTGAGTGTTTATGTCCTTCTAAAATGGATGGTGGAATGTGAAAAGAAGGAGGGAGAGTGCCAGCCACCCCCACACCAAGGCCCCGGCTGCAGCAGTAGTGGCAACCAGAAGCCCCCGACGCCACACGGCAGCAGGCAGAGAACAACCGCCCCCAGGGAGATCACATGCACCACCCAGCCAGGGCCAGCAGGACCGCCGCGAGGCCCCCAGAGAGCAGGGAGGAGGAGAGCGCCGCCCCAGCCTAACAAGGAGAGCAGCCCCCCGCCGCGCCGGGAGGGCCCAATGCCGGGCCCCACCCGAGAAGGGCGCCCACAGCCCCAGACGAGCACCTCATCACCACCCAGGAGGTCTGGGCATCCCCCCGCCCCAACCCCAGGTACGAGCCAGGACCCCCCAAGGGAGACCCGCTCCGCGCTCCAGGCAGCCACCCACCCGGCCCACGGTTGGTCCAGAAAGGAGCAAGGCAGGGGCCAACCATCCCCACCCAGGAGGGGGGCACCCCGGGGAAAAGAGGGGCCCACGAGGGGTGCTGTAAACATGGCCCGACCAGGCTCGGCCACAGTTGGAAATTTGACGAGGCCCAGCATCCGGGGGCAACGACCAGAACCCACCCCACAGGGACAAGGACACCCCCGGCTCAGGTGTGATCCCTGGCTCCTGGCCTTGCCAGAAAGCTCAGGGATCCCCCTCCCTACGTGGAGATAGGTCCGCCGGGCCCAGGAAACCAGCACCCAGGGGACACGGCCGGCGTTCCCAAGGGTCCAGTACCCCCTACCGGGGATGGGGTAGGGGACAGATGGTCCAAGGTCCCACCTTCCTTGGTAAATGCGTGTGCGTGTGTTTGTGAGTGTATGTGTGTGTGTATGTGTTTATGTCTGAATGTATATTTTGAGGGGTGAGGGCTGTGTGTACTAAGGGGGTGCAGTTAAAATTGGTAGGTGGGGCACTGAGGGGACATTTTCTGATTACTCACAGTGATGTCCCATCACCCCCCCTACCAAGGGCCCTACATGTCTAAGGTGCAAATAAAAAAAAAAGAGAGGGGGGGTCCATTCCATACGGCAACCATGGGAGGGGGACCACTGCCAAGTGGCTCCTCCGCCCAAGGTGCATCGCAGGCTAAACCCCCCACCCCCATCACCCTAATATGAGAATATATGAGGAAGGGGGTAAGTCGGGGACAGCTGGTAGACTGTCCCACTGTCCCCCGGTGGTCAAACAACCCCCCCCCCCAGTTCATTTTAGTATTTTCCTATTGAACTCTTTGTATTCATGATCCTTTTGAGTTTATGTTTTACTTCGAAGCCCATCGAGAAGACTGTTGTTGTGATTTTGGGCTATGCAAATAAAATTGAATTGAATTGACGTGTTCCCCCTACCATGACAAAGGTGGAGAAGATTTCATGTAATCCATGGACACCAGTGAAGATCACAAATCATTGAAGACAAAAGGTTCAGAGCACTGTCTAGTGGGTCTAGATGACCCAACTACCAATGTTGAAATGCCTAGGATAGCACAAGGGTTATGTTAGGTTGAATGGGGACTGACGTGTAATGTAACAAGCCCCCTATTGAGTCAAAGAGCTGCTGCTTGACCTGCCAGGGTTTTTTTTTGTTTGGTCTCCATGCCGAAATGGGATCTTGTTCACGTAATCCTTTGTTTGTTGTTATATCTGTATGTGTGTCATATTTATTTACCTTTTTTATACTATTCATTAAAATACTTTTGACATTACAGTTTCATAAACTCATATTTATGTGTAATTGGGTTTAAATTTTTGACCGTTTTTTTGTTACTGTTTCCATTTCACATTACACCTTTACATTAACTGAATTATCTTATCACTTTGTAAATTCTTCTTCTTCTTTTTTTATTCTTTCTTTTGTTTGGTAGTTAACTATTCTGCATAAACCCAATGATGCTGGCATTGCAGTGGATGGAAACTACGGTGGCCCTAAAGTGCAAATCCCACCAACATATCACCAGACGCAAAAACATTGAAAGATCACAACGACAATTAAACAGCAAAATGAAAATTAAAAAACAACATTGGATTGTAGGAATCCAAGCAAAATTCTAGAAACCAAAACACAACTACGAAAAAAAAAAAAGAAATGAAACAAAAAGGATTTTTGGAAAACAAATCATACATAAAATGCCTCTTCAACGTCCACATACATACAAATAAAACTGAACTGAATTATGGGAAAAACTATCAAACCCCCCCCCCCCACACACACACACACACACACACTGCAGCATTCCTATCTGGGTGTAAATGCCGTTGTGTTGTTCCTGCAGCTGCAGGTGAGCAGCTACAGGTGTTCCAGCTTCATGGGAGCAGTTTGCTTTCTGAGAAACTATTCCAATCTGGGACAAAAGGAGGCATATCTCTGACACCCCCCTCCCTTCAGCCTGTCACCCTCCCTCTGCTTTTGTTCTGTAGCATCAGTGTTGCTGGCAGCTGGTGTGTAGAAACACACATTCACCTTTCAGAACAATCATACACAGTCCAACCTGTTCATGCCGCACTGCAGGGGTGTAAGCATTAATCGAGGAATCAGTGAATCTATCCAACAAGATCTGTCCGTCATAAATCCTATCAACCTAAACCAAAATAGTTTCAAATTGAAATTAATCACTTATAATCAATGTTGGAAAATACCATTTGGATTGAGACATGGTTGTATTTATTTTACTACAACATAAAAAAATGACCAAGTGCATCAAGGGACAACACATTGATCTCCAACCGTTGTTGAAATGAACAGTTACAGGCCTACTGCGCTTCATGCTGGTTCTGCCAGGCCGCTGTGTCCTTGGCTCTCCCATCAAGGTCTTCCCAAAGAACTGAATCGGCTCTGAAACTGCTCATAGCAGATGGGGGGGTGGGGGTGCACAACAACAGGAAAGTACAGGCTTGGTTCTGTTCACTCTAAGGAGCATTTGAGACTATTTCAGCAGAATGTCTCCAGTTCTCTCTAAAGCATGCTCTGCTCTGCCGGCTTGTGTTGGCTGGATCTCTGCCTCTGTTCAAAGTTATCTGGTGCTCCACTTGAGCCCTCTGGCTGCTCAGTCCTTCTTATCTCTGTTATTGTGAGCAACAGCAGGTTGTCCACATCAAAGCATGTGGTTCCCTGGAAAAGAACATCCCAAGATCATGGACTCACACATGTGCACACACAGTAACACACACACACAAACCATCATGCTCCCCGCGGTAAACTGCAGATTAAAGATTGCAAGCTCGGCACTCTCATTCCTGAACTGTTGTTGCTGCAACTCACTGTTGTTTCACGAGAAGATGAGGCAGCGCCTGTGTGTGTGTGTGCGTGTTTGGTTTCAGTGTGTTTCAAATTACTGTTTGTACATTTAACTTCATCTTTTCAACAAATCCTCTGAACTCAGAAAAATCTAGTCTATTATTGTAGGTGAATCGATCTGAATCAATCCCACCAAAACAGATCAATAATCAATCCATAAAAGCGGAGATCGATCTTTCATGCCTTTCCTTTTCCAGTGACCTAAAGCCAAAGTTTGCTAGCTTGATGCTAACGTATAATGGAATTTCCCAAAGCGGCTAATGCTAATGCTGTCGACCTGAACATACACGGCTGAATAAATGAACAGCTGTATAAAGTCACAGGCACGAATTTTCCAAACTCTTTTAAGGAAACGTTTTTTTAAGGATCCATTTGTGATATAAAGCACAGTTTTTTGCTTAAATCTTCTGGAATAAAGTGTGATGCTATAGCATTAGCTCCACCTAGTGGCCACACTGGCAGGCAGAACATTTTGATCTGCACATTTTTGTTGAAACTTCGCCTTTTTACACTATGTAAAATGTATTAGATTAATATGAATAACTATTCCTGTTATTAAATTATTATTGTGTTCCAACACAAATATGTTTAAATGTGTGAACCGCGTAAATTCAAATTGAATCGAGTGAATCGAAAGAATTGGAAAACATCGTGAAATGAAAGGATGAGTGAAAATATTGGTGATACCCAGCCCCACATTACTGACATTGATTCAATAAGAGAGAACCTCTTTAAATCGAGCTTCTGATGTTTTTTGCTGTTTTCATAATAATAATAATGATAATAATGTTTTCATAATAATCTCAGTCTGTTGGTTTTCTTCTGGTCTCCACACAGACGGATAGTCTTCTTCTCCTTGACAGTTCATCAGTACTGGAGGTTTCTTTTGGACTCAGATCCATAAACAACTTTGTTTTTCAAACATTTGATTTAATTTTAGTAACAAATATGTCTGAAATCTCTGGAGCCTCAGACGAAGGTATGTTTTTTTTTCCTTTTGTAGATGTTATATATTCTATCAAACCAGTTCTCTTATGTTGGTGACACTTGATTTTTCCCAGTTTTTTATTCTTTTTTTTCCATTTGAAACTCTCCAGACTCTCCTGATCCAGACGCATCAGCAGCATCAAACATTGCAGCAGGTTTCCCTGAAATCCGGTAAAGAGCACCGGTGAATAGACGAGGGGGGAGAGTGGAGATCCCCAAAGCCCCAGCTGAGGAGCACAAGGCCCCGTGTTGTACACAAATCCACATACTGCTTTCTAGTTATTTCTTTAAGCCCCCATCTTTAAAATAAATGTGAGAAGGTGCAGCTTCGCCGTGCTCCGCAGCCGTGCGAAGGCCCATCCCCCTCCAGCGCCTGCAGTGCCGTGGTTGGGGGCAGGGCGGCTCCATCCCTGGAGCGTGCAGCCAGCTGCTCGGGGAGGCCGGGGGCTGAGCCACAACCACATCCTGGAAGATTCAGAGAAAAAGCTGTGCGTGGCCTCGGACTACACCAACCTGCCATAAAAATGGCCTTGACAAAGAAGGTGTTTACTCAGTCTGTCCACTTGTGTCAATATTTGAGAAAGCCCTACACGTCTGAAGGGCTGGGAGGGAGAACGGCGCTCTGACACAGCTCTGTTTAAAGCGTTCCAGTCCATCATAAGAGCCCGGGTCACACAGGCCGTCCCACAGGCTGCTGTGCAGCCAGAACCACACCCTGATCCTTGAAGAACATGTCTCCTCTCTTCTTGGGAAAGCACTTATTTGGCAACCAGTAAGAGAAAAATCTGACATCCCTGATCTGAAATCACTCTGAGAAGAAGGAAAGAATCCCCCCCACACACACACACAGGCAGGGGGGCTGCTACTAAAGGCGGATCAGACCTCAAATGATTTAAGACGCCACGCCAGCAAACATCAGCTGACAGCAGGGAGAGAGGGAGGTGACGGGTCTGCTGGGCTCTGGAGATGTGCAAAGCCAGCTTTGAAAGCCAGCGTGTCATTTGTCCTGCACCCCCACGGACAGGAGGAATGTGCCAAATAAACACAGACCTGTTAGGCCGGGTGCTTCTCATTTTTTCATGGCTGCTAAGTGTAAAGCTTCATATTTTCACAGAGCAGAAGTGAAACAGCCGAAGAGAAGGTGTCTCATTGTTGGTGTGTTGAAATTGTTGTTCCACTGTTGGACAAGAACCACAATGCTGACCAGAGAGAAATAGGAAATATGCAGATATCCTTGAAGATATCAGCTGAGGCACCTGAAGAAGCGTAGATCAGATGCCAACAATCAGGAGCTAATCCTTGTGTTGTAAGTTCAGATCAACAACAGCAGCTGCAGCAAGAGCAGCAACCAGGTGACGCCTCCACCGCTGGAAGAAGGAAGAACCGCTCGACTGTTGCTACTGCAAACAGTTTGGACTGAAATGTGCAGGAAGAAACGCTCACCAAACAAATCTGCAGTTCGTTGGAACCTCTGTTTCTACCCGGAGCACAGGCAGAACTCTTTTGGTGTCAAGAACCATGAAGAGTGAAAATAAAGTCAGAAACGATGGCGACTTGAGAGCAAAGGGTTAAAGAGGAGCAGATCAGACAATCATGAAACCAGGAACATACTGCTATTGTGCTATCCTATGGGGTCAAGATGACCATTGACGTGTTCTCCCTACCATGACAAAGGTGGATAAAGGTGGAAAGATTTCATGTAATCCATGGACACCAGTGAAGATCACAAATCATTGAAGAAAAAAGGTTCAGAGCACTGTCTAGTGGGTCTAGATGACCCCACTCCCAACGTTAATGTGCTTAGGATAGCATAGGGGGTAAGGAAGAGCAGCATGATCAGCTGGTGGTGTACACATTTTATCGTGACCTGTGCCATAAATAATTGGAAATCTAAAGAACCTCATAAGTGAAATCTTACATGGATCCAGATGTTTAAAAGAAACTTGTTCTGAACAGTAACTGCAGCCAGGAAACATCCATCACATTGAATGTTTGGAGCTTCAAGCCTCCAGCTGATCCTGAACCCACCAAAAAGGCACTCTGTGGTCCACGAGAACCTGGTTGGACATGCCGGTAACACCTCACTAGGATGCTAACTGGTGTTCAAACCACTTTATCTGACTCTTCTCCATGTGGAGGGGCTCAACTAAAGGTTTCAACAGGAAGAGCTGAACCTTTCGTCTTTGCAGGAGGCCCCAACCACCATGTGGGGGATGATCCTCTTCTGTCCATTTATTTACCTCCTCTGTCCCCATGACTTTTTTTCTAGAAAACACTCTAAACTCACAACTCCAGAAGAACTCTGTGGTGATCCAAGCAAAGCCATCACAGTGTATTGTTGAGTCAGCACCGACGATGAAATTCAAGAAAGCGTCTGCTGTACTGCTTTGTAGGAAAAGAGGTGGGTCTTTGTTTGAAAAGGATGGCAGAGTCCTCCTTCATTCCCAAATGAGGTTTGCACCAGCTAGCAGTGGATGCAGTCTATTTTCTACAAATAGAACCACAACTGTACAGTTTCTGTTTGCTTGTTAGAAACACTTTATTAAATAAAACTTAAAGAACCAAACTGAATCAAACTCTGCATGAAGCTGCATTTGCCATGAAACTGCCCGAAGGCTGATGAAAAAAAAAGCTTTTGGTTCTCATGGCTTCAAATGAATGAGAAGGTGTGTCCAAACTCTTGGTCTGTACTGTTACATGTGTTCATTCTCCTGATTCCACTGATTGATCCTTTCGTGCAGATGGATTCTGGAGCATTCAGGCTCCTCTCCTTCTCCCCAGCTCTGACAGTTTGTTGTGCCCTCTGCCTTCGTTCAAGCCTGTTCAAGTTCACGTTTCTGCCTGCTCATTTTTTATTCCTTCTTCTGCTTTTGGATGCTGTGTCAGGTCTGCCCCCTTGGTGTATTGCCTAAGCCTGGATCTCTAGATTGGATTTCACGTGCATGACCCTGGTCTGGTCTCTCTGGTACTCTCTATCTCCCCTTTGGCGTCCCTGGACATCTTTCCTACACAAGAGGCATTTTCCTGTGCCACCTGTCCATTGTGCCAAAATCTGACAAACATTAACTCTATTTGTGTTTCCGTTACAGACCCCCCTGTGCATCTGACAGTATCCACTATCACCTGAGTTCCAATAAACTGCATCTATCTAGCCCTCAGTGTCCTAACACTGTGTGGCATTGTGTTTGTATCAAACGTTTCAAGCGAAATGTAATGTGTAATGACAGCATGTGAGAGTGGGTGTAGGTTGGGCTACCACTGTTCTAATTTGATATATTCTGGCCTGAATGACTCCTCCCCCTGGTGTTCCAAACAGGAAGCACCTGCTGGCTCCAAGATAAACTTCTGTGGAGAAATAAACAGCTATTACTCAGTCACTACATTGGTCAGAATCACCATTTTTGCTCCGAATCCTTTTTTTACATATGTTCTTGATAATCCTTATTTTTTTCATGATATTTTTCTATAGTTTGTTGATTAAGTTATGAGCTGACCAATCCGATGCCTCAGTAAAGTCGGTGGAGCCTGCTGACCCTCAGGTTCAACGTTGGAACTAATTGAAAGATTTTGTGTAGCCTGCTTACAGTGGAAGGGATTTC
This sequence comes from Oryzias sinensis, assembly GCA_037389245.1. Taxonomy (NCBI): domain Eukaryota; kingdom Metazoa; phylum Chordata; class Actinopteri; order Beloniformes; family Adrianichthyidae; genus Oryzias; species Oryzias sinensis. Next base: position 27,456,220 of record CM074500.1, read on the forward strand.
TTTCAACAAGCTCACTCCTGATTGGTGAGAGTGGTTCCCATGGAACTGTGGTCGTCTGGCTCCAACAAAGGCAGTGTCCGTATTCTTTGTTTCTTTGTTTGGAGAAGATGGCAGCTCTCAAGACAGCCAAATGTCGGTGTACACGCAGTGAGAGGTTCAGCTAATGTAACGTTGATCTTTTTTAGGACAGGCCTTTCCTAATATGAGTGTGGTACTACCAGAAAATGTGGGTTTTACTTTTGAAGATTCAAGAGGAGCACAATGGATCCTTTTACAACATGTATGAGCTTTTTGAACCAACACAATGGCAATGTGGGAAGGCAAACTTCCGTTTTCCCATTTCCCTAAAATCTTCTGTCTTATTGGTACTTCTGTTTCTGCCTTCCTCGTCTTCATTCCTCAAAATCTCCTCAACTTGTTGAAGACTTTTCCACTAAAGTGTTGGCCTCGCAGAAGCTTCTTCAATGAGCTCGGCTTCATCTTTGTTCTGGAGGACAGTTTCATCCCTCCAGCATGCGGTTACTCCTCACACAGGACCACCCACCCCGTCTGATCCGAAGCAGCAGACATGTTGTCTGAAACGTGTCGAGCTTAAAGCTGTGCGTCTGCATCTCGTCACTGTCCAGGCCTCCTCTGAAGTTAATTAAGGCCACAGCTCGAATGAAAGCATATCATTAGCCGTAATTGCACCCAGCAGCCCACTGCCACGCGCCCCCTCCCCTTCTTCTTTTGGCTGCAGATTGATGCTGCGATGATCCATGAAGCAGCCATGCGGCCCCCCCCCCACAAGCGGCGAACAGGCAGACCAGCAGGGACGCATCTTCTCAGAGTCTGCATTCACATCTGTCAGTGGGAGGAAATGAGAGTTTGAAACACGGAGACGGTGCACGTCCACTCCAGGAAACCTGGGGATTACTCCGAATGGCTGTTTGTTGTGTAAGCATGTGCATGTGTTTGTGTGCTTTGGGATCAACACAAGCCTCCTCTTCCCTGCCGTTGGTTGAACAGGTCGGGACACGCTGAACTGTAAACTGGGGACAATGAAACAAATCTGCTGCGAGACCCTGCAAACCGAGACCCTCTGTATGGAGATCCTCTGGTACAGCAGGCTCACAAACTCTGGGGTTAGGCTGCAGTCAAGGCTACCCGGTTCCCTCATGCAGGAAACAGAAAAACATGACGCAGAAGTCATACCTAACAACCCCGAGGCACATTGCAGAAGATTCGAGACAAAGATTGGTATTAAGAAGACATGTTTGACCTTTTAACTTTAAAAGTAAAAGTATTAAGTTCCATTGTTAGAAACACTCTCAGCCGTGAGGCAAGGGGCTTCCTGCAGCCACGATGGAGCAGAAGCCCCTCAAGAGTCCTGCTTTCATGAAGACCATTCCAGGAAAAGTCTCTTTGGCTGAACTTTACATCTGAGCCGACTTTCCATTTGACGATGACAATAAATGCCACCGTTTCATTTGATCCAGTGTTCCTGCTGTCATCACTCATGGTCCCAACATCCACTGTTCGGTGCATGATACTTTAATAACCCTTGTGCTATCTTAGATGACCCCCCCCCCTTCCATTGACGTGTTCTCCCTACCATGACAAAGGTGGATAAAGGTGGAAAGATTTCATGTAATCCATGGACACCAGTGAAGATCACAAATCATTGAAGAAAAAAGGTTCAGAGCACTGTCTAGTGGGTCTAGATGACCCAACTCCCAACGTTAAAGTGCCTAGGATAGAACAAGGGTTAAATGTGCTTTATTACTGTTATGATTATTATTAAGGCCCTGTTCGCTCATTGTTTTTTTCCCGTGCAGTCAGTGCTTTATTCTTGGTTGCAGAAGAAGAAGGTTTAGCATTAGGCTAATATGTGCCTACAACATTAGCCGTAAAGGAACTTCAATTCCGTGCGGGCAATGCTGCACTGAGCATCATGGATGTGAATATGTGGGAATAACATCAGCCTTTATTTTGGCTGGACTCCACTGGAAACACAAATTCACATGATTGTTTACAGTTTCTCAGGCCTGCATAGCAGCATTTTCGCCTTCTGCGACCTGGAGCTTCGGGCCGGGGAGGGTGCTGTGATACGATGTTTGCTCTGTCCAAAGAGGAAGCTAGTCCGGGGGAAGCTTTGAACTGCGGTACGTCTGGCTCGTGGTGCTTCCGTTCCGAAGGAGGTTGCAGTCCAAAACTCCAGACCTCAGAAGGCAGAAATGCTGCTTTGCAGTCCTGAGAAACCGTGTAACAACCGGGAGCGCACAGCGTAACAAGGCACCTTCCCCTGACGCTAACACGAAGTTACGAGCCTGGCCGCACTGCTCCTAAGCATGTCGGTGTCTCTTACCAGCTAGCTACACTGACATCATCGCCCCACCTCCCCCCTGGAAATGCTAACTGGAAGTGAATTATGCAACACTTTTTCATCAAGTGGATGTGAAAATGAAAATGCAATATTAGAGATGTTTTTAAAAAAGGAATTGTCAAAATCCATTTTCTTTATCATTTTAATTAAGGGACAGAATAAGCGGTGTTGAATAAGAAAAAGCGATTTGGCAGATTGCTTTTCCTTTTTAAATTTGAGTCAACAAATGCAGCTTCATTTTGAAAATGAAAAAGCATTTCTGGTATTGACTTTTATCTTTAATTTCGGTATGCTACAGAAACGCTTCCATACTTCAGATATGAAGTCACTGATAAAAAAATTCTAAATTAGTGATTAAATCTAAAAAAAAACTTTTTGCTCCTTAAAATAGTTCTTTAGGTCTTGATTCCAAATAAAGGGATTGATGGATGGAGTCAGACTCCTGTTGATGCGTCTACAATTTGCTTTTCTAAGGGAAAACAAAGTTCTAGAGTGAAAGTCTGAAGGACAACAGAGGCTCCTTTCACAAGACGCTCCTGAACTACACCCGTGATCCCATCATGCTCTGCATGTTTGCTGGCCGTTGAGACATCAGCTGCTGGGCATGAGTGTTTGAAGGCAGAAATACTTCTGCAGTGAAAAACAGGAGTTATTCAACTCCAAAAGTTATTTGAAAGACTTCCTGTTCGCCACTGGAACCTCGCCGACATCTTTTCCCAAATAAGGCAGCATTGGGTTTTAACTGTTGAAGGCTCCTGAAACAGTCTTCCTCATAGAACGTGATCGACATGCGCTGATGACACAAGCTCATGGACGCACAGCTGCACAAATATTGCTTGTATATTTTATTTTATGTACAGTACATGTAGAAAAGAAACAAAAAGTAGCCATTAGCATTGACCAATGAGGGAAACAGTAGACAGCCATGTTTGTCTTCCACGTTGACCTGCACTGCTCAGCTCCACCAGTCAGAGGGGAGACCCCCCCCCCCCCTCCAGGGGTCCTGACTGACTAGCTCCTCTGCTGCTTCACAGTTTTCTTACAGCACGTTCAATTCTTTCCTCCCCAAAAACTCTAACTCCACCGAAGATTTAATGGAGCAGGGGGTCAACTTTTATTCCCTTTCTTCCAGTAGAAACTTTTAGTGAGGGGTCTGTAGAGTTTTGGATGAGAGGACAGTCAGAATGCAGGATTACAGCCAACACAATCGTCTACAGAATTACATGTCAAGAAAAGTCATGGGTAGTTATGGAAGGCCTTAGATACTTGTGGACAGTCATGGATGGTCATGTAGAGTCCTGGATAATCATCATTAGTCATAAATATTCATAAATTGTCATGACAGTTATGGATAGTCTTTATTATTCATGGATCGTCATGAATAGACGTGGACTGTACTGGAAAGTCATGGATAGTCATGGACAGTCATGGATAGTAATGGACAGTCTTGGACAGTCATAGATAGTCATGGACAGTTATAGATAGTCATAGTCATGGACAGTCATGGATAGTAATGGACAGTCATAGATAGTCATGGACAGTTATAGTCATGGACAGTTATAGATAGTCTTGGACAGTCTTGCACAGTCATGCATGGTCTTGGACAGTCATGGAAAGTCATAGATAGTCATGGAAAGTCAGGGATAGTCATGGACTGTCATGGACAGTCATGGACAGTCATGGACAGTCATGAGTAGTCTTGGACAGTCATAGTCATGGACAGTCATGGACAGTTATAGATAGTCTTGGACAGTCATGGATAGTCTTGGACAGTTATAGTCATGGACAGTCATAGTCATGGACAGTCTTGGACAGTCATGGAAAGTCTTGGACAGTCATAGATAGTCTTGGACAGTTATAGTCATGGACAGTCCTGGACAGTTATAGATAGTCTTGGACAGTCATGGACAGTCTTGAAGACTTGTAGATAGCCGAAGCACACAGGCTCCTAAATTCCCTGCTGCCCGTCAGCGCTGCCTCCTGCGTTTCAGACAGAGAGCTTACAGCAGGCCACCAAGGTACAGATAAAGTGCTTTTTTTGCTTTAAATGTGTCCCCTTAAAGACTTCAGGGTAAAAATGGATTTCAGGAGATGTGGAAAGTGAAATGGAAGGAAACTTGACAAAACACACGCCAGAGTTCAGCACTAATACATCCACAACCCACGTCACAGACAGATGAAACGCCGCGGTCACGAGGGGAGGGGTCACTACCGTCTCCGATGGAAGCCATTCACATTTTCACCAGTGAGACGCTTCAGTAAGACTTTAGGAGTCCAACATAGAGGACAGGAGCGAGTCTGAAAATGCCTCTTCTGGCTGGACGAGCCAAACCGGGCGAGGTCCATAACAGCAGCACACTGGGAGGGGTTTTCCTTTTTTTTTTTTGCGAGACTGTAGTGAGAAGGTTCTAGATCCTGATAAATTTTACAGATAATAAATACATTCAGGTCCTTGTAGTGTTTCGGCTCTATCTGAAATATGAAAGGAGGAAAAAAAAGGAGGAAAAGTTAATACACGTTTTTTGCTCCCTCTTCCAGTCCGGCCTAAATCCACCTTGGCAGCCATTTCTGCCCCCTTGTGAAAAAAAAAATCAGGGGCAGGAGAGAGGAAAAAAAAAACCCAGCATAAAGTAGTAGACGTGGCAACCGCACATAGTCCCTCGTGGGCCTTCATGACAGAGAATCCAGAAAAAACCTGGAAGACCTCTGGAGTCCTCAGCCTCTGCAAAAAAGAGGAGAAAGCAGCACGTGAGGACAATGAGTAAAAAGAGGGTCCCACATCTGCTGTCATGTGAGGGGGGCTGAGTGATGGCAATGGTTTCATGAAGCAAAGAACAAAGGGTGGAAAGAGAAGCAAACAGCTTCTGCCTTTGCTCAGAGGCCACCAGCCGACTCCAGCTGCTGTAAACGCCAAAGTCTGACCCGTTCCTGTGAGGCGCTATGACAGTTCTGGTCTACACCCTCACACCCTGAAGTGCCGTTCAGACTGAGGGTTCCCTCTGTTGCAGCCGGACATGTGCTGCATGCTGCAGTCCAACTTTACAATAACTTTATCAAACTGAAATGTTCAGACTGGGAGGAGCATGAGAGCCTGAAAAGTTCATCCAGATGAACAGGAGACGACTTGTTTCTCTGATTCACATGACCTAGAAGGTTCAATAAAAAAGCGGTTTCTCTACTTCTGATTTTTCTGTCTAGGCTTTTAACCATGAATATAAGGTTTTGTATTTCTTTGGAGACCAGCAGGGCGGTATATTGATGGCTCTGCTCGTGTGAAAGCAGAGAAATGTCTGCATAGGCAGTGTGGCAGCAGCAGAGCTTCTTCCTGCAGTTTAACAGACTCGGTCTGACATTCTACCTCAAACATGATTACGGGTAACGGCAAAGGTTCATCTTCTCTAGGTTCCTGATCAATTTTGCGGGCGAGCTGAACCAACCTATGTGTCGCAGTGCGAAAGCAGCGACGTAATCTCTGGACTCATGTGACCGACGGCCTTGGCTGCCTCCAGGATAGCTCTCCTGTACATCCCTTTCTTCTTGCGGTTGAAGCGGGACCTGAAGAGTTCTCGGAAGGGAGAAAGTTTGGCAACAGAGAGCTGGGAGGTGGTGGGGGAACCAAACCATGCCACCTTTGCTTGGGGCCACTGTGCCTCACAGCTAGGCATCTCCTGTTTGCGTGTGCCGCTGATGCTCAGAACACGTGCCGGCCACCAGGGGAAGCCATGAATCTTCCCCCACACAATGTCACCAACCGCCACTGCATGCCCCTCCTCTGTCACACATTTGGTCATGCTGCGGGTGTGAAGGCGCACGGTGAGTGGCGGCACTGTCTTGCAGTCGTCCTGTGGTGTGACAGAAGACGAGGTCACTGAGAGGTCTTCGCCTGGAGCCAGGTCACACAGCTCTGGTGAGGTGCCGTCAGAGCTGAAGGACTTGGACTCGTCCAGGCTGTCACTGCTGCACACCGACAGACTGGAAGAATCCGCTTTCCGCTTGCGGAAATTGATCAGCAGGGTGAGGTCGCTGTGGTTGCGCTCAGCCTCCTCCCCAGAACTTCCCGACCACAACTCCAGAGAGTTCTTCCCTTCTCCAGAGTCTTCGGAGTGTGGAAGACAGGGTCCAGAAACTCTGGGGCTTCGTCTCCTGGTTCCTTCGACAAGTTCTGCCTCATACTCCACCATGGTCTCCTCACTTGCCCTTTGAGGGGGCTTCAAACGAATCTTAGGGGATGGCAGGTCTTGAACCACATTTGCATAGGGTCTGCTTAGTTTGAGTTTGGGGATGGAGACGGTGAGGCCAGACCTCGTGGCATCTAGAATGTGCCGCTGTTCCTTGGTAGCATCGGCGGAGACCTTGCTGTTTTCCTCAGCACCATTCTGCACCAGCTGTTTTGGACAGAAAGGCTTGACTGAGCCATGAACTCTGGAGGGGATCTTAATGACCTCCCCTTTTCCCTGTGGAGTGCTGTAGGAAATCTTTATGACAGGACTGTGAGGAATGACATCCCCTGCCGGGAACTTTTCGCCATCAGCCTCGCCTCTTTTGTCTTTCCTGAGGCGCTTACTGTCAAGGCTGCTGCAGTTTTCCCGTCTTTTGGTATCTTTGGCTGCAGCAACATCCTCTTTTCTAGAAAACTTAGACGGAGCATCTTTATAATCTCCATCATCATCACTGTGTAGGGTGTTCTCTTTTCTTGAGGTCTTGGCATTACTCAGGCCGTCTTTGCTGTCCTCGTCACTGTTCAGTGTGTTTTTGCACTTTTCACAGAGTACCTGCCGAGGCCGCAGGCGTATGGTGCTCACGGTCAGACGGCCAGGTTCTCGTGTCCGTCTCTTTTTTCTCTTTATCAGCCTTGGAGGGGGCTGTGGAACCCACTGGCTGTAGGTGTGACGGACCCATAAAGGCGGAGGAAAAGGTGCTCCTTCAAAATAAGGAGGATAAGGAGTGTGCCCGGGCGGCACAGGTGCTGGGACGGGGCATGGGACAGGGCATGGGACGGGCGCAGCAGGAATGCTGCTTGCAGGGAGCGAATTCTCATCCTTGGGTCTGTGTGAAGCCAGGATCGGGGATTTGGGAGCGGGCTCCTCACTCAGAGTTTCTGGGACTTCACAGGCTGGTTTAGTTAAGGGGCCAATTCCGGGATTGGCCGTGAAATCTGGCAGACAAAACAGTCCATTTCTGAAAGAAAAGAGGAGAAAAGGCACTAAATTAGTGAGAGTGAACCAGAACAGCACAAACGCAAGACCTTCAGCAGAAAATAGAAGCATGATGCACACTCAAGCACATTCAGTCATTTAGCATAGCAGCAGACTATGACTGGGGAATATGTGCGTTTTCAGTGTCTGGCAGGGCTCCATACTGCGACCAATTGGTCGCATTTTGCGACCAAAATTTGAGAGTGTGCGACTAAATTTTACATCCAGTCGCACATGTGCGACCAGTAAATTTGCCTCCCCCACCCTCCGTATTTTTTTATACATTAAACGTGGAAGGGGCACGTCAATGATCAATGAAATAATCAATGAGACGCGAGCGTACACGCACGCAGGCAGACACACACACTAGGGGCACATACACATAAAACGCGAGCACACATTCGCATGATGCCTAGGGGGAGGGGCCTAGAGATATTCGCGCGCGCGTAAACATCTGTGGGAAGGAAATGGAGACAAATATCATCACAACCTGATATGTGCGTCTGAGCTATGAGCAAGTGAACTATTGATTCGTTCTTCCGACCTCCAGCTAGTGTACCAGTGCCAAAGTGTACAGCAGGGGTTTCAAACTCGCGGCCTCCCAAGATGATATTCTGCGGCCCCCGCCTTAATATGAAAGTTCAATTTTAATTCGGCCTGCCAGTTTGTAAGTAAGACACTTTTTCATTGTCGTGCGCGGAGATATCCAACCAATCACAGTGGGGTAAATGACTCTTGGGGGCGTGACAATGAAAGGGGTTGAAGGCAGGACACCTGACAGCCCCCTCCCTCCCCGGACCACATCATGGAGTTCCTTACTTTCCTTTAGAACGTATTTTTTCGCTCGTAATTTTCTAAATACATGCAGTCCGTGCTGAACTTTTCTCTGGGTCGCACAGACCCGGAGGAAGGTTTAGGGTTTTGGTTAAGCGCGCGGCGGCGTGTCACCCCCGACCACAAACGGTTTATGCACGGCTGTTAGGGCAGCTCACCGCTCCCACGGGAGTCGGGTCAGCTGAGGAGAATAAATGTCCCACACCTACATGCGTGACAGCTAACGGGGCTTGAACTTTGAATATGTGCGAGTGACAAGATTTAGCCTTAGACACTGAAAACACGTTGGGGAAAATGCAACGATCGACGTGTTTAAGATGATCATTGGGGAGACCAGGCGGGGTCCTGGGGGGGGCGAAGGCGAATGAAGGAGAACAGGAAGTTGGAGTTGTCCTTAACATTCAATTTAGTTTTAATATTCCTCTCTCCCTCAGTATGATCTGTGTTATTATATATTTTATACTTATTTGAATGTTTTGTAATGTATGTAGCCTTTTTTGAATCAATTGGTATTTTAAATTATTTTAATTGATCACTGAACTACAAAAACCATCAGGACATGTCCCATAATGCATTGTTTTGTAGTCATCAGGGCAGCTTTCAGTCAGTTCGGTACTAAATTTCCAGCTGTGTTCGCTCAGGTTGGGGTCTTGCTCCGCCCCTTTCTCGTGATATTTTTGTTTTGATTGACAGGTGATGTTGGAGCAAAAACAAAAATATACGTCACACTCCAGGTGATCTGTGCAGCGTTGAGTCCACCTGGGTGATCTCAAACACGCTTTTGGTGTCACCAACATACATTTCCATCCGTTTTCTTTACTGTTTTTACTGTCATGACAGCGATGCTGCTGTCAGTTTACCTTTTTGCATTTTCAAAAGTGCAGAATAAAATGTGACACTGAATTAGAAACAGAACATTGTAATTTCTGCATCTATTATTAAAGTATTTATTAGTAATACAGTGGAAATTAGTAGATTTGGTTAGAATGTTGATTTACGGTTGTGTTAGTGAAAAAAGTTAGTCTGGAGCCCTGTCTTGCTCTAGGACACTTTGGCAGACGGTTGCTCAACGCAGTAAATTACACTCATACATTGAATCCAGGCTGTATGCATGTCAGTGTTTTTGAAACTGCATTGTCCCACATGATTTTAGAAGAACCTTCTTCTGGTATCATGTCAAGAGAAAAGGCCCAGCAGCTCTACATTCAGATTACCAGAACAGCACATTCTCTCTACATTTAGGGAGTATTGTGACTGGAAAAATCCTTTAGTCCGGATTGAGTTCTGAACCTTGTGTTTGGTCTGTATTCAGACTGCCATCAAACAGACCGTTCTGCGACTGACTAAAGCTTTTAAACACAAACACTTGACTAAAGATCTCTTCAGTCATTGGCCAGGAACTATGAGGGTGGATCAAAACAACAGGAGAAAGACGTACGTGCTGTGCTTAACAAAAATTATCGGGGCCGTTGATGTATTGTTACTTTGGTACGGCGGAGGAATGCTACAAGGCGGTTGGTTACTTGCAAGGAGACGTGCCGTGTGAGCTTTGACTCAAAGGCTGATGGCAGCAGCAGTGATGAGGAGACGTCGGGTATGAAGGTGCGCTGATGAGTGTTTATGACATAAAGATCGTTGGGAAAACAGTGAGAAGCAGTGTGTTACGTTAAAGAAAGTTTTAATAAATCTGAATTCAAACAATCACATTTCAATGAGTTGATGTGTGTCATCGTTGTTCTGTTATAGCATTATTTTTTCAAGAGAATTCTATTAAAGGAAACTACAAGGTAGCTTTTAGGATGACGTGACAGACGTGTGCAGCGTAACAAGACGCGGAAAAGCACGTAAGAAGGGTTTTCAGCTGTGTTAAGATAAACGTTCTAACAAATAAAATGTTGCACCATTTTTTCTGTTTAACAATCGTTGACAACATGACAATCGTTGCTTTACATCTGTTGCTACATTCCTACTCTGTTCACTTCGGCTTCAGTGGCGGTTTTGGTTCAGTTTTTCCGCTCCGAGGATGGATTGTATTCAGAATGAGGACTCGCAAAGCAGAGCTCAGTCCGATTGGAAACTAATCGAGACCACCTCCAAAGATGGGTCCAAGAGCGGTTCCTGGTCCTGGACCAGGGTCCACTTGGATGTATTCAGACTGAAAAATTGTTCTGGATTATTGGGGGAAACGAACTCTGACTCACTTTAAGGGAACTAACTGTTTCCAGGCTGAATACACCCTTAGATTATCTTGGAGCGGGTCATTATTTTCTCTCACCTTTGTGCAGAAATGCATTAACATTTGAGGGGGGGGGGGGGGGGAATTCCATCTTTTTACCTGAGGCTGCAAACACAGAGTTTGAACCCCATAAATGATTTCATCTCATTTTATCTTTCAGCTTAAGAAACATCAAACAAAGCCTGAACTTGGCAGCTGTCCTTTCTGAAGTGGATGATGGGGAAAAGGTAGCAGAGCAGCTTTATCCAAAAAAACAGCAGACAAAGATGTCCAGGATCACCCCCCACCACCAACATCTGACTGAACAAAAACAATCCCATGATTCACTTGGGATTCAGAGATGCAGCCTTGAGACTTCAGTTTGTTTTTGCATCCGTGTGCGGTGAGCTTATTAATTAGTTCACATGTGGGGAACCCGTGTTTGGGCCTCATGGGAAGTAGCTGGCAGGGAGCTGTGCACGGCTGCACGTTGGCGAGGCCTGTTCCTCATACCTTTTCATAGGTGACTCTAGAGCAGCAGAGCACAGACAGAGGGAACAGACAGTCCCTGTTAGGCAGTACAAGGACGCACAACACGACAGGCCATGCTTGACTGTGCTGTAGCCATTTTATATTGTGTAACTTCATGCTGGAGATTATCTTGAGCTGAAGATATGACCTAAAAAGCATGATAAACAATGACAGGAAACAAATTTGCCAGAACAGAAAAGGAAGAAGTGTTCACATTTTCAGAGACGAGGCCTGGCAACTATTTTAAGGCCTCCCTGTTCCCATTTAGGAGGGTTATTCTCGGGGCAGCTTGGCTTCCTGCACTAGGAAGAGGGGAGCTACACATCTTTTGATACTGGATTTGTATTCAACCTTTAAGATCAGTGCCTGTTTTGATCCAAAATCCTCACAGCAACACATAGTTCATGAGGATCAGTTAAACTTCTGGGTTTCTGTCATTTCATTAAGGCTTTGCCTCATTGTGACATTTTTTTGGTCATAACAGCCCACCGTGTTCTTTACCCAGTATCAAATAGTTTTAGATGAAAAGATTATAATATTATGTATTAAAAATGTTTCAATTATTGTACATTTCTATTGTTTCAACAGATTAAGCAGTAACCAATCTAAACTAAGCACCATGAAGACATATTTCTTAGTTTCTTAGACAGCTTTAACTTAAAACTGCATGTGTGATATATACATGTAAATGTCATCTACCTTAGATAATGATGCTTTCAGCCAAGGCCTTCTTTTATTTTAATCGTTTTAGCTTCTCTCTGGGTTTGATTAGGCTAACAATAAGCTACAGATGAAGCCTCTAACTGAAGCTGTGGAACAATAAAAGTCATTTACAATTTCTACAAACTCGGCTGCTTTTGTGTCAACGCGCGTTTTCATCGACGAAATAAATCCGATTTATCTGGCAAATCGTGGAGTAAAATGATAGGAGTTTTGATTAGCCATGAAGCTAACCCGTAGCCACCTTGTCAGCTTCAATAACCTGTCTTTTTGAAGGCCAGGCTAACTGCTAGCCAGCTAACGCGTTAGCCTTGCGTTAGCTCCGTGGGTATGTTAGCTGTTAGCATCATTTTCCCAATTCATTTCGTGGGGGGAAATGAAGAAAAAACAGGGAAATGCTCACTTTTTGTTGGAATCCAGTAATATTCCTGTGTAGTTCCTGTCTTGGTAGGTCAGCGTCACAACCAGTGTATCGTTAAGCATGTGATCGATAGTGACTGGTACCCGAGAGCCGGCCCGCAGCTCCTCGGCCACAGCCTCCATGTTTCCCGGGATGAATTGTCCGGCCTGGCGGTACTCGATCCCGGCCAACGGAGCCACGGTCACGTCGGCCTGCGCTCCGTCTCGCTTCACTATCGGAGCAGGAGGCTACAGCAGGGCAGATCGTGACGCCATCACCCCCACCGAGTGAATTACAACAGCGCTGCCGCCGCTGACATCACGCTCTGAGAGGCAGAGGAGCGAGAGCCTCAAGACAAGGCCGACCCTTCCTCCGTGTCACTGCGGCGGCTCGTGCCGGCCATTACCGCCGACTGACTCCGACAGCGGAACGCGCTTTCCCCGCACTGTGTTCGCCACGCAGCGCAGGAGGAGCCGCCATCAAAGATTTACTTTAGAAAGAACGACGACGCTTAGTTAGTGGGATGTGTTTACGGTCGAACCTACTGCGGTTCCTTCTGCACGTTTAGTTCACTCATAATTCAAATAATATGCCCTTCTCTATTTATTTAAGTGGATTTATTTTTTAACTTGTCCAACAGCTGAGCAAACAGATGACAGCTGAAGGCTTCTGGTGTTGAACATTTATAATTTGCAATTCTCAGTTGAAAATTCAATTTTATCATGAATATTTCACTGGAGTCTTTTATTCTGTGTTCCTTCAGTCTACCAAAGTACAATAAAATAAACCCTGGTTTTCAACATACCAGGCTCACCGGCCCGTGGACTCATAGGTTCTTCATTACTTCTGGAGACACGATGATCCTTTTAGGATCTAACTGTTCCCCTTATAGTTAATGTTAAAATGAAGCCATCGAGGAGGAAAATGGAGAGAAAAGGTCACAAAATGAGACTTTTTTTTTTAAGAATTTGTTGTTTATTTGACAACCATTCAGAAGCACAGGTGTCACCAGCCAGACATGCAGGTGTTTGGAAGAAAGCTTTGCTTCTGCGTGGACATTGACGGTTCCACACTCCCTCCTGTCCTCTCAGATCAGAAGGGCCGTGTGGATGGTGAGTTCGGTACGTTAGGGACTCATGATGGCTCAGATCTCCTCCACATCCCTCAGCTCAGCCTACATCCTGTCCACACAGACCTGCTCCACATTCTGGGTTCATCGAGGAAAGGTCAAGATTTAGAATCTCTGCTCAAGAATCAGAGTTGGGAGGTTTTCTTCAGGCTATTTGCTGCGTCAGGATGATCCGATTGTTCAGCTTGACTGTTCTAAATTAGGTGAGGTCTGCTTTCATGGGTGTGAAAAGAAAGGTTGTGCTGGACAAGGCTGAGCTGGACCAAGCCATGGTGGACCAGGCTGTTTAAAGATGTTTTTGGGAAGAACAAAGGAACCCGCTAACTATCTGATAGTTGCACAGATTCTCTTTGTCCACTAGATGCAGCTGGCTGTACATCTTCACCAGCTTGGGTCATTCTGTAAGAAAACACAGCACGGCTTTGGGAGTAAACTTTTGCTCTCGACAATGTCACCTGGAAGGCTCTTTTAATGCACCAAGTCAATGTGCAGTCAGACTCAGGGACTGCTGGGACGATGGTGCAGCTCACCTGTCAACATCCATCTGTGCTCTGAAGCATTGTAGTTCTGCAAACCGGGGTTTGAATGTCCTTCTGGAGCACAGAAGACAAAGGGATGACAATATTCAGGTCCTGGTTGCACAGCTGCTGCACACACAGAAGGACTCGCACGCATCCTCTGAAGCTGCAGTCACAGCTTCACGATTACTCTGGGATGTTTGCTGCGCTTTTTGGATGTGCTTTGACTGCTGCTGCAGAGGCTCATCATTAAGGCTAGTTGATGATGATCCATTGCACTTGACTCACTTTGTGGCATTTTCAGGTCATTTCATCCCCTTTACAGCATGCAGAGAAGTGGTTTGTGCTGCCCCCTGGTGGCCGGTAGTCTCACTGTAGATAAAGCAGATGAATGACTGAGTCCCTCTGGCTTCTTTCTTCTTTTCTGCTTTTTTTTTTAGCACAGACATTCTCTCCTCCTGTGTGATTTTAGCCTGTAGAGACTATACAGCCCAATGATGGATGTGTGACAGAGAAGCAGGTTCTGGGCTAAATGGTAGTGAGGACAATGATTGTTCCTGCTGTGTTTACACCACAGGCCTGATGACAACCAGCATTGATCTCCTATCTTGGCCAGTTCAGCACCGTGATGTCTGCTTTCTGAATCAACATGCAGACTTTCTGGTGACGGCGTCCTTTGGCACAGGCCAAATCTAATTTATTGGTTCAGAAACAGCAGTACAGAGACTGAAGGATGTCTAATGTGAGATGAAATTGAGGCTGGAAGCAGCTTACTCTCTCATCTCCAGCAGCAGAAGAGCCTGTTTGTCTCTCAAAACAGTCGCTGCAGCCTTCCTCCTCTCCCCAGGCCTCTGTATGCAACGAGCGTCAAACAGACTTCTTTTATCATGTGTGCTGTCTTTCTGAGAATCTGGTTAGGAAAGTGTCATGTTTGCAGATATTCTGCCCTCGCTGCTGCAGAGCTCATGTTATCTACCGTCTCTTGGATTCAGCTGCTCCTGCAGACTTCTGGGTAGAAAACATTGCTTTAGAAGGAAAATTGATTTTTGGAAGCAGATATTTACTCCTGGAATAACTTCAGTACAAGAAAACAGATCTCTTTATAGTCTTGACAAGAGAATGTGCTCAAGGTTTCTTCTCCTTCTTTTTAAATTCAGTAAATTCTTGAAATGAAATTTTGATTTGGTCTTTTCAACAAATGACACGGCGTTGATCAGCAGTGGAGTGCTCAGAGGTGTTTTGATGTCCTCAGATGTTTCTGCTATGCTCGTTCCTGTCTGGGTCTCTTGGAGATGGGAACCATGATGTCTGTTCAGCTTCAGTTTTATCTGTAGAGCCCAGTTTTGCCACACAGTTTTATTAACGGGGTTCTCAAAACATAAAATCAGTTATAAAATACAATAGCTGATTGCTAAACTAAACAGACTAAACTAAAGTTTAGACCCTCCCTCACGGTAAGGAAAAGTTCCTCTTAAAAAATTAAATAAACAGATTCCGGAAAAAAACGAAGAAACCTCAGGGGTGTCCACATGAAGGGGGGATCCTCCCCCAGGACGGACAGGCGATGTACCAGAACTCTTGGAGAAGAATTAACTTATCTAACTCTACAACTAAATATTTAAATAGTCCAGCAGATGAGCTTCAACCAGACGAGTTGGGGGACAGCGAGGGGGGTCCACAACCAAGAGTAGGAGCAGAGAGCAGGTACACGGTCATGTAGAGGGGTACAGACGAGCCAGCTGGAATCTGGAATCAGTCCCGCTCCTCTGGATAGGAGTGGGAAACAGGGAGAGTCCATGAATCACATGGAACAAACAGAGGCATGGAGAACTGAATGATACATAATGATCGAGAATAGAGGACAGAACCCCAGAGCACCATAGTTTCCCAGCTTCAAACTTCTAGCAGCCTATTAACAACTAATTGTAATTGTTAAGTTAATTTAAACATGTTAATAGTAAGTTGCATGCTCTACTACGGTACATATAGCGGATGGTAATCTGCATTTTTTAGCATATCCATTAAAATACAGTAGAGTATGTCAGTGCGGTTCTGGTCTGTCACTAATGCACTGTCCCTCTCACGTAGAAGTTATTGGAAAGTTGTGCAGCTCAGTGGGGAGAAAGGCCGTAAAATCAAACTGCAGTCGTGTTGAAGCTGCTCCTTTCTCATTGGCTGATGGATGTTTAAATGTAGAAATGGGAAAACAGGTCTGTCTCTCCATCCCACATCCTCAGCACGTCTCATATCAGTCTGAAAAATCTGAAGGATTTTCTGAGCATCAGAAGAAGTACAAACATCCCCCTCCCTCAACAAACTCACAAATGAATGTGTGATTTTACAGGCGCTGTGATTATTGATCTCTGAAGAAAAGAAGTATGAGAAATTCCAGGCCTCTTGCAGAAATCTTTATCCCAGTTGCCTGTTTGTAAAGTGGTGATTCAGGAGCTTCTTCCCGTTCGCTCATCAATGCTGTTGTCACACACACTCCTGCTCTCCTTCTAACGCGAGGAGCAGCCGGTCCTGCAGACTCCTCCTCAGCAGCGTCAGCTGAACTTCAGCGGCTCGTCCTCGTCCCCTGACTCCTCCGGCACTCCACGTCAGACGCTTTAGATATCTGCCCCACAGCTGTGGGGGCAGATATGGCCGCAGTAATCAGCCCAAAGCGGCTGACTATGGCATCATGACCATTTGACATGACTGAGAGTCTCAGCTCTGCCAGCGATTCTTTGGGTGAAGAACAATTTTCCATGAAAGCCGTGAAATATTTGGGTCTTCAGACCACAGGAAGGAGAAGAAGAACATGGAGGGTTGAGTCCAAACAGATCAGCTTATGATTCACTGGAAACTAGTTACAGCAAAGAGGGCCCCCTTCCAAAGGTGGGGGCCACGTGTGTGTTAACAGTCTCACAGGCAGGAGCAGAAATGCTTTGACTGAGGCTCACTGTGCTGCTCAGCCCCCCCACAGCCCCCACTATGGAGGGCTGTCTTCAGACGGATGCTCAGAGCCCACAGCGTATTGATCATTTGGATCTCTCTAAAAATATGACAGAGCAGGAAGGTGGACACAAAAGAGCAGCAGCCCGTCTCCACGGGAACAGAGGGGAACCGGGGTGGGGGCTATTTTTGTCCGAGGACCTACACACAAAGAGCAGACGGCTGAGAATGCTTGGACAAAGTTAAGGTGCCTTTGATTCACCTGGAGAAGCCTGCCGGCACGCGCTGCAGAAGCACAGTCAGCAGGAACTGCAGCACGGTTGGACGCCCTGCTGTGGCTCAGAACGGGATCAAGCAAGTGTGATGTCATCCATCGAAAACTTCCCGCTCCAACCCAATAAAATCACTTCAGTCTCCATCTTTTCACGGTATGGACACCGACACGATGCTGCCAGACGACGTCAGTGAGCAGTGATTGGTCCGAGTTGGTCTGAATCAACGTTTCGATTGCAGCCGTGCTGAACTCTCTGGAGTGAGTTTGTTGGAAGGCCACGCCCCTTCCACTGGAAGTAGGCTTGGGAGAATGTGACAATCTTACGTTTTTAATGTTGGACATGAGCATCTACTTTTGTTGAGGCATCTGATTGGCCAGTTTAGAACTTGAATGACTTAAACCAGGAAAAAATATCATGAAGAAAGAGGATAATCAAGAACATGTTAACTAAATGAATCAGATCAAGATTCGGACTCATAGAATGAGTAACAGCTGTTTATTTCTCTATAGATGTCTGAGGTTGTGTCCAAATTCTCTTCCTAACCCCTAACTACTATAAAACTATGTAGTGCCCTGGATTTTAAAAGCAATTCAGACACCACGCTCACTAGCTTTTTTCTTTGTAAACATAGACATGTAGACATATGACGTCATCGATTTCACAAAGTTAAGATCTAATTAAAATGAGCTTTTTGCAACAATTATGTGTGAGTTCACTGTCTTCTGAAGATAAAAACATTGATGGTTTATTGAAAAAACACATTCAAATATGCATTGTGGTCTACATTAGCCAATCTAGTGAGCATCGATGCACACAGGTTTTCCGTAGACTTCTGGGAAATTTCCAGGGCTCTGGATTTTGGAATTGTAGATTCAGACAGCTCTAGGAAATGACAAACGCATTATAGGGGTTAGGGTGGGAATTTGGACATAGTGTGAGATTTTGAATTCTTGGAATCAATTCAATTTTATTTCTTTAGCCCAATATTTACAACAATAGTCATCTCAATGGGCTTCATGCCGGTGATTATGTAATAAACATGAATCATAAAGAACAAAAAGTCATAGAATTCCAGCAGTCACTTCCTGTTTGAAGCGCCAGGAGGGAGGGGTCACTCAGTCCAGTCCTCATATACAGTCAAAGGCTGAGTTTCCAAATCCAAACATTCTCTTTAAAAAAAAAAAGTAATATTACGAGTTTTAATGTCGTAAATTGAAGTGCAGCAGCAGGTGAACGCCGCGCAGCAGCAGGTGAACGCCGCGCAGCAGCAGAGCAGACCGACTAAACTCAGTTGAACAGGTTAACTGAATGTTTGTCGATAACGTTACCAATTTGTGTTTGATCTTGATGGGCGGCTTGCAGGATCTGCAGCCCGTACCCGTTCTGGGTGTGTGAATGAACAGGAAATAAAGTAGCAGTCCTCTACACCCAAACGTGTCTCTGAGCTCCTTACTTTACATCTGAAACTCCACTTTACCAACACAGAACCCTGGACAGCCGGATCCACTGACAATAATCTGTTTTTTAGTCAGCAGAAGGTTCAGTATTTCTTTGTTTTTGAAACCTATCCAGAAATAAAGCTGCAGAAAACGCTGCACATCTGTCATCTTCAAGCTAACAGACAAAGTTGGTGTTTTTGTCGTTAATGTATACTATGGTCTGGAAGCAACCATCCTCCTCTTCTCGTGGGATGCTTCAGGCTTCCACGGCGTGTCTTCACTTCTGTTCATGCACACGACGTCCTCCAGTATTCCTTACTTATGAATTTTTAACTTTAAAATTGGAATAAAAAAAATGTATTTGTTTGTAAACAAGCCCTAAAACTCCTTCGTGGTATATCACAAAACAAAAAGTATATAATAAAACTTCCTATTTAAGTTGTTAATAAGCAAATGACAATAAAGAAAAACCTTTAAGTTTGTTTACACTAAGCCAACAACATAAAATAGTGAATCTTCCTTAAATTTAGCACAATTCACTTTCAACGCAGACCTAATGTAGATTCATTTTTCCTAGGGTTCAGTTTCATGCTATCACATAGTGCTTTAAACTGGTTTTAGAGAATTCCACTTGCTGCTTCCGTCCGTTTCTTTCAGAGACGGTCACTGAACTCCAACCTGTTACTTCATAACGTCATCAGTGGGCTTTAGATGGGACAGAAGACGTCTCCTCTGAGAGCGTCACGGTTTGATGCTGCAGCTCCAAAAACAGACTCCTGCTTTCCTTCCTCACAGGTCCGACCAGGTGTGCCCCTCACCTGCTGACACACTGAGGTCAGGTGTCATCGGCTGCAGGGCAGAAAGGGTTACATGCACCCCCACAATCCCTGTTGTAGCATAAATATGAAGAGTTTTCATGACTAGATCACATCAGATTAGCTTTTTATTAGTGGGTGGAATGCTATAAAGCCTTCAACACGTTGTTTTCCTGTTTCTCTTTCTTTGTTACAGTTTCTTCCGCCATTTTTTTCTGCATAACTCCTAAAATTTTTCAGCTATTTCATTCATTCAACTGTTCAAGTGTTCAGCTCTTTCAGCTTTTTCCAGCTCTGACTTTTGGTCCTTCAAATCCTTGAACTTTTCAAGATATTCCTGGATTTTTGCCTCCATTGAAACAGATGGGGAATCCTTGGTGGAGAAGCTCGCTGGTTCGATACCCGGCTCTGGCATTTTTCACAAAAATATATTTTTTGTTATTGTGCTGTTTCCACTTTATTTATGGTCAACTTTGATCTTTTTTTTGCCAATTCAAAGTCAAAGTCAAAGTCAGCTTTATTGTCAAGTATACTGCATGCACAAGACATACAGCACAGATGAAATTGCTTTTCTCTCACCCCACAGTGCAAGCAGCATATAAGATAATAAATAAAAACAAAATAAATAAAATGACAGTAATAAGAAGAAGAATAACAGTAGTCTAAACAGTGCAAAAGAGCAATGACATAAGTGGCAGTTTAAAGTGACATCAGTGCTGAGAACTGTAAGTGGATGAGTCAGTGAAGGCAGTCTTTGGTGAAGATGGTGTTCTGAACTGGTGTGAAAGTTTTCAATGAGAGTTCGTAGGACGGAGTGGAGGGGGCAGAGGGGGGGGGGCAGGGAGGGAGTTGAGGGTCCTCATCGGCTGATGGAGGAAACTGTCTTTTAGTCTGCTGGTTCTGGCCTGCAGACTTTGCAGTCTCCTTACCCAATTCTTGCCCTTTAAGTTTCATTTTTCATTCAGCAATATAGCATTCAACACTGCAGTTGCTTCTGGAAATGCAGCTCCTTCTCCTTCTTGTTTTATTTTGACTCCTTTTCCCTCTGGAGTCTAAGCTGCGTCTCACAGCCGTCGGCAGCAGGAGAGAGCTGCTCTCATAAAATTGAAAACAAAAGTCTGATTGTTTGAAGGTCGTTGTTTGTATTTGGACAAAAAGCAAGAGACACTTGCTGTCAGTTTTAAACTCTTATTAGAAGAGTTTTTTTTACAGATTCACAGTCTGTATCTGTGAGAATGTTGCCCACTTCCATGAGCTGCTTTTGTTAGCCTCAAACTGCTGTCGTGTGATTCACAGCAGTTAAATCATCCGTTCATGACATGCAGACTTCCGGGAGGATATTTATTTTCAGAACAACAAACTTGAAACACTTCAGCGCTGATCAAAATAAATGAAACAAAGCGTCAATCACTGATCGGGGAACCTAGCATCGTCCAGTCTGAAGCAGTGACATGATTGGCCTCAATTTTCTGATCATGTGATCCAGTTGGAACGTCCTTCATAAAGCTTACTTTTTATATATCCATCCATCATTTTCTGAACCCGTTGTGTCTCTTTTGGGGTCACCGGGCTGCTGGAGCCTAACCTGGCCACTGTTGGGGGAAGGCCCTGGACAGGTCAGGCCAGTGCTGAGAACCTGATCACACTTGCACACACACGTGCACACACCCATACACACACCATGCACACACCCATGCACACACCCATGCACACACCCATGCACACACCCATGCACACACAGATTCACAGTTTGGAGACAATTTAGATCAACCAATGAACCTATGGAGCATGTTTTTGGCCGATGGGAGGAGCCGGAGTCCCCAGGAAAACCCACGCATGCACAGAGAGAACATGCAAACTAAACTCCTAGAAAGGTCCCAGCTGGGACTTGAACTGGTGTCTTCTGGCTGTGAGTTGAGAGCGCTGCTGCGCCACCATGCAGCCCACCTGTATGCGGTCTCTGTATGAGTAAGCTTTTAAATACGTCTTCTTTTTCCAAAGGAGATTCAGGGAATATACGTTTTACATTATACAAACATAGTCTATAGACTTGCAATAAATACTCAAGTATGCTTAGTAAAATAAACTTCAAGTGAGAACCTGAAAAACAGCTGTGTAAAGTAAAGATCCAGTTGTGATTTTTCCAGTTATTTCCACTGAACTTGAAAGCCACGGTCTTTTCCAGACCTTCAAACCAGCTTGAAGATTTTCAGGAGGACCAGGCCTCCTGCTGGATCACCACACCTCAGTAACTGTAACACGGCTAAGTAAAGGTAACTTCTGTCCCATTTCTGCAGTGAAAGGCTGATAAATGAGGTTTAATCAAGTGGGACTAAAGAGGAAACATTTCAGCTGAATTGTGGGAAAAGCAGAAATCTCCTTGAGGCTGGGAGCTCAGCAGAACTCCTGAAGGGAGGCAGAAGGCGGTGGTGCGGAAGTTCGCGGCAACCGTCAGACTCTCAGACGGACTCCGCTCCTCAGTCAGGCTCCGCCCACCCGTCTGCTGGTCACAGTAGCGCGAGGCTTTGTTCTCAGGTTTCAGAGCTGCGCGCGCGGGTACCTGCAGCATTCAGCAGCCGCTGCAACCCGCGAACGTGAAGGGCCAAGCACACACTCTTACTTCCGGTCGTTCCTTTCGCTGTAAAAGCCCCTGTTCCAGGAGATGTCAGTATCCACAGCTGGATTAAGTGAAATAGGCGCTCAGGAAATCACACTTTCAGCTTATTCTTTTTTATAAATACATCTTAAAAAACTGCATACATATTGACATGGAATTATAAGTGTAAAGATCATAATTGATTGGCTATAAATTAAAGGTTACAGTACCACTAGTGCAGGGAGGAGTTTGTTTCTGCTTTTGGCCTTTCCTGGGGACAGGTGTGAGCTGTCAGGATTGAACCATTTGAGGTTGGGCCTGTTGAACGTGTGGAGAACTGGACTAGAGACCCCGGTAGTTCCCAGGCAGGAAGTGCCAGCTGGTTTCAGGAAGCCAAAATCTATTTCGATTCTGACTGGTCAGAATGACCATTTTATCCTGATGCCTTTTGAACATGTTCTTTATAATTCTCATTTATTACAGATTTTGTCATTGAAGTTATAAACTAACCAATCAGATGCCTCAAAAAAGTATGTGGTCTCACATCAAACGTTTCCAGGTCTGCTTTCAGTGAAGGGGTGTGGTCCTCAACAAGCTCACCCCTGATTGGTGAGAGTGGTTGCCAAAGTATGTAGACTCAAACCGACGTGGACCAATCACTGCTCATTACCAGTGAGTTCCGACATGGTGATGACCGTGTTATGGAAAAATAACAACACAAATGGCTTCATTTTGGAATAAGGTAGTAAGGCGTTTTCTATGGATGATGTCACCTGTTTCATGTCCTGGCATCTACTTTTGATCTGTATCGCGTTACACTCGCTCAGTCCAGTTCTCTGTACAGTCAATAGTTTAACCCGACAATTCAGTCCCTCAACACTGAGTGGTAAACCTATGTGTCAAACAGGAGGTCAATAGTTAAGGCCATGCGCCAGGCTCAGTGTGGACACTCTACACAGCCCGGTGAACTCTCTGTATGATACTTAAATGTTTGCGAAGTTAAATCAACTTAAGCATAGATGACCCTTCGTTAAAGGGGGGTGGGGTTGTGATTGGTCCATCAGTTTGCTTGTTCTGAAGTGAGTCAGTTGCATAAATGATGATCATTCTGGCATGCGGTTGCAAAGTTGATGGGCGACAGCAGGAAAAAAAAATCTCCTTGTTGAATGCGTCTGCAGACGAATCTGACTTCCTTTGACTGAAAAGGATTTTTGCTAAATGTCTGGATTTAGCAAACAGTTGCAAAGCTTTGTTTTTGACAGACAGTTTTGTTGTCAAGGTGCTCTGATCTGGAGCAGAGGAAGTCTCCATCTGGACTCATTCTTGCTTCCAGTCATCTCTGCGGCTTTTATTGTGGAGGGAGGCAGGGCGTCTTCCGGTAGTGTCAGCTGTTTTCCTCACAGCTGTGACTCCCACAGATCAGCCTCACAGCGACCGAGCGACGCTCCAACTTCGCTCGCATCCGCGCCGCTCGCGCCTCCCGCCGTCAGCGGCCTCGCTGCTCAGCCGTCCGGCAGCGCACCGACCGACCACCGGAGCGCATGGCTCCCGGGTGCCGTGTCCTGAAGGCTGTCCCACGCAGGCTGTGGACCTACCAGAGGCGAGGAATGCAATCTGAGCATCAATGTTTCATTGGGGCAAGTGGAAGAAGAGGATGGGGGCCAACAGTTCTTCAAAGAGACCCGTTTTCGACGAGAAGGAGGATGGTGAGTGACGGAACCAGCAGCGACCGCGCGTGGCTCCTGAAGCTGGGAGTTCAGGAGGATGGGATTTGAACTCAGCTCAGGTTTGATGGAGAAAACTTTGGGGGCTGCCCCCATCTGCTTTTATAGTTAACAGATTTCGCGCTGACATTAAATTTGTGTTTTGTCAAAAAAGAATTGTTTTTTAATTTTTTTCTGTAAATCCTTAATCATAATCTGAGGCATGTCGGAAGTGGGGATTAGGGGTTCGGTGCGTAATCCCTAACAGATTTTTGGATTTTATTTTGTAAGCATTTCTCTGGAACTTCTCTGCTGCAAGATGAAGCTTGAAAAGTTGAAGCCAGACTGAACCTCATGGAGATTGACAGGTTGTTTTCATAAACCCCCCACCCCCCAACCTCTGATTCTAAGTCTGTGTGTGTGTGTGTGGGGGGGGTGGCGACTCTACCCCAAGTTAGCAAAAGTTGAACAAATGAGGCCATTTCACTGCAGGAATGTGGTCATATGGTGAATGCTGTGTGTGTTTGTGTGTCACGTCATGAGTGTGTGTTTGTGTGTCACATTCATGATGTGTGTTGTGTATGTCACATGCATGAGTGTGTGTTGTATGTCCACGTTCATGAGTGTGTGTTGTGTGTCACGTTCATGAGTGTGTTGTGTGTCACGTTCATGAGTGTGTGTTGTGTGTCATGCTCATGAGTGTGTGTTGTGTGTCACGTTCATGAGTGTGTGTTGTGTGTCACGTTCATGAGTGTGTGTTGTGTGTCACGTTCATGAGTGTGTGTTGTGTGTCACATTCATGAGTGTGTGTTGTGTGTCATAGTGTGTCGTGGTGTCACGTTCGTAAAATTATTAGTAATTTGTGTCGCGTTCATGAGTGTGTTGTGTTCACGCTTGTGTCGGTTGGTTGTGGTGGGGATATGGGGGGAGTTTTGGTCAAATGATTGACTGAAAGTGTAGGGTCGGGGTCTGGACTGTGACCTCATGCAGGAGGGTCGGCGCGGCGTCCTCGTCTCTGCTGTTGTCATGAGTGTGGCTTTTGAAGGGGGGGGGCTGCTCTGTGCTGCTGATGTGCATTTGCTGTAATTGCGAGATGCAGAGGAGTAATCCACCGTCCGCTCCCTGCAGACAGCAGGACGGACACGCGTGCAGGCAGGCAGGGCGGATCAGGGCGGATCAACCTGCACAGGATCACAGGGCTGCTGATGAGAGCGCCGCCGTGACGGATGCTGGCCGGGCTGGAGACGTCTGCTGATGCCTGTCAGGCCTCTTGGATGCAGCTTCCTGGAAAGTGGCATGTGTCCTAGATTGGACTGGAAGGCCGGAGCGGCTTTGGCCCATACCTCATCAGGTGTGAATCAGCTTGATGATTAGATGCTTAGCTGAAGAGGCTACTTTTAACCCAGACAGTTTTGGTCAAAGAGAAAAAAGCTGTGGAAATTGATTGAGAGTGTACATCAGCCTGGGTTCTCCCACAGGAGAGGAAAAATCATTCCGGCATCTGTGGTTCTCCAGCTTGAACACAGTCAGGGTAAAGATGGCGTTTTTTGAACATCACATCTTTAAAAAGAGACGAGGAACCAAAGAGAAAGAAAACATTTTCTCTGTCTCAAACAGCAACTTCTAATTTGAAGATGAGAAGAAAGTTGATGTTGTGGGAGTCATAGCGAGCGTTACAGTTGAAGTGCAGCCCCCTCCCCATGAAGAGGAGGCAGACGGGGTGGATGGAGGATCTGGGAGAACAGCAGGAGGTGGAAATATGGAGGTCAGACAGAAAGTTGGGGTGGTGAGGGGGGTGGATGGCCTTAAAAGAGGAATGAAGAACTGACATTTTGTGGGTTGATATCTGCTGAGCTGAAATGACATCAGTGACTTAAGACTGAAATCATCTGGATAGTTCAGGTTTGATCTTTTCTTTAATCTAGATCACAAAATCTAGCGTTTTATCACGATATTAAAATATTCTAAATTCCTGGAAAAACCCATTTGATCGATATTCCTCTCAAAAGCTGCTCTCTGAGCACCAGCCCCTCCCAATCCTTGAAAGAAACAGATCCTTGCATTGTGACATCACAAAGTGAGGAACCACCCCTTCCAGGAAGAGTCAACGCTGCTAGCCCCGCCCCCAGACTGACACACTTTCTCCACCTGAGTTAGAGTAGTGATGGGTTATTAACACAATATACACATCCCACCAAAGAATTTGGATCATTTGTTTGTCAGAGAAACTCAGACAGCGCTGCTGAGGCCGACTCTGGAGATGATATGTGGCTCAGGCACCACCTGGAGGGAAAGGCGGAGCCTCAGAGATCAGAAGCCGTCTTACTTTCTGGTAAGAAAATATGCTGTGATAATAACTCATATTTCATAAAAAATCGTCCTTTAGTGTGCCGAAGGTACTATATTATCCTTTATAGCAGGGGTCAGCAACCTGAACCTCAGGAACCATATGGATCAGTTTCCCACAGAAATGAAAGCACAGGGAGCTGCAGCACTAGATGTTTTAGAAAAAATCGTTTCGCCGAAACATCACGATAGTTTATTTGGCAATACTTGTATTGATTCAAAATGCTGTCTGGATATTTATTTAAGTATTTAATTTAATTGTTATAGGCGTGATCATTTTAAACGATCTTTCCATTTTTCCACAACCTTGAATAGACTTTTCGTCCTGTCAAAACTGGAGTTAAGATGATGAAATAAATTCACTTTGATGCGAATCTCTCTGTCTGTTCTTATTTAATCCAGTAAACCCAATAAATTCTACTAATTTTATGGATGACAACTAATTTTTGTTAGGAAGCAGCTGTTAGTTTGTTGTGGGTCTGGAATCATCAGCGGTGAGTCTAAGCCCCGCCCCCTCCTCGCTACCTGTTCACACCTCTGCAACTCCAAGTTGTTCTCCCCCATGTGCAACCCCCCCTCCAGTGTGTTCTCCACAGACAGCCTTACACAGTCATCACCAGCAGACAGTGGACAGGATAGAAATTTAATAAATTTTAATCACGCTGAAATGGGTGGTTTTAGTCTGGAAAGGAAAAAAAAAAAAACAGAGGGGGTGTTCATGTCTCCTACCAGATCACCACCTGACTGTCTTTTGAAGAACTTTCCATCCAACAAAGCTCTAGATTTGCGTTCTAGATGCAGACACGCCCCTCTGCGTGTTCACGCTGCTCTCCTCCTCCTGCCCGCTCGTACTACTTTAATACAAACTTTGGCTTCATCATCTGGACAAAAACAAGCGATTAGAGGTGAACTTTCTCTCTGAACTGATCCAGCGTGACGACCAACTATATATTAACTTTTCTTTGCTTTGCCAGGTCCTTAGCGTTACCGTGACAACGCTCCGC
Organism: Oryzias sinensis; assembly: GCA_037389245.1. Lineage (NCBI taxonomy): Eukaryota > Metazoa > Chordata > Actinopteri > Beloniformes > Adrianichthyidae > Oryzias > Oryzias sinensis. Next base: position 27,483,242 of record CM074500.1, read on the forward strand.
ACCTCGTAATAAATAGTCCGTTTTCTGTGAAAAAAACAATCCCAACTGAAAAATAACAAGAAAAAAGTACTAAAAACTGGTTGAATATTTATTTCTTGTGTAAGCCATATTATAAAGATGTTTTGATAGCCTTTAAGTGTGAATTATCGAAATTAGCGCCATGAAGTAACCATCGATGGTGGTAATTTCTTAACCCTTCTGTATATGGCCATAGTTCACTCTGGCTGCGTTCACACTGCAAAGACTTAATGCCAATTCAGACTTTTTTGAAAAATCGATTTTCACCTAGTCCGTTCATTTCAATTAAATGCTTGAACTTTGCCTTGATCCTGTGTGACGTGCAATGACGAAAGTGACCGCATGGGAAAGAGTCCTCAATAATTGGACCCGGCGTCACTCGTTGTTTGGAAACAGCTAGCGTTAGCAATGAATGTCAGCTTAACTGTGGTGTCAACAGTGGAGCTCTTTTGCATTATGCATCTATTTGCTACAAAGAACTGTTACAATCTTCTCTCATTATAAAGGAAGGCAATGGGAGCCAAGATCGTCTGGACCCCACTGTTGTGGAATAGAGGATAGCCAATGTGTGTTGAGACTCACACGTGTGTGTGTGTTAGAGAGAAGGCGCGTGCAGCACAGGAGGGAATGAGGGGGGCAGTGGGGCGCGCATTCATGTTGTGTGTTAAAAAATAAACCTGTAGATATTACACATATTTAAATAGGAATACGCTGCATAAAACACAAAACAAACCAAACTAGGAAATATGAATCAAATGTGTTCTTTCAGCAATAAATGCAATTCTGTTTTCTTTGCTCTTGTGTCTTTTCATCAGAGGTGGACGTTACCAAACCGCCGTATAAACTCAGTGTCTTCAGCTTCTCAGCAAAGTGTGTATTTGATGTTTGTGTGATGGCGCCGTCTCAGATGAGATTCTTTCATTTCAGCCACATGTGCTCCACAAATGAGAGACAAACAGGTTTACCAGGAACATCATTTATTCTGCCTTCCATCGGATTTAAAGGCTGTTTTCAGAATCAACTTTTCTTTTCGGCATCCTGACGGCTGGTGTTCACCGGGGCAGCTGAAGCGCTGCATTGTGGGATTTGTAGTGAATGGTTATTGATTCTACATTTCACCAGACCAATAGGCTCCGTGCACGAAAGTAAGGAGTTCTACTTCCGCCGCCTTGAAGTGTGAGCCGTATTCCGGCGCGCGACTTCTACAGCAGCGACGCGGCAGATTTAACTAACTTAGGCGGCGGTTTGGCACCATGATCGTTACTCACACATAACAAAACAACAAACAAAACTCGCCACCCTCCTCAAACACATTAATAATCCAGCTTCTGCTCTGCTCAGAGGTTCACTCGGTCCACCTGGCTCCGGAGCACGGCTTGTGGAAAGCTTTCGGATGCGGGTCCAGAACCTCAGTGGACGCGCACCCCATCTCCTCATGGGGGTGAAAGCCAGCGAAGCAGGCGGGGAGCTTTGGAATGCAGGGCGCTGGTGCGGTCCGTATGGCTCTGGCTTTCTCTCATGGCTTGCCGTCTGCGTAACCATTTACGCGATCGGAATATTACGTTTATGAACAAATCGGTATACCCAGTATCTCGTCGGAAAAATTATGATCCGAAGCGAGTCTGACGAGAACAGAGTATTCAGACGGCGTGTTTACATGGCGCATTCTCTTTCGATGCTGCAAATAACGAAACTCTATTTCTTCGTCTTGCTTAGGGTGCAGAATCCTCCGGTGTTCACCATCATTTGCGGCTCTCTACGACTTTTGTATGCTGGAAGCTATGAAATATATTGATACTGTTGTGCTTTGACAGAATTACTTGCGGGTACACAACAATGTTGTGATGTCTTTGTCACCCAGCGTTGAAACACCAGCATACTGTCTTTTGCAAAATCTGCTCCTGTTACCCTCATTACTCAAAACTAGCAACTCAACAAACTCCCCTATATGCTACTTTGACCAACAGGAAGTTCAGCCGGCCCTCCACCCGAAACGAAGTTAACTGGAAGTTCTGTCGTGCTGCGTGAGCTATACTAACAACAATCTAAAAAGATCTTGTGGGGCCTCGAGTTTGACACGTGTGTTAGTGAAATGTGTGCTGGTGTGCGTGTGAATGTCTACATCATCGTTGGATGAGGATGAAGACATGTGTCACACAGAGTAATCTGATTACTGCCTCTGTGTACTGAAGCGTTGGCTTTTTCTCCTATAAAAGACTGTCAGATTCTCCCTTTTCTGTATTCAGAGCAGCTTCCCGAGCCTCTGCAGTCGCTACTCTACTGTCTGCAGAGCTCCATGGTGATTGGCTGTGGAGGGGAATGCTGTGGATGTGTCAGCTGATCCCTGTTTTCCTGGATTGTTAAAACCACCTAAAGAGTTGGTGTTATTGTCAGTCAGTTACAGAGAAGAAAGAGACAGCAGGATGGCCTCTGAAGGTTTCTGATCTGAATTTGAGCCAACAGAGGGACTGGTATTGACATGCAGCCCGCGCCCCTTTTCCCGGCACTTTTTCATCTTTTTACAGACCAAGGTTAGTGTCATTGTCTCATATTAAATAACACGAAGAGGAAATCTGAAACTAAGCTGTTGAAATAAAAAAAGGAGAACAAAGACCCAGATGATGATCCTCTAAACCAGGGCTGTCAAACTTATTTTCATTTTATGGAATTTTAGTCCATAAAATGAAAATAAGCATTTTTAAAGTAGAATATCTCCATCCAGAGTCTTCATCAAAGTGTTTCTTTCATCTTCTGACTGCAGGTAATCATGTCATGAATTGATTTAGCATCACTGCTGTTTGCATTAAAGGAAAAACCCACAACTTACGCATCATGGACGGTGTGTTTGCTGCTCTTCTTAGAGCCCAAGTCTCTGTGAATCTGGTGTTTTTGCCTCTGGCTCCTGCTGCTTGGGCTGACAGCTTTGACATTTTCCCAGTGGACATTTGGACTTGTTAGAACAGGGAAAATCCTGGTACGTTACTGTGACATTAAAGATGTTCAAATCTATTTAGACCTCTGATGCGCCATAAGACTAAAACTCACTTGTAGATAATTGTTGCCTGGACCTAAACTAGGCTGCATGCGCCCCTCCTCTGGGTTGTTTGCTGTTTTTATGGATCAAAGCTCCTGTTCCCGGTAAAAGCCGGCTGAGCGTCCTGCGAACAGCTTTGTCCACCTCTGCAGGCTCACGCTTCGGGTGATGAGCAGGTGCTGACAGCTGCAGCAGCTCCTGAGCTGGAGCCAAGGAGCTTTCAAAGACACCAGCTCAACCTGATGCTGGCAACTGGGGGAGAAAGGTCGCTGAATTACTTGTCATGTGTTTGTCCTGTTTCCATGCTGGAGGAGGGATTAGGAGCGTGACACCTGACGAGGCTCTGCCGGTGGGGGCTGTCCTCTGCATCTCTCTCTGCTTTCAGGTTTGCAGAATGGATATGAGGTTACACAGTTTCACACAATGAAGGAGCAGAACTGATGAGAGAAGGTAGTAAGAAAACACATGGATTGACTGGGTGATCTCAGCTAATCTCTACAGGCTGCTGCTGCTGCTGCTGCTGCTGCTGCTGCTGCTGCTGCTGCTGCAGCTGCTGCTGCTGCTGCTGCTGCTGCTGCTGCAGCTGCTGCTGCTGCTGCAGCAGCAGCAGCAGCTGCAGCAGCTGCAGCTGCTGCTGCTGCGGCGGCTTCTGCTGCTGCAGACTCTTTGAAGGAAGAAGAAACTGGGTTTCCCAGAATGAGGTGGAAGTACATTTCCTGTGAGCCTGGGCATCCTCATGGGAAAACAAGGGAGGAGACATGAATATGATCAACAAAGTTACTTGACTGATGTAAATTCTTTATGATTTGTATCCCATTCATTGTTATCGCAGGGGGTTGACTGAGGGGACGCATCTGCTCTGAAGCAAACCTACCGATCCAGAGCTGGAAACCAAATCTAAGCCTTTTCTGGAGGATTTTCCTGCCTGCTTGCATTGTTCTGTGTTTGATACTCGTTCTCCATTAGTCTGACTGTTGGGGGTGTGGTTTGTGGCGACCTGTCCAGGACGTCCCCTGCCTTTGCACACCAGTGGCCAGGATTGGCTCCGGCTGCCCCGTGACCCCAAAAGGGTCAAGGGGTTTAAGAATGAATGGATGAGGCTGTGGATCATTACTTGGGTGGCTTGATTTGATTTATGCTTCAAGGATTCTCAGGTTGAACCAGGATTCCTACAGTTGCAGTATGTGTGTCTTTTATTGGATGTACTGTGTAAAAATGAAAATGATAAGTATTTAATCACAATCATTTATATCTTTATTTAAAATAGGAGATCAGAATCAACAAAACAAAACAAAAAAAACACACATAAATTTCGATAAAGAAATGCTGTTTGTTACTTTAACAGGTTTTTTTCCTTCAACCTTCTGGTTAATTTCAGCAGTAACATAAATAACATACAAAACAAAAGCTTCACTGATCTGCAGCACTTTCCGTTCCAAAACATTTCATATCGGTGCAAAGCCTACATCAAAGCAGCTGTTCTCCACTGCAGAATCAGCTGATTCCTAGCGATGACATCATCGCTTCACTACTATAGCATGTCAGTGCGTGGCTGCTTGTCTCCGCATCACAATCTCCTGGAATTACGGTAAAGACGTCAACTGTTAAAGAGTTCGCAATAGCGTGAACAACTGGACCAAAGTATGGCCACCGCACGGTGCGATGCAAACTTAGTGAAGAGGTAGCAACATTGAACTGTGGTTGCAGGAATGCAGACTCATCAAAACAACGTCTAACATCCATCAGTGGACCTTCTTAGCCTTGCAGCACGCGCCTCCACGGAGAAAATAAGAAAGTAAAGAGTGTTGTACCTGATGCTGATACAGACTTTGTCACGGTTGAAATGGGACACAAATGCAGGACAGCGAAAGAGCTTTAAAAGCAAACAACGTTTAATCACAATTGAACTAGAAATGACTGAAGCAAACTGCAAACGACCCAGTGACAAAACAAACAGACAAGGGTTCCCAAAATACACAAAAGGAAATGGCAAACAGGTGAGCAGACAGGTGCCGGTGATGACCAGTGAAGTTACCTGGTGAGACAATGGAGCGCTGAACGGAAGTAACAAAATAAAAGCCCAAACTGGAAGAAAACTTACTTACCCAAAACCGCCCTGGCTCCGGCTCCTGACAGACTTCTGGATTGGTTTGAATCAGTGAACTATCCCAACATGGATTGCAAAGCGCAGGACTTCCATTATTACGTCTATTGTTGCTTTACACTTGTATTCTGGCCAGCCAGTTAGACAGATCTATAATTGCATGATTTTGTTCTGATTTTGTTTTAAAACAGAAAAGTGCACTTGACGGCAGTCTGAATACAGACCAGACAATAGTATTAATAATAATAATAATGGATTAGATTTATTATTATTTTGTTATTTATTTATTATTATTATAGTTCTTATTTGGTGCTTGTACTCTCATAATGTTTTCAATCAAATAACGGTCAGTGTTTATTCTTGGTAAACGGATCTGGAAGAAGGGTTAGGTTAAGCTAATATATTACTGCTGCTAACATTTGGCGTGGATGAACTTAAAGATCAATGCTGCATCTTTGCTTCACGTAAACATGTGAGAATAACATCAGCCCTTATTTTGTCTGGACACGACTGGAAACACAAATTCATGATTGTTTACTCGGTTTCTCAGGACTGTGCGGACCTTTCCATAGATGGATGTGCTTGTTGTGTTTATAGAATAAAAGCGTTTTTGCCAAAGACCGCTAGCTCCATGGAGAAAGTGGGTGTGTCTGTTAGCCTGGGGGCGGTGCTGGCAGTGCAGACTCTTCCTGGAAGGGGCTGTTCTCTTTGTGACATCAGAATGTGAAAACCTCTTTGTTGTTTTTCGCACATGTGGATTGAGGGAGAAAGCTGGTGTCCCCAGAGAACAAGGTTTTAGGAATGCTCAGGAAATGTGTGACCCGGATCAAATACTGCTTTGGGGTTTCTTTCTGTGAGGAATGAACATTATAAAACACTTCCAAGCTCAAACATTGATTTTGCATGGTATTGCTCTTAAAGTTTAAAGTCCTATTATCTGTCCCGCAGCAGGTGTGTGAAATTTATCTCCGCATTTGACCCATCCCCTGGGAAGGCGGTGGGCTTTCACAGGCCTATCACTACTCAAGGAACCATTTAGTGCGTTTCTTATCAACATAATCCTGAGCGTCAAGCAGGGAAGCATTGGGTATTTGGTATGAGTCTGCCTGGATTTGAACTCATGACTTTCCAGTCTTAGAGCAGACACTCTACCACAAGGCCACTGATCTGATCAGGTCCTTTAAAAAACACCAACAACACCAGTTTCATCTGAAGTGAGTCTTTAAGAATCACACAGAATCTGATTTTACCATTTTAGAGGCTCAGTCTGTGCAGACAGAGCAGATCTCTTAAGGTTTCGTACAGACAGAAGAACGTTCCATCAGCTGTCCTGCAGATCATAACATGCATGGAGCAGCAGTCCGTCCAAACATGCAGAGAAATGCAGCGCTGCAGATTATATTGCAAACCTTTGGAACAGCTCACTCACGTTTCTGAATGTGTGAACATTCAGAAAGTCAGCGCTTGTGCCGTCAATGCAAACAGTCTGTTGATGTCAGCTGTGAAGAGAAGAGAACCAGGAAAGAGGGACCAGGAAAGGTGAATGTATAGAGACCCGGATTAGAGAGCTTGTGTGTGACTGAGGAGCACAGTTGTGCCCTAAAAACCTGTGGCTTCAACAAAGTCCAGGGGTGTATATGGGCAGGGCTTCCTGCACTCCCATTCAGCAGCAGCTCTGGGGAGAAACTCGTAGGCCATTGTCCTTCTCAGCACTCTCCTGTGCAGAACAAAACAAGCTCGTCCTTCAGACGGTTCTGTTCCTGTTTGACTCCACGTTGGACGCTCATAAAGCCCCAGAGGAGGCCTTGTTCATTTAGCTGTATGCCTAGAACAGAAGCCGTTTCTCATTAAACCTCAAAGTTGAGAGCAACCGGACTGAAAATCTTCTTCCTTGACCTTCACAGGTGTGTTCATGTCTGAGGATGTCGTCTTTGTTGGTTCCCAGTAAGGTCTTTCCATTCTCTCTGCCCATAAAGGCTATTTGTGAGCGTTTCCCGCTGCACAACACTCCTCAAATAGATCCCTAATGTCTCCATGCATGAAGAATCTCAGCTTCGTTTGGTGTCGTAACCCTGCAGCATGGTCCATTTGTCCTCTGCGATGTGCCACAGCTCAGTGGTTTGTGAAAGCAGCTCCCTCTGAAGTGGCACTGTTACAGTGGCAGCAGTCAGTTGCTCTTAACCAGAAGCAACCATGTGAGTAGAACTGTTGACAGCATAGATCTGCTCTTAATGCAGCCCTTTCACGCTCTGCCGAGCATCTCCTGCACTTCCTTTGGTTTCTTAGGGAATTTCACGTCACCAGCGGTGCAGATATTTTAAATTAAAACAATTGTATCCCGCTTGTCAACATGTGGGAAGAGGTTCCTGGCATGTAACCCCTCAAATGGTCTGTTTTCCGGTTCACTTCAGGCGCAGCGACAGAGCTCCTGGCCAAAAAGTGAACTTACTCTTATGCTACGTTCACACCATGCATGTGTTCAAGAATCCGCTAAACCCAGGTTCTTGAATATGCCTTTAGCCCATGATGTTCCCACTGGACAAGCAGGGAGAGGCTTCTTTCCGACTGTGTGGATTTGGCATTAGTGTTGCTAAGTCTGTGTTTTCAGTCTCACAAGTACTGTTCTAACAGCAGCCAGCAGCAAATTCAGCCTTTTTCTGGAGCCTTTTGGTGACTTAGTATGGCTCCCTAAAGCAGATGGCACAGCCTCATATTGTCCTAAATGTGGCTTTGAGGAAAACTGGTCAGGAGAAGAGAAGCCAGAGCTAATGTTGACCATCACAATCAGTTAAGGTTTGAAATATGGAAGCATTTCTGTAGCATAATTCAAAATAAAAGTCAATACCAGAAATGCTTTTTCATTTTCACAATGTAACTGTATCAATTGACTCAAATGCTACCTTTGGAAACGCTAACTGGACATGATGATTTGTAGGCATGGGTGAATCATGAAAATGATACATCCTCTTTGCATTTTCACTTTAATTATATCTAGAATGAGCGGGCGTTGAAGAAGAAAGATGAAAAGAATGGTTTAATGGATTGATTTTTAATTTTCATTTTGGGGTCAATAAATGCAGCTTCATAGTGAAAATGAAAAAGCATTTCTGGTATTGACTTTTATTTTGAATTATGCCACAGAAATTGCTTCATACTGAAGCACCTAAAAGAGCATAACCGGAAGATGACTGAAACTTAATGAACCAACAGGAAATAGAAGGATGGATAAAAACAAAGCACAGACCTGATGTGATGTGGAAGAAAACAGATCATGACTTCAGAAACCTCAACTCAAACCAGACAAGAAAGGTCTCACAAAAATGCATCTCACAAAAAGTTGGGGTTGTCTTGTTTTCAGGATTGATGGATTAGATTTGGATACAAATATATTTCCTGTCCAATTTCAGGAATGCTTTAGTCATTTGATAAAACATAGATCTTCCCTCAGTTTCCCGGCGGTCCTGTTCTGCTTCTGTCTCATTCGCGTCTGCTGTGGCAGCAACAGCGGCTCAAACGGTTTCATTAACAAATTCAGGAGGATTTGTTGCGTTTTGCAAACACAGCTTCACGCTCGCTCAGTCTGCTGCGAGAGAAGCGGTCCTGGAAAACTGAGACGACAGCCTCTAACTGTGAGAAGAAAGCAATGAAGTAGAAAAACCTAACATGAACTGCAACAGCTTCACAGCAGCTACGCAGGAAGACACGTTCCATCGCCTACAACACCTTTCATTTCACCAAATCTGCTGGAGAGCTCCGGCCAAAAAGGATCGTTTGTCTGCTGATAAACGCTCCACCCAAAACATGTCTCTCCCTGCAGCATGTGCCGCCTCCCCCGGCTTTTTACCGACTGCATAAAAGCACAGGTTCAAAATTCTAACGTGACTTTTGTCAGACTGAACCCTAAACCATCAAAATACAGAGAAACGTCTTCTCCAGCACACATTCCTCTACTGCCAGAAGAGAGTGACCAAATAAGAGATCGAACTTATAAATGATACACCATACTATAACAATAATAAGAAAGCAATCAAATAAGGCGATTGCAGATGTGGTGAGGTCACAAAAACTAAGAGCTGCATAGATTAGATGACGTGGCCCTTTTCTACTATAAGTGAATAGAACTGTTGAAGGAAGGCAAGATGTTTCGTACAGAACATCTATGGGCGGATCCAGTTCACCAGCTGATACCAAACTGTGTCACACAATGAGTCTATAATAAAACAGCCTGATTGCCGCAACAAAACTAGTAAAACCATCGGAACCTTTTGCATGGGGTGTAATGTCAGCATCCCCGCTTCCAGGTGTGTTCATCTTCTTCAGAGTTCAGAACCAACAATCAGGAGGAAGCTGACTGGATTCACCTAATTATGATTATTGTGTCATCACAGTTTCACGTGTTAGGTTAACAACATAAAGCTAATGGTTGATAACTGCCTTTACAACTCTTTGTGTCTGCAGCTCCTCATCTATCCATCCTAAGCAAACTCAACTTGTCTGGGACGTGTCATTTCTATACTGAATAAAGGCTTCAAATCAAAACTTACACTGCCTATCGCAGAAATAACTTTATGTCATAGTAGCCTGTCAGACTCCTCCCCTCCCAGCTCTGCTCCCAGACTCTCAGCTGTGACTCATCACCTCATCCTGCGCCTGCTAGCAGGGAGCCTCTACAAAGCATTCTTACATGAATCGTTAGAAAGCAATGGTCTTTAAACTCACCTCCCATGCCTTGTCTGTCCCTCTGTGTCATATTCTCGCTTACCCCTTCTGTTCTTTGTCTTCCTGGTCTGCCTTTCCTACGTCTCCAGAGTCCTCCCAGCCGACCTTGAGCAAGCTGAAACCCTCACGCTCCTCAGAACTCCGGCCCGCCCGTCAGGGCTCATGCCACTCACTGAAACTCCGGCCACCGTCAGTCTAAAAGACTCCATTGCCCGCCGTGAGGCTCCCGTCTGCCTTCTTGAATCCTCCGTGCTCACCTTGGTCTGAGGCTGTCTCAAGCTGCCGCGCTCTCCCCCTCTTTTGGATCCGGCTAGCCCTTAAGAAATAAAACCAGTTACTACCTTTCACATACCTGCCTCTTCGCTAGGGGTTGCATCTGGGTCCACCTTGATCTGATCATGACAGAACGATCTGGCCAAGCTCCCCGACCCTTCAGCCAGGAAAGAACTCTGTCTGTGCGTAAATCATCAAAGCATTATGCTTTGGGACATAAGCCGGCCCTTTCAAAATGGCTTCAGCTCAACAGAACTTTTCACACCGCCGATGGTTTGTCACAAACTTTTATTGATTAACTGAATGATTTTCTGGTTCATGGCATGACCCTCTTTCACCTTCAGTCCAACCTGGGACCTTCCACTTCCCTCAACAGAAAACCACCGTCTCAGTAGAGAACCTTTTTTGGTAATGTAAGAAATTTGGGGTTTTTTGCTCAATGTCAGCTTCAATATTTCCAGCAGGCTCCCAGATATTATCCACACAGACACAACAGATTACGATGATTTATTAATTCCTGAGGGAGTTCAGACTGGGTGTTGACCAACACTACATAATGACAAGAGAAAAGAAAGCCACCAAGCGACTCTCAATCTCCATCAAAAGCAACCGGTCAGTCAGCGTGACCATGTTTGTAGATTTTACGCATTCTGGCGGTAGAGGCAGGCTGGACTTAGATCCATGTGAGTGTTTTTACCAATCACTCAATGAAACCATAAAGATCATTTTATGTAACAGTAGAAGCCACCTCTTTTTGAGGAACTTGTAGCCGCCTCCCTCATCTGACATCAGACAAAAAGCGTAACATGAGCATCGCATCTATGCGTAAGACCACCATGGTCAAGATTCTACAAGCGCTTTACTTTCAGAGCCTCGCCAGCGGAGGTTTTTCGTAAAACCCCTGATAAGCCAATGCGTTGGTCTCTCACGTGGCAAGCGCGTCGTGTAGAAGGGCTATGTTTCTACTGTGGGGGTCAAGGTCACCAAGTCTCTCAGTGTTCACTTCGTTTAAAACCCCGTACCCCCCGGTAAAAGCGGGCCGCAGAGGAGGATAAGTCCAGTTGTTTCTGCCAGTAACTTTTGTTATGTTCCTGTCAAGCTATGTTTCCAGTCTAAGTGTTCTGATTCTCATGCCCTCATGGACTCTGGCGCTGAGCAAAGCCTTATTGATCATTCTTTGGTTTCCCGTCTCTCTCTCCCTTTAGAGCCCCTCGACAATCCCATCAACGCCGCCGGTTTGGGGGGTCATCATCTCTCATGCATCACCCACCGCACGAGACCCGTGTTACTCATCACTTCTGGTAACCACATCGGTATATTAGGTTTTTAATCTTACATCCCCACGGTCTGTTGTTCAGGTTATTATTAAGTGGCTTAAGGTCCACAACCCTCAGTTTGACTGGAGCGACAACGCGTTTCAATTGAGTGGGTTTGTCTGGTGCTTCGCCTTCGATCGTATTCACCGTTCCTCCTCAACATTATTCCTCAGCTCGAGGACATCGATTTATCATCCGTTCCTCTTGTTACCACCGGAATACAAGCAGTTTTCGAGAAATGCAAGTAGGCGGGTTGGAGTTACCTACATAGATATCCCTATGATTAGCCATAGAACTACTTCTGGCGCTAGCTCTAAGGGCACTTTACAATCTCTCGACCTGTAGAGAAAACTAACCATGGAAATACTATATTCGCAAAGCCTTCCCTTTTCATAAGCCAGAATTAAGCCCTCTTAGGTCTCCCATTGGTGCTGGTTTCTTCTTTGTAGAAAAGAAGGATAAAACCCTCATACGCTTGCATTGATTGTCGTGAACTCTCATAGATAACTATCAAAGACAAATACGCTCTTCCTCATCGGTTCAGTTTTGGCTAGGTCCAGGGGCCCAGGTCTTCTCAAAATTAGACCGACAAAATACCTACCGTCGTACGCATCAAGGAGGGCGATGAAGTGGAAAACGACTTTTAACTTTACCATTGGCCCACCTACGAATACCTGGTGATGCCTTACGGCCCTTCTGCGCCCTTGCGTTTTTCAGAGACTGCGCAATGATGTCTCCCTTGTTCCTTAACGGTCCGTGTTAGTCCTCTCGGCGAACATACTCACATTTCTCCTGATCCTATTATTCATACGAAATCCGCGTCCGTCTCGTCTTGTATCCGGAATAGCGAGAATCAACTTTACGTTAAAGCGGAAAATGCCAATTCCCTTATTCGCCGATTCAGTTTTTGAAATTTACATTTTAAAGCGGTCAGATTAGCCCGACCATTCCAAGCTGAAACAGTTTCCAGTGGGAACCCCACCCGAAAAGAAACTTCCTTGTTCTGGGTTTTAAGCTAATTTCTACGCCGTTTATCCGTAACTACAGTATATAACGCTCGCATAGGCTCACCTCCGTCTCTGACCCTTCACCTGGAACTCTCCAAGCCCGAAGAGCTGACCAGTTAAAATCTCGGTTCCATCTCTTGCCCCATTCTCATTCAACCTATTTACCAAGCAATTCATCGTTGAAGTCGATACCTCGGACACTGGGGTAAGGCATCCTCTCTAGCGATGAAACCTCAGCGAAATAAAACCGTAAGCCTACTTCTCCGCAAATTATCCCCCACGGCTGAAACTAACAACTTTCGGCGTGAAATCGGAACTGCCTAGCCATTAAATTGGCTGGCTGGAGGTGGCGTCGCTGGCTGGAAGACAACTCACCCATTGTCTGGAGCGGACCGCAAAATTTAAACTATTACTACGCTGTAGACTAAAATCCAAGCCTGGTGGTGTCTCTTTTGATAAACTGCTTCACGATAACTTACAGACCGGAAGCCCATAATGCAAGCGATATACTCTCCAGAAAGTTCAGCCCCTGATGATGCTCTCTTATCTGTTACCATCGCCCTCGCCTGCATCGTTGGCATACATTAACCTGGGACTTTATTGAAACCGGCGTCAAGAAAATGCCCAGGTGAGGAGACTTATGTATTACCCATCACCAGCGGCGCTCTTTTAGTTCCCGTCCACCGGGTCTGGCGTCATTGCCTGAGGCACCGATTTCACGTGTCACGCCTGTACGCGAAGTGCATAGGACTCTCTCTCTTCTCCGCAGGAGATTCTTTTGGCCCAAGATGGAAAAGGATGTTCGGGAGTTTATTGGAGCCTCGCCCATCTCTTGCTCGGTCAGTCGACAACTCTCCACCCTCTTGGGTTCCTCCATCCCTTGCCCTCCTCGATCCTTGGTCCCCCACCTTCTTTGTGAACTTAAATCACGGAGTTACCCACTCTTCTCCCAGGGTAATACCGTTATCCTCCTACATTAAACAGATTTTCTAAGCTGTACCTTCATCCCTTCACAACTAAATGAAGCCACGAGACTGCTAGATATATCGGCAACATTCGCCATCATAAGCGTCCCTGTTGAGCATTGTGTCCGACAGAGGGACCCTGATCATCACAGGTATGGAAGAGCCTTCTGTAGTCTTTAGTACTTCCGTCAGCCTGTCTCGAGTTCTGCCCATGATCTAATGGACAGGTGGCTTCGTGCCAATCAAGAACTTCGGCGGCCCCTCCGTTGTCTCATTGCTTAGAACCAATCTGACTGGTCTGAGTTCTTAGTCTGGATCGAGAGTATGCCTGACACTCCCCACCTCAGGCGCGACGAACACGCCCCAAACCTCGTGGTACCTCTTCCCTCTGTTCCCTCACGGGGAGCTTCGACCTTGCGTTCCCTCCGTCCAGGAGCACCTTCAATGGCGCCAGCGTTTGGACCAAACCGAGGAGAAGCGCTCCTGCGTACCAAGGATGCCAGTTAGCCGCGCCGTAACGGGCACAGGGTAGGTCCGATGTACCAGGTTGGAGCAGAAGGTGTAGCCTGTCATCCAGAGCATCCCATTCAATCGCCGTCCCATAGGCTTCAGCCCCGGTACACATCAGGCCCTCGTCGTACGAGAAAATAATCAATCCCTCGTTGCGCCTCCGTCTGCCCTGCGACCCTTAAGTACATCGCCGTTCCACGTTTCTCAAATCAAGCCCTTTCAGAGACCTTCTTTATTACCCGCCTTCCCGTCTCCCCACCACCGCCGGATCGTAATGGCGCTCAGCTGATTCCACGGTCTCGAGATTTTGGACGTGCTGTGGCGGGGTTTTCAATGCCAGTGGATTGGGAAGGGTACGGACCTGAGGAACGCTCATGGGTCTCCCGTTCCCTCATCCTCGACCCTTCCCTCATCGCCGATTTTTACCGTGCACACCCGGATCGGCGTCCTGGACCACCTGGAAATTAGTCCGTTGAGGGCCACTGTCATATTAACCTGTCAGACTCCTCCCCCTACAGCTCTGCTCCGAACTTTCTCGGCCACCGGCTCATCACCTCATCCGCACCTGCTACCAAGAGACTCACCACAACATTCTTGGCAGATGGGTTCCAAGCCTGATGGTCTTAAACTCACCTCATGCCTTGTCTGGCCCTCTGTGTCATATTGCACCTCGCTTACCTTCTATTCTTTGTGCTTCAGGTCTATACCCCTTTCCCCAAGAGAGTCTCCCAGGTCCTCCCAACAGGCTGCCAAAAGCCTCAGCTCCTCCAGAAACTCATGCATAAATCCAAAACTGTCACGCCTCCATGCAGGAGGCTCCCAGCCCGCATCGCGATCCTAAAGACTCCCATTCACGCCACTAAGTAAACTCCAGTCTACCGCTGCCAGAATCGTGCTCCTGTGGTCTGCAGGCGCTGTCAAGCTGCACGCTCTCCCTACTGGATCCGCTAGCCCTTCCATCATCCAATTCACCCACCTTTTTCCTGCCTGCCTCTTCCTTCGGAGTTTACAGCATCTGGGTCCACCTTGATCCTGATCATGACACTTCATCACACTGTGAATTAAAGGGGAAGCTAAGTGCAATAATGTAAAAAACTAACTCAACAAAGTGGTAAACTTTGGTTCAGCAGCATCTTTGGTTTGCGGCGTCTGCAGTGAACGCTGTTTTGAATCTTTACATTTTCTGTAGCTTCACATCATTTACTGATTCACAGGTGACTACCGACAGAAAAAAGTACAATGACCCTGGACTTTGCTGTGGTAATATAGCTGTCGCTTGGCTCTTCAAAAGCCCTCAAATGTTTTCCAGATTTCTTTAAATCTTGAAAAAGAAAATCTGCCCCCAAGCAAAGGCTACGAACAGACCAAAACACAGAAGCTGAAAAACTGACAGAACGAAACTGAATGACACTAAACATGTCACCAGTTGTTGAAAAAGGCTGGATCTATTTTGCCTTACTTGATATTCTTTTTAGCTTAAATGTATTTTTTAAACTCTACTGAAAAAAGCTATAATGTTATGATTACCAAATGTATGGCAGAATTGAAGAAAATATTCTGACCCCTAAACATCCTGCTCTTTATGTGTTTTTGGACTCAAACATTAAAGAAATAAATATACTTTTCATTTTCATTTCTTTAGCATATCCATTTTGTACATTGGAGGTAGGCGTAGTACTTTTACCTTTCCAGCTTCAAACTTCTAACTTGATTTATTTGAGTAGCGCCTTTTAATTCAGGTTGAAAACCCAAGATGCTTTAGATAAAAGCAAATTCAAAAGTCATAAAAGTTGAAAATTAAATGAAACAGAAAACACAGGAGGCAATGTATTTTCTTCTTAATAGGTAATTCAGTGACCCCACAAGACGTATAAAGAACAAAAACAGAAGGTTCTCCACCACTGACCTATTCAGTGGGTGGGGATTCCACTCTCCTATTGGGAGGACTCCAATAGGATAGGTAGAAAGTGGCCTACAAGACATCAACTCCTTTATCCTGTAAGTCCAACCAAATAATCAGCATAAGGAAGCCTTTTCTCCCACGTCCATGATGATGGAAGACAGGCCAAAAGGTACTTTGGGTTTTCTCTGTTCCCTGAAATTCCTGTAGCTTGGTTTTCGCTCTTGGTGTCACGACTGGGCAGCGGTTGACTGTCGACTGCCAGCCCAGCAGCTCATGAAGTCGTGTCTGGGCGCCGTGCACATCTTCAAATAAACAAATCTGGAGCCTACTTGTTGTTTTCCGTCTTCCAAGCTTCTCCAGGACATTTACAAAGGTTGGAGGGGCTTCCAGAGGTCAGGGTTTGCCGGTTTAAGGGTCGGAGTGCATACTGGATTTATTTTTTTATTTTTTTGCACATTGGATTTTTAAGTCCACTTCCTCCGTAGGTAATTTGACATCTCTGAGGTTTTTTCATAAACTGCGGCATTGAGTCGCCCTGTTCTCCTTCGCCTACCCCAAAGACACGTATGTTGTTCCTGTGAGATCAGTTCCAGGTGGGTTAGTCTAACCTGGAGCCTTGGCTGCTGATCCTCACATGCTGAGCACTGCGGTCGCCTCTTCCGCCCAGCGCTCACCTGTTTGACGTGAGACTCAGCTTCATTCAGCCTTTGTGACAAAGTCTGCATGTCAGTCTGGATATTGGCCAGGTGCCATTTATTTCTTGTCCTGAGTTGAGCGTGAACGTTCTAGTCTCATGTCCCCTTGAAATCAACTTTTAGCTTCTTTATTGCCTGGATCTGATCCGTTCTGTCCGCTGTGTTGTGGTTGGCTTGGTACTGTTTGGTGTTAGCAGTTATTGTCCTGCCTCATTCTGTGGTTTGTCTGTGTGATAAACGCTGTGCTGCTGATTACTCCATGATTATGTGATTACTCTATGAGATCACCAGATGTCCTGTATTCATATTTTCAGTTATGAAAAGACAATTGTTCTGCTGAAATGTAACCACGGGGATAATTTGACATCTTCCCTAACTTTGCCAGCTTTTTTCTGCCTGTGTTCTTCAGAAAAGACTAAATAATCCTTTGTTCTTCTTTGTTACCTGGAGTTTTTTGATTTTGGTATTCAAAAACCTCTGACTGTCCTTTCTGGACAATTTAAGAATCCCACAAAGACCCAATATGATACGACTGAAGCTGAGGGGATTTAACCCAACATGCATCTCAGTTGTGTGCTATAAATGCTGGCACCTGAACCTACAGCCCACTACCCACTACTCTGTCTCCTCCGGTCTCTGAGCCCAGGATTCTGCTATCAGAGATTTCTGGGGAAGCTTCAAGTGTACAGAGCATTCCCTTGTTAAAGGTGTTTGACTCCCTGTAATAGTAACCCCATCATGGTGTCTGGGGCACGATTCCAACACAGACTAGCAGACAGAAGATTCTCAGTTGGAGTGCTTGCTGCTCCCTTGACTCAAAAAAGCCTGAAACTCAAGACGATTTCCCAAAGAATTCCAAGGTTCTTGGGGTCTATCATAGTTTATTGGAGATGTTCAGTAAATCCATGCATTTCAGATCCAGCTTTTACTAAATCTTCTCAACAGTCTGCTATTCTTTTTGTTTTCAAATTTGTTGTAATGGCGTCCTTAGCTCTCCCTAGTTTTCATTGTTTTGTAAAAACAAATGTTTTTTGTCTTAAAGTATATAACAGTCCTCCACTACAGGATGGAACATCTTGTTTCCCATGGTGCAACATTCCCTAAAGCTGTTGGGCCAGTGTGCGATGTTTGCTGTTGTCTGATACTTCTACTTTTAGGGTGAACTTTGAGGTGACCCCGGTCTGCAGTCAAACATGTTGGTGAAGGATGCTTATTTCTCCTGCATGGCAACAAATAGACAAGGCAGCGCTTCCTGTTCGAACAGTCAGCAAAGTTCTGCTGTGTCACTCTTGTAGCTTCAGCGTTGATGCTAATCTGATTATTAACAGCTGTGTTTAAGATCAAAACTAAGATGACTCTCTGACACTTAGAATAACAAATCCAGGATGGAACCCACTGGCACCAAGAAGCCAAAAGCCCACAGACCTTTATGTATAAATAACCAGCTGTTATTCTGTTGGTCAGAAAGAACCATTCTGGATCTGATAGCTGTTTTTTAAACATGTTCTTCATAATCCTCTTTTTTTATGAAACATGACTGTCTGAAAACTCCCAGGATCGCCCACCAGTGGCAGCAAAAAGTGGTAAAAATGTGATTGCAGATGCAGCTAACTTCATCTTTTTAAATAGATCTTTCAAATCTTTCTGGTTGTGCTCAGGTCACCGGAAATATTTAAAATTCAGTTAAATTACCAACAGTTAGAGAGCTATTTATTAAATATTTGAAATAATGTGCGCTTTTTGAAAAAAGATGCACGTTAAAGAGTCTGAATGTGATTCTGTGAAGTCAGACGGCAGTGATTGTTTATTTAAAGTGAGAAATTTCTTCTGAGCCAAAAAGAAATATACTTTCATCATGAGGCTGATTACAGCGAGCCGTCAAAAACTCCCTTATTTGGGGACTCTTGCTTCCTGATGTTGCTTTCTGAAAACCTTTCAAGTAGAAGAGATAGCCTTCTCTTACAGGAGCTTTCTCACTGAGTCAAACCCTTTCTGTCCAAATCCAGTGTGAATATCTTTTTCCATTTTATGCTAAAAATAAACCAGCAGAATAACTCAGAGCTTCCTGCGCTGGTCCCTGTTTACTGAGGGACTGGGCTCCCTTCAACACACTTAATCTACAGGAATGACTAACTGCTTGGGCAAATGGTTTGGTTCTAAACTCAACCAAAAGACTGGAGGGAGAGACTTGTTGGTGATGAGGCGGATGTGATAAATGCTGATCGTGCAGATTCAGACCCAGGAGTTGTGAATCACAGTGACTTCATGATGCCAGAACAGTGACGGATGATGTGGCAGTGCCTGAACGTAGCATGATGAGAACATTTTTGAGGGAGCCATCACCATGGCAACGTCAGAAGTTTTCATACCGTCCAGATGATGTTTCATTGTGACAGAGCTGCTCCTCTGAAACGCTCCCGTCTCACTTCACCACATGTGTGGACTTCTGTCTGGAGCCCAGCTTTGTCACTCTGAACACTGATCATGCTGTGACTGAACCTCAACCTTCCTGTTGGGGAGTCAGATGATGACATGAGGTCAATAAGTGGCTGCAAAGCTGCTTAGCATCAAATCCTTCTGAAGGCGTGTTCTCTGGATCCTGTTGGTTGTGTTCTGCTGTTGGATCCGCCCACCTGCTTTTGCACTTGAAGGACGTTGTGTTTGTTTGTGTTTTCAGAATCAAACATTTCAGGAAGACATGTTCATGTTCTGAATACACGTCCATTACCACAGCAAAGCTGATCCTTGGTGCAGTTCCTCTCTGTCGCCCTGATCACCTAGTCCAGGGGTATCAGAATCCAGGCCTTGAGGGTGATCTCTATGTTTCCAAACCAACCTTCTGAAGTAACAGGCTCCTTATTAACTAGAAAATTCAATTTCAATTCCAATTCAATTTTATTTAACATGGCCCAAAATCCTGGCAACAGTCGTCTCGATGGAGAAAGCTGAAGTAAACATAGACTCAAAAAGGATCATGAATACAAAGAGTTCAATAGGAAAATACTAAAATGAACTAACAAACTGACTAAGCTATACTGGCATCCCTGCCCTTAGACCCCCCTTCGCGGTAAGGAAAAACTCCCCAAAAAAAGCAGTTCCGGAAAAAATGAAGAAACCTCAGGGGTGCCCACATGAAGGAGGGATCCTCCCCAGAATCGGACAGGTGATTTACTAGAACTCTTAGAAAGAACTAACTTATCCCAAATCTCAACTACATATAAGTCCAGCAGATGAGCTTCATCATTAGGTAGTTCAGAGGGACAGTCAAGGCATGAAATTAGAGCTGGAGACAGGATCCACAGCCAGAGTGTAGGAGGTGGAGCAAGGCCGAGGTGAGCGGTCAGG
Organism: Oryzias sinensis; assembly: GCA_037389245.1. Lineage (NCBI taxonomy): Eukaryota > Metazoa > Chordata > Actinopteri > Beloniformes > Adrianichthyidae > Oryzias > Oryzias sinensis. Next base: position 27,503,131 of record CM074500.1, read on the forward strand.
AACTGGGCGCGGATGAGCCAACTGGAGTCTGACAATCCCACTCTGAGGAGGAGAGAAAGAGGACAAGCCATTTATAAACACACCTGATCCAGGTAATCAGCAGCAGTTTTCATCTTCCACCTCTTGGTCCTCTGCTCTCCCCTCATCCTCTGCATCTTCCTCACCACCAGAGTCCTCCTCACACCACCCTCCTCTGCTGTCTGACTACACTAACTCTCCATAGCCGCCACTTCCTGGTCTCTGTCAAGATGAAACCAACTTGTCTCCTCCTCCTCCCTCCACTCTTATATGTCTCCTCATGCCCCTCTTTTTCTATCCTTCAGCATTCCTGGCCTGAACATCAAACCTCTCCATCACTTCCTCGTTTTCTGTTTCCTTCAGCCACATGGACGTCACACGCTGATGTTTGTGGTTTAATGCACCAACGTCTCCAGGAGAAGAAACAGCTGACAGCGTTCACTTGCATTCGAGAGAAGCCCCCGTAACAGTCCAGCTCACATTTTAGCTCTGATCTTTACTAAACTGACGCCCTGTTTTATAGATTTGATCATTGTGTCAGACCAAACAACATGTTGCTGTTTGATGTAGACATTTAAATCCAGTGTTGCCTTCCTATCAAATCAAAGTGGATGCAGAGAAAATCTATTTTCCAACCCTGCTTTTGGACTAGAATTTAGACATAGTTGCTGTCATCGCAGCCGTGCCATATTTTTTTGCAGAAATTTTTGCAGGAAAACTCCATTTATGACAGTGAAAAGACAAACAGGCAATGACAGCATGTTTGTTTTGGCAAGAAGCCGACGTGTTTCTCTGATTTTTATCCTGCTAAGTTGTTTTGCGTCTTATGTGTGATCCACATGACTTTTTCCCACCATCCACACATGCAGCTGCTGATCAAAGGAGCATGCGCCTGCAGACAGAGGGCTGCAATGAGAGGCCCACTGGAGATGAAAGAGGGCGAGGTCAGAACGGCATGTTAGCAGTGCTCATGATCAGAAGGGTCTGCGGCAGCCTGAGATGAATTTTACATGACATCCTCTGACTGCTTCCCCTAAATGCTGCCCAGAATCCCAGGGTGGGGAGAACAGCCGCTCCTGAACTGCAGCTTACGCTCCATTCAAGGCCTCAGAGCTGGATTAAAAAGCTGCACCAGGTCCTCCGCTTTTACTGTGTTGAAACAGCACACACCAGAAGCTGGAATGTTCTGCAGACGCTGGAAAGCTACAGACATGCTGCATACTCCTCTTCATGTGATTGCAAGTGAAAAGCCGTCAGCAGAAGCCTGAGAAGGATCTCCTCTGATAACAGCGGAGCAGACGGTGTGGATTAGAATCAGGACTGAACACATGGAGCTGGAAATGATCAACCCTGAACTGCTTTAATGTCCTGTCTGCAGAGCAGACATTCACGGGTTCTTGTGGTTGGATGGTTTGTGCTCCACGGTCAGAGTTGTGTTTTCTGACTGCATGACAACAGGAGTCATCCTCATCCTCACATTGTTGCAGGGCTGCTTGAAAACACTCTGAGAGGGTAAACAGCAGCAGCTGCTAAAGAGAAGACAACACACAAGTATTTGGTTTGAAAGCCGCTCATGTGGACTGAAGCTTGAGCACTAAATAAGTGATAACTTCTGACAGAAATGGTGAACTCGTGTTTTACATGGATAATCAGGATTGCCTGCAGAAAGAAGGACTGACAGCAGCTGATACTTACCAGGCAGCTCCAATATTCTAAATATAGACCCAAGCAAATGTGTCCTGAGGGGCAGTTTGAAGGTAATCAACATTTGAAATTTGGTTATTTTGATTCTAACAGCTGGGCAAAAATGTATTCAGTCAGCCACCAGTTTTGCAAGTTGTCCCACTTAAAAAGATGAGACAACTATAAGGGACAAAACGAGAAGAAGAAAATCCATAAAATCACATTGTCTGATTTTTAACAAATTTATTTTTAAATTATGGCATAAAATAAATATTTGGTCAATAACTAAAGATCAACTCAATACTTTGTTATACACCCTTTGTGTTTAATGACAACAGTCAAACGTTTTCTGTAAGTTTTCACAAACTGTTGCTGGTATTTTGGTCCATTCCTCCATGCAGATCTCCTCTACAGCAGTGATGCTTTGGGGCTGTTGCTGGGCAACACAGACTTTGAACTCCCTCCAAAGATTTTCTATTGGGTTGAGATCTGGAGATTGGCTAGGCCACTCTTCAATGTCCATGCTGATGGAAGGAGGTTTTCACTCAGAATCTGACCAAACATGGCCCCATTTATTCTTTCCTTTACACAGGTCAGTCGTCCTGGTCCCTTTGCTGAAAAAGAGCCCAAAATTATGATGCTTCCACCCCCATGCTTTACAGTTAGTGATCTTTGGATGCAACTCAGCATTCTTTCTCCTCCAAACACGATGAGTAGAGTTCTTACTTCTACTGATGGTAGCCTTTGTGTCTTGCATGTCTTCCATTTCCTAATAATTGCTTCCACAGTTGATTTCTTCACACAAGCTGCTAACCTGTTGTAGATTCAGTCTCCCAGCCTTGTGCTGGTGCCCTTAGACAGCTCTTTGGTCATAGTGGGGTTTAGAGTGTGACTGTTTGAGGTTGTGGACAGATGTCTTTATATAGATAACCAGTTCAAACAGGAGCCATTAACACAGGTAACCAGTGGAGGACAGAAGATCCTCTACAGAAGAAGTTACAGGTCTGTGAGAGACAGAAATCTTTGTTTGTTGGTGACCAAATACTTATTTTCCACCATAATTTATAAACAAATTCTTTTAAAATTAGACAATGTGATTTTTCTGGATTTTTTTTCTCATTTTTTCTCTCATAGTTGAGGTTTACCTTTGATGAAAATTACAGGCCTCTCTCATCTTTTTAAGTTGGACAACTTGCACAGTAGATCATGTTGACTGCTGGCCATTCTTACCTGAAATAAGGTCATTGCCCCAAAAACTCTGCCGCTGTCATGAACCACCGTGTCAGTGTGTCTCACCATGTTTATGTTCGTTTGTTCACAAACGCAGAGTCGCTTTAGTCCACTCTCATTCGTCTTCATCAAAGTTGTTCCAACATTCATTTTTTTATTAATTTTTGAATATTTATGTGTTTTTTTAAATCTCTTTTACCATGTTCTCTTCTGTCCACTTCATGTAGAGTCCCGTTGCTTCTTTTTCTGTTGTTTCTAGTCCAAATCTTTTTCATTTGCACAGTTTTTCCTGCCTTTTTCTGTGATCCATCAGACGACCTTCCTCCTGCTGCCTGCCAATCACTATCAGCTCCTTCTGGACCCACATTGAAGTTCTGGCTTCCTTCTTGATGCTAATTGTGCTTAATTATTATTAGTGCTTCATTTCATCTGTCAGCACATGAGTCTCCAGCACAGACCTCCACAGCAGTTGACTGCAGCGATGAGCCTCGGCTCCATCATGTTAAGTGGTGCTGCGTAGATCAATAAGCTGAGCACCAATAACTTCAAAGGTATTAGGTTGCCAGGCCATTAGGGGAGCACTTTGCCTCCTGCATGGTTCCTGGTAGCTAGCAAGCTTAACTTGAGGCATTCAGTTCAAGTGACGGCAGAGCAGTTTCAAAGGTCCACTGCATTGATCGTGTGGTGATTCTTCTCCAATTATCTTCTTGGGGGAATGTGGGGTGGGACTGAAGGTGGAAAATGAGACGTGGTTGACAGAAGTGCAGAGGGAGGTGCTCACTCATCCTCAGGTTTACAGCAGAAGGATTGGAAGGGAGCTGCACGACCTCTGACAGCGTCAGGCAGACGGATCGCACTAAAGGACCAAACGTAGCATCGGAGCATCTCAATCAGAACTCCTGGTATTAGATGACGGGAGGTCTGTCTGACTGTTCCCACACCTCTGCAGGTTTCTAACTTTCACCATCATTTATAAACGAAACTCCTCCACCCGACAAACTGTGCTGCTCCCTTTTATCAAGTAATGACCTTTTTCTATAGGCTCTTTAAATGGAGGCCAAATGGAGGCTGTGTCGGAATTCCCGCCCTAACCCCTAATTACTAAAAACTATATTGGCACTATGTAGTAGGTAGCCCTGAATTTTGAAAGCAATTCGGACACCACGATCACTACTTTTGGTTTAAACGGCAAATATGACGTCGCCTATTTCAAGAAAGTTAAAATCTAATTAATATGAGCATTTTACGACAGTTTTTTATGAATCCACTGTCTTCTGAAGATGAAAATGTTGTTTATTAATTTAAACACATTTATTTGCAAAAATTGTCCAAACCCAATGCATTGTGGTCTATATTCCGCAATCCAGTGAGCGTCAATCCACACTGGCTTTCGCAGAGACTACTGGGAAATTTCTAGTGCATTTTGGAATTGTAGGCTTGGACAGCACTAGAAAATGGTGAATGCACTATATAGTGAGTAGTGGAGGAATTGGGACACAGCCATTGATTCTTTTACTCACAGCTGGAAACAGAGACTTGAATCCAGATGTCACACCAACAGCAGGAAGGTGGAACCATGGAACCGTGGAACCGTGGAACCGTGGAACCATGGAACCGTGGTCAGGCTCTTGATGATAAGATAAAGATACTTTATTGGGAAATTGGGTTGTTACAGCGTCGGCGTTAGGCTCAAGATACAAACATATAAACAATAGATGACAACAGAGGACCAGAACAATCAATCAGAAAGAAACATCAGTGAATAAGAACAGTTGTATGGTTTGCCACCTCAGGAGAAAAAAAACAGACAGACCATAAATGAGTTTATCTATTGCACATGGATGACAAGTTATAGAATCCAATGGAGTGAGGTATGAAAGATCTCCTGAAGCGGTTGGTGTGGCAACAAAGCTGCCTTAGCCTGTTGGAGAAGTAGCTCCGCCCGCTGACCATCAAGAACAGGATGGAGAGGGAGGGTGCTCAGGGTTATCCATGATGGATACCAGCTTATTTAAAGTCCTCTCCATCACAGATTCAAACGTGTCCATTTTACAACCGATTACGGAGCCAGCTCTTCGGATCAGTTTGTTCAGTCTATTAGTGTCCCTAGCAGATATGCTGCCCCCCAGCAGACCACAGAGAAGAACAGAGTGCCGGCCACAACAGACTGGTAAAAGATCTCAAGCATCGTGCTGCACACTGCACACTGTTGTACGATAATACTCCTTCTACAACTCTTATGAGTTGGAATTGGTTTACTTTTTAAATCACATTAGTTCAAAAAATGATGGAAAAGCCAACGTTAAACTAAATGAGCTGCTGCTCAGAGACCCTCCGAGGCAGGAACACAACCCCCCCCCCCCCCTTTCAGGCTCCAGCGGGGGCACATGTTAGAACTGAGATCCGTCATCTTACAGTGAAAGGTTCCTACGGCTACATCTGAGAGGAGAAAGATGTAATTTCATTCTGTTTTGGAGAAATAAATCCTTCCTCCTTACAGCCTTCATAACACAAATTCATAGCTTATTGCCCCACCCCACCCCCACCCATTGTGCCAGAAGCAGTGACTGTGATGGTGTTTCATAAATAATGTGTCATGAAGGTTACATCTTGGGGGGATTCATAACAGAAGACAGGAGCCTTAAATGAACAGTGATTTGAGTTGTTTTTTCGTGTTCCCGTTGCTCAGTAGAGGCGAGGAGACGTCTGTGACGGCCTTTCAGGAGAACACGCTCTGTCTTTGGATCAGGGCCACATGGCTGCTCGGATATGGTTCCGTGTTGAAGGTCTCCTCCGCTCGCCGCCATCACTGAGCCTCTCATTTTCCCATGATCCTCCTCTAAGGCTCAAGGTTATTTAAGTGTTTGCAGTTATCCTGGACAGGTGGGTGTGTGTTTCCTGAAGGGGAGGAGCTTGATCCAACAGGGAGTCTGCATGAGTCAAGACGCAGATTTTCATTTGAGAAGGTCGATCTGAGACGATGACAGTTAAACCGAATTAAACAAGTGGTGACCATCTGTCACTGTTTGCCCCCCAAAGACACGCCCGCTAAATGACCGCCACTTTTTAACACGTCTAGACGGAACCTCCTTCCAACCAGCTGATGCCCTTTAAACTTTGAAACACACGTCTGAAATCTCAGATATCAGCAAACAAAGACGCTCTACATTTCTGGCTGCTGGACAGAAACCCACAGACAGTCCTCAGGTTCCTCTGCCTTCAGCCTCCAATGAAGTCCAAGCGGCTGGGCCGCAGCGACAGGCTGGAGAGACGCCCCCTTTAACAGCCGTCCTCGTCCCGTTATCTGGTGCAGCACTTGACCGTGACGCCACTGCCGGTGTTTCACTCCTTTCTGCTGCTTTCAATAATGTTAGCAGACTTGTAGAGTGTGACTAATGACTGTAAGCGCTAAGAAGAATGGACACCCTGTCAGTGCCTGTAGAGGGAACAGGAAGACAGTTCACTAACAAGCATTCAGACTGAAATGACAGATTTACTCCAGACTTTCAGACTCTTGTTTGTGAAAATCAGACGAACCCTGAAGAAACGGTCCAGGAAAACAAAAAGGATGCTCTTAATGTGGGGGGAGACGGTTCTCTTCTTAATCCAAAGAGCAGCTTCCTTCACCAGGCAGACAGAACTATCCAGCCATACAGATTAGATCCAGATTCCAGCTCAGTCCAGGAAAACAAAGACGTTTTCGTGGATCTATTTGTCTGCAGGTGGATGCATCAGAATGGAGCAGAGCAGGGAGGTTGTGACACGTCCAGTCACAACGTTTTTAATAAATAAACACTCAACATTTTTAATATAGGGCTTAATTTTCTTTTATATATGTCCTCCATTGTGAGAGAAATTCCTCAAGAACATGTTAAAAACTCCAAAGGCCACATTTTCATGGATGTGGGTTTTTAAACTTTGGATCAGTTGTTGAGTTTCTCTCCTCTGTTAGAATCAAAATATTATTTTTCTGTCTGTTTAGTTGTTTTTGCTTGTCAGACAAAATAGAAAGACTTTCAATTAAACACAGTTTATAAAGCAAAGTGTTAAGTGCTAAAAAAACTGTTGAAATAAAAAGTCAAACAATTCCAGATGTAAATGAAGAGATCTCAGTGACGTTCCACTCTAAACGTCGTCCTAACAACAGACTAACTGTCATCAAAGTGTCAGACATGAAATGATGATGTCAGACTTGTGCTCGCAGTCGATAGGCTGACCGCTTTAAAAAAACCTGCCAGGAGTTAGACGGGTTCTACAGCTCTGAAGACATGGAGCTTAATGAATTAATAAGATGAAGAGTTTTCCAAACCTGGGTTGGCGGGAGGAGGGAACTGAGCCGCTTCCTCACAAATCAGCTGTCAGAGGCCTCAGCCTCTGACAGAGGCTTCACACTGCAGGCTGAAACGACCCAATTCAGATTTTTTTGCCCCAATGCGACCCATATCTGATCTTTTCATGACAGTCTGAACGACACAGATACGATCTTTTTAAATGCGACCTCCGTCTGACCGGCCAGGCCACCTGAATCTGAATTGTACGTCATCGATACTCTACAAACATCATAATTCTGCGTTGAAGTAGGCGGGAACGAGAACATAAACATCAACCATGGTGGACGATGCTGCTGAGACCAGTCAGTGGAAGGGAAGCCAGGTCACCGATTGGATTAATATTTGGGGTGACAGCTCTATTCAGGCCAAACTCCAGGGGGCTCCAGGGCTTTTATTGCAACCGGGCGGTTTTTGAAAACATTTCCAGCTAAATGGCCGAGCGTGGTGTTGAACCTTTCCCGCAATTACTTTTTTTCCTTTCCAAACGTGGTCAGAAGAAGTGCGGGGAGACCTTCACCAGGGCCGAAGGCAGATCGTCCTCCGGGGTTAACTTCCCCGTTCAGACCCTCAGATTCTCCAGAGCGGGTTAATAAAGAGTCAATAGCATTTATTCTGGGGGAAACCTTCTTTTATTACCGTTGTCCTTCCTCCATAACACAACATGAATGCGCACCCACACTGCCCCCCCCCCATTCTCTCCCGCTGCAAGCGCTCTTCTCTCTCTTACACAAACGCGTGTGCGCGTGGCCCCAACACATACACATTCCACTACAGTGGGTACAGACGAACCTGGCTCCAATGAAAATTAATGTAATAATGCAAAAAGAGCTCCACTGTTGACAACACTGTTGTTGACATCCATTGTTAATGTTAGCTACTTCCACAAACAACAGTGACGTTGTTCACCGTTGAGTACTCTTCTGCGCATGCGGGTCACTTCTGGGTCATTTCACGGTCACACAGGAGATCACAAAAGTTCACATTTAATTTGGAAATGTGAACGGCTTTGCAAAAAATCAAATTTTTTCAAAAAATCCTAATTGAGCATTAAGCCCTGCAGTGTGAACGTAGCCATAGACGTGGTCAATGTTGACCCCTGCTTGTTGGTCTATTTGGAGGGAAATGTGCTGGAAGGTTCCATCCATACAATAAACCCCCAATGCAGTACCCAACCCTGCAGAGAAGCCAAAGAACTGAACACAAACATGACCGAACGGAGCCCAACCATTCAAAATGACCCAGACAGGAGGCAATCCCATGATCAGGAGCTTTATACTCCCAGGAAGGATCTCGCTGAAAAGGCTCTTTGACTGAAAGTTGATTTTTGGAGTTGCAAACCACCTTTAACCTCCTGAAGTTTGAGACTCCAGGAGTGAACATGTCAAGTTTTCATCTGACTTGCTGACTTGTGTTGGGTTCGTGTTGGGTTCTCAGGAGCTGCTTCCACAGCAGCATGTCAGGAGAATGCTGCGTTCACAGCTGGATAAGAGGATCAGCCACACTGAGGAGGAACGGTCCAGCCGGGACTAGTCTGGATAAGACACAAAACCCAACTCTGTCTATTGTCTGGGAGCAGAGAGTGATGTGGGCTTTACCTGCAAGAAGAGCCCAGGAGGGGGGCGTCTCTGCCTCCCCTGATGTCTGCACGTGGGGGGGGCTGAGTCAACAGTGCTGTGGGTTTGAGAAGATGACTGAATGTTAAGGTGGAGCTGCTTGATTATTATCATCACCATCTCTGCTGTGCATTCTTGCATGCCCCCCCCCTCACAGAATTCACACTCTGGTCTAACCTTTACTTGTAAATGAAGATGTATTCAATAAAGCTTTACATCATTAACACAGCCTGCGTGAAGTTAAGGAAACCCAGCCTCAGCCATGAGGCAGAGAACTGCTTCACCTCACAGCCAAACACACCAAATACAGACAATTTCAGTCTGAGAGGATTTAAAGGATTATGCTTAAACACATAAATATATGAAAATTGCATGATTTTTTTTATCATTAGTAGCCTATACATGATATGATAGTGGGTGAGGATGATTTCCTGACCGCAGGCCCCAGCTCCACCCTCACCCTAATGAACTGTCTGGCGGGGAGGAAGGAGACCCCTTGGCCCCCCTCTGAAAACCCAGAAAAAGCTTTTTGTTCTAAAAATGGAGATACATTTTCATAGTTCAATCACCTTTTCAGACGTCACAACAGCTCAGCAGCTGCATTTCACAAAACTTTCATGGGTGTCATTGTTTTTCAGACTTTCCTTGAAATCACTTGTAAATCTGTTGTACCCCCCCACCCGTCCCCACCCCCTGCACAAAGCCAATTCAGACTGTGAAGGATCAGGACAAACCAATGGAAAATGATCCTGATCCTAGGATGTGAGGATGACGGAAAACCCAAAGCTGTACAGTAGTGGACACAAACATTCAAAAGTAACAATAAATTAAAATGTATTAATAATTAAATAATCAAAATCAGCCATTACTTTTGAGTTTTTGAGATTAACAACTGTTGTTACAGAATTATTTAAAAAACATACTAATGAAATGAAAATGATGGTACTTCCATAAACGACTGAGAACTAATTGCTCAGGTATTGGAGATCCATTGGCCTCTGTGAATGAATGTGTAATAAGTGATTGGGTACCATGTTGGTTGAGGCATTTTTTCCAACTGAGAAAAAAATAAAAACAAAGCTTCAGATAACCAGGGTGGTATTCCAGAAAGCAGGTTATGTAAGTTACCACGGTAAGTTTAAGGCTAAGGAAGTGTATAACCTCAGCTTTCAGTTCCATAAACAGAGGTATGTTTCAGGCTATGTCAAGTCAGTTACAGTCAGTCATGAACACTTAATGCATGGTATATATTGTAAATCCACACTGTATCATTTATTTAAATTTTATAAAAATTAGAATATCTGCAGCCTCTAACTTAGACATATGAGAGTTAAAGAAGTACAATAAATTAAGATGGAAAAACATTTCTCGACCGGAGAAAGGTAGTTTGCCATCTCTCTGTGGGTGGAGTGTCCCTGCCCCAGGTGGAGAAGTTTAAATATCTTGAGGTCTTGTTCATGAGTGAGGGACGACTGGAGCGTGAGATTGACTGGCAGATCATAGCAGCGTCCATGGTTATGTGGTTGCTGTATTGGTCAGTTGTGATTTACCGGTCGATCTTTGTTCCAATGCTCACCTATGGTCATGAGCTCTCGGTCACGATAGAAAGAACGAGTTCCTTAATACAAGCAGCTGAAATGAGCTTCCTCCGTAGGGGGGCTGGGCGCTCCCTTAGAGATAGGGGACGAGCAGGTTCACCCATGGAGAGCTCGGAGTAGATCCACTTCTCCTCCACATCCAGAGGAGCCAACTAAGGTGGCTCGGACATCTGGTCCGGATGCCTCCTGGACGCCTCCCTGGCCCTGGAGAGGTGTTTTGGGCATGTCCCACTGGGCGGAGGCCCTGGGGAAGACCCAGGACACCCTGGAGAGACTATGTCTGTCACCTGGCCTGGGAACACCTCAGATTCCCCCCAGGGGAGCTGGAGGAAGTGGCTGGGATGAGGGAAGTCTGGGCATCTCTGCTTAGACTGCTGCCCCGCGACCCTGTCCCGGATAAGTAGAGGAAGATGGATGGATGGATGGATGGATGGATGGATGGATGGATGGATGGATGGATGGATGGATGGATGGATGGATGGATGGATGGATGGATGGATGGATGGCTTGGATGGATGGATGGATGGATGGATGGATGGAAGGCGTTTAATTGGTTGGATGAAATGACGTTTGGTTGGAATAGATGTGGAGATTTGGTTGTATAAAACAATTATTGAGTTATATATATATATAAAACGCCCCTCTCTCACCCTCATGGTGGTTTTCTCCTCAAGCTCGGGTCCTCTACCAGAGGCCTGGGAGCCTGAGGGTCCTGCAGTATCTTAGCTGTTCCTAGCACTGTGCTTTTCTGGACTGAGAGGTCTGAGGTCTTTCCAGGTATCTGTTGTAGCCACTCCTCCAGCTTGGGGGTTACTGCCCGTTGCTCCAGGTACCACAGGCACCCTGTCACCTTCACTGTTTCTCAGTTCTTCTCTGAGTCCCTATGGTATTTCTCCAGTTTCATGTTCCTTCTTCCTGATGTTCCCATCACTTGGCTTTTCACCATCCACCTAGCAGCTTTCCTCTATGTCCTTTATCCACCACTACAATGTCTGGTTGGTTCTCTGTACCATCCTATCAGTCTGGATCTGGAAGTCCCACAAGATCTTTGCTCTCTCATTCTCTACCACCTTCGGAGGTGTTTCCCATTTTGACCTTGGGGTTTGCAGTTCGCTGGTGCTGTCACCCTGTAGGCCAGCCCTTACCAACCGTGGTAGGACTTCTTGATATCCAGCCACTACAGTTATGGTCCGGTGGTATCCCATACAGGGGTTTGTCCTCCCATGAGATCTGTCCTCCAGCACTGTATCCTCTGCTCTCCATTGCCTGAGACATTCACTGAGCACACACTGTCATTTGGGGCCTTGAGCTTGATGTACTCATGCATCTTGGATGTTTCATCCTGGATAGTGACCTTCTCGCTCACTAGTCCTCGGCCTTGGCCTCCTTCCTTGCGGCTAACATACAGTCTCAGGGTGCTGGATTTGGGATGGAACCCTCCATGCATAGTGGCCATCTTGACTGGCCATCTTATTATTCCTGCAGGGTATCTGATAACTGGCAGTGCGTAGCTGTTTTGTTGCCGGTCTTATTTTTGCCATTGAGCGCTGGTTTCTCAGGACTTGCCTTACTGCGTTGGAGGTATTTGCTGTTGCAACTTTCCTTGTTTCCTTGTTTCCTTATTTGCCTGCTTTTCCGCTTTCTTTATTTCTCCACACGTTTTCCATGGTGACTCCGGGATATCAGTGATCCATTGAAATCTCTTTATGTACCTGCTGTGCATGTGCATTAACCGTGTAACCAAGTTCAAGCGGATTTCAGCCAGAGTTCAGGGTTAAACTAAGGCTAGTTTAAGCAGGCTTCCTGGAATACCGCCTGCTGACCAGAGGTTATCTTGCTTTTATCTTACGGTCTGGCCCACTTGAGATCACATGTGTTGAATGTGGCTCCTGAACCAAAATAAGGTTGAACACCCTGAGTGCAGAGCCTGTAGCTTACTCTGTCGCCCATTTTCAGCAGGTTGTTGATGTGGGTGGAGCATGCATCAGTCCCACTTTAGGGCTTAATTCTTAATCCTGCTGGTGAAGAAAAAAACAAAGAATGCTTGATGGAGAGTCACATCATGCTGGAAAATGTCTGGCTGCAAACATTTGGCGGTCGGAGAGCCGCTTTTCCTGGTCAGAGTGATGGTGGCAGCAATTGAGTTGCTGATGATTCGTTGCTGTTCACTCAACTGTAAAGTGTGAGAGGAATAGGATCTGGGAGTCAGTGTGAAAGCCATTTTCTGCTGCATGAAGCTGAACTTTCTTAGTGATTCTCTCTTTTTCTGTTTCTCCTTTTCTTCACAGTAAAACTTTGACCACTTCAGATATTGGGCCTATTGGAAAGGAGCTTTGGAAGGTAATGGAGTCTTAATTTCTGTCTGTCTTAATGTCTCTGTGTGTGTGTGTGTGTGTGTGTGTGTGCACGTGCGTCGTGCGTCTTGGCGCCTTTGTCGCGTCTTGCGTGCGTGTGTGTGTGTGTGTGTGTGTGTGTGTGTGTGTGTGTGTGTGTGTGTGTGTGGTGTGTGTCTGTCTAATTGCCTCCAGCAGTCAGTGTCTTGGGGGAGAGATTAGCCTTGGTTCTCATCGTATTATGGTTCTTAAAGATCAGTGTTTTCTCTGATTTAAACTTCTCATGTTTCATTTTTAAACTGTTTTCAACAGGAGCTCATTCAATAAGGCCTTTTTATAGAGGTAATTAAATTTTTCATCTGGTGCCAGCTAACCTGTTGGGAGTTCTGACCCGTGTCTCCGTTTAATTACCGCGCAGCTTTATCTGCATTTGTCCTGGTGCTCAGTGTGTGGCTGGTAAAGACAGCTGAGCCTTTCTGCTCCTCTCACGTCAGCGTTTGGGTCTGAAGCCTTCACTGGAGAAGCATTCTGGCTCATTAGTGACTTTAGACTTTGTTTTTCAGAAAACTACCTTGGTGAGAACTGTGGAACTCCATCTGCAGGTCCAGTAATGAGTCGTCAGATAAATGTGTGCACGTCAGCACATGATTGGACTCCAGAGGCAGCAAAGGCGTCCGCCCCCAATCCAAACTCAGATCAGCCAGTTCTTTCTAAAATTAGCTTTAATTTGAAATCCCACTCATTAATGGGGTTTTATTGATATTTCGCTGTAAAAAGGAGCAGACAGGCTGCAGGATCCGGAGTGGAAGAGAACATTCAGCTGTCAGTAAGGCAAATGTCACAAAGAGCCGAAACCCTTGTTCTATCCTGGGCACTTTAACATTTGGGAGTTGGGTCATCTAGACCCACTAGACAGTGCTCTGAACCTTTTTTCTTCAATGATTTGTGATCTTCACTGGTGTCCATGGATTACATGAAATCTTTCCACCTTTATCCACCTTTGTCATGGTAGGGAGAACACGGCAATGTAAGGGGGGGGTCATCTAAGATAGCACAAGGATTGAAGTGTCGCGCTGAGCTCTCAGTCGGTCTGCGCCAACACGTCTGGTCTGTGTCTTAGTGCCTCTTCATGGAGCAGCCGGCAGCCTCATGCAGGATGCTGGTTTGGGTCAAACCTGTGTTTAGTACCCCAGTCTCCTGCCTGGCGGTCGCAGTGTTCAGGACATCTGTGGAGTCCTGGCTTTTTCCCAGACAGCTGATCATGTGTCATTACTTTCTCACCTCTTTCTTGTGACTTTTACACTTTTTCAACTGCTTTGGATTAAATGTGGTTGCAGTCCTGCTTCCAGTCTAACCTTTCTGCAACTCTCAAAGGAAAAGTTTGCTTTAGACTTCACCGTTAAGTAAAGCTTTCCAGATTTTAGCATCACTGACCCATCCTGAGAAACACACAGAACAGCTCTGAGGGCGGAGGAGGGAGAGCTTCTCTGTCAGGCAGAACTAAACATCACCAAAGTCCTCCATCCCAGTTCTCCAAAATCACTAGAGGTCCAATTATTTCACTGTTTTCAAAGAAAACGAAGCATGGTTCCAAAGGGTGGAGTGGTGCTTTGTTATGTAAGATTTCCAGAATAACGTAACCATTGCTTGGTGCTTTAAGAAAATGTTCCTAAGCTCCTCAGGGGAGCTTGTATTAAATATTGACTTGAGCTGTCTGCATGCAGTCCTGCTGCTGCCTTTTTCTTCTGTCCCTGGCAGAAGTTTTGTGCAGAGGGTGAGTGGGTGTGAGGACCATGAGAACATTGTGAAGGCCTGGAACTGGGCTCAGATGCTGCCTCACTCACATGGCTGTGCAGCCAATCTGCTGGTGCAGCAGAGCTTTGGAGACGTGAACAAAGACGTCAGAAAGTCATTTTTATTCCTCTGGTTCTGTTGTTTTGTGCTGTGTGACTGACTGTGGATACCCCCACCACACACACACACACACACACACAACACACACACACAGAAGAATCTGAGCTCAACAAACAGATCTGTCAGGAGCCAAAACTAACAGGTGTTTTTAGCTGAGGCCCGTGTCAACAAGAGTAACCCTGCAGGCCCCTATGGGGGGGCCCACAGAGAGAGTAGCCCTCCACAGGGGGTGTGGCACCGAGCCGAAGAGCCCCCAACAGCGAGCGACTGACTGGCGCCTGCACTCACAGCGGAGCGAGGAGTGATGGGGAAACCTGGAGAGCGACGAGACGAGCAAAGCTCTCAGCAGCCCACTGTTCCACAGAAACGATGGACTCTTCCAGGCGGTGACATGAATTTTCTTCACAGATAGGAGTAAAAAAATGTCAGTTTCAGCCAAAACCTGCTCGATCCTCTGAAGTGACATTCATGCAGTCGGGGTGAGAGTTTTCATGATGAACCGCTGACTCCTCACAAATGGGAAAACCTTCTCCTGGTCTACACACATCTTTAGATTTGAGCATTTAAACCATGATCCCTCTGCTCAAGTCTAACTCTTTGGCATGGAAAGTCACACTTCATTCACACTGTAGTGTTGCACAACAGAGTTCACTTTCCAGCCATGACCTGAGGATCATTGAGTCATCGTGGTCCTGACTTTTTTTTTCTGTCACCACGTTGACCACTAACATGAAAAAAGACCCTTTGATGCTTCCTGCTTGTTTGGTTTTCTGGATTTGATCAGACCTGTCCAAAACAAAGACCTCCACGTTTGTTTTCTGAGCTGTGCTGCAGCAGAGTTTTGACTTGAGACATTTTCCAGAAGCTTCTAGGAGTTTTTGAAATGCGTCGCTGACTGTTAAGGGTTTTAATTGTGTAGCAGCACAGGAGTGTTAGTGTTGTCTGTGTTTGCACAGGGTAAAGCTTGGCTCTGACAGGGTCTGAACAGTTGTGTGTCTGATGTCTGGAGCATCTCTGCTCCGCCAGGTGCAGTAAGGACGGGTACTTTGGTGGCCTTCATCTCCCAGCAGAGCTGCAGCTCTGGGGGCCCCACGCTCTGCCTCAGAGGAAGGATAATTGTTTGCTGCTTCCCAGCGCCCCCTCTCTTGCTTCCTACTTTTTCCCTGGAGCTCCGCACCTCGTCCCCCCTACCCCTCCGTGCTCTCAGCTCGGGGAACTGATCCTTCGTCTGGAGGGCTCATTAGAGTCGGGGCTCTCCGGGGGAAATGGTGATCTGGCAGCGACAGCGGTTCAATGACAGCTCCCTGAAGCCAACAGTCACATGTCCAGGTTCACATCCAGACTGTGAGGCGGATGCAGATTGACAAGGAAGGTCAGAGGTGGTGGAGGACCTCAGCTGGCGTTCCCCTCCTCTTCTTCACTTGTGCCACATGGACATTTTACCAGGAAGAAAATCTTATTAGGCGAGCATGGAGACAGAGAAATGAGCAGACACCAGGAGGAAAAGCAGAAGGGGAGACGCTGACTGTGCTGTTCATGTCGAACAAAGATATCTGTGTCTGCAGAAAGGTCAGACGATGATGAAGCCTGTGTTAATGTCATTGTTTTGCTTCCTGTCTGAGCCCGCCTGCATTAAAGACACACAGCCAAGCCACACATCCTAACTAAGGCCTTTACCTCCCAGCTGCAGGTGGAAAGGTCAGGATCCGTTTTACAGCGTGGAGCTTTGGAGCCCAGATTCAGCGTAGCTCCAGGCAACCTTTTAACCCAGAAATGAGAGCCTTCTGCTGCACTCCGCTCTCCCCGCTCTCCCGGCACAAAACTCGGCTGCACAGCCAATAAAAGCAGGGAGCATATGGCTGCAACAGCTTTAGGACACATAAATCTGCTGAAAGCCTTTTCCACAGAGCTCATGCTCTTTTATTTATTAGACTATTTATACTTATCTGAAGCTGTATTTTTGTAGAAATGTTGGCTCAGAGATTTACCCCCCCTCCCCCCAAAAAATCCCCCTACCAATACTGCCAACAAACTTTAATAAATTCAGAAAACCAAATGTTGTAAAACCTCCAAACATTTTTCTTCCTGGGCTGTACAGGTCTGAGCCAGCGAGCGTGAGCCCAGCGTCTCCTGAAGTTCTCCTCCTCCATCTGCGTCCATAGCATCCTTCTCCTACTGGCTGTCTGTCAGAAACAGAGAACCACATCAGAAAACTGAATCATGGCTGCTCGTGGATTTCTCAGGACGACCAATCAGACCCCAGATGCTGCGGAGGGGGACGCAGCTTCAAACCTCAGAGTTCTCTGGGAGAAGCTATTCCTATTCTAATATGATCTAATATTGCAGATTGTCTCCATTTGTATTTGACGAACAAAGCAACACCTGTAGGAGATCTGCTGTCCTTGTCTTTGAAAGGTCACCATGGTTGCTCTGTGTCTTTGTTCTTCATTCTTTCTTTTCTGCTAAATACTGTTTGTGCAGAAGCTTTTCCAAAGTGTGCAGAAATCCCTTCCATAGTTTTCACTCATGTCTTCCTAACTTGCACGTTGACTTCACCCAGTTGCTGTTGTGGGGGAAGTTCCTGTCAGCACGTTGAGGCAGGCATTTCCACAGATGTGTTGCTCCCGTGTCGGTTCCGTGTGGCTCCGTGTTCTGGAGCTGTCAAAGACGGAGGCCCCGTCAGCTGTCAGAAAAATGTGCCCTTGGTGTGTGACGGCCTCTTGCGCGCCGCTGTCAGTCATTACCTGTGTTTAGGGACATAAGTCCTGCATATAAATGATCAGACGGCTCCTTCTCTTCCTCACTGCACTGCCATGCTTTACCCCGTCTGACTCCTGGAAGTCCGTCAAGGAGGGCAGCTGCTTTGGTGCATCAGGGAGCCGTGCAGGAAGACTCCTAAACTCACTTTCCTGCAGGCTGACAGCAGCAAACAGAGCAGGACACCCGGAGGGACGAACCAAATGAAAGAGAAAAATGTTCCTGCTTCTCTCAGGACGACGTATTTATCAGACCCTGAAATTGTGTCTGCCTCGTGTGCGTCTCTAAAAGCACAGCACTGGAGCTTTTAAACATACATGCCTTATCTTGGTGATGTTTTTGGTAACACAGTTTCACTGCAGACTCCTTAATTATCTCATCAGTTATCTGATATAATCATCTGATCAGCTCATCGCCAGCGGCGCCCACAGGATCCTGACAGCAAGTGAAACCATAACACACAAACATTGACTGGGGTTAACTCCGCCCACCTAAACGTTGTTCCAAAAAAAGGCGACCTTCCTATCGAGGAGCTCCGCCCCCTACAGCCAAAGGAACGTGCATCCTTCACTGTCGGCGACAGAGTGGCGTTTCTCACTCAGGAATCAGTTGTTGTTGGGGGGGGGGGGGGGGGGGCTAAAACATGTTTCTGCTGCCTGTGGAAAAGATGGAGAAAGGGCGTGGCCACGATGAAAACCTGCTTTTTGGCCGTTTGGTCCTATTACCAGCTTTGAAATCACAAACTCATAAGCGCCCAGGTGTTGTTCTGAAAATGAAACTCTCCTCCTCATCATGGAGGATGTCTTCCCTGCTTCTTCCAGCAGCGTGGTTCCGATGTGATCGCTCTGTTTTCACGCCTTCTAAACCCTCCCAGGCTGCTCCTACCCGGTTCTGCTGGGCTCCTGCTAGAGGCCCGCTTCCGGACATCAGCTGACGGGAGCGCCGTCCGCGCGGTGGGGGGAGAAGAGCAAACATGCAGATACCCTTGGAGTTTACAGGGAGCCTTCACTTTGAAGAGCAACATGAAAGAGGCCTTTCAGAGCAGGGAGATGTCGAGCTAATAAGCACTTAGGCAGTGCATGTGTTAAAGAGGCGCATTCCACTGATAAACCCAGTGGGAGGTCTGTGTACACAGAACCACGGCAAATGACGTTTGGGTTGGTTTTTGAGTGTCGGTGTTCCTTTGAGCAAACAGGGACGGCCCGCTGAGACTCTGACCCGCCTCCACATCCCTGCAGACCGACACCTCAGGCAGAACTGCACTCGGTTCTGGATCTGCACCGCTCTGGGTCGTATTCTTTGAAGATAGAAGCGAGTACCCAGTACCATCTGAGAAAGGTCCAGAGCTTCCTGTGAGCTTCTTCTTCATGAAATCACAGCAGAAACGGCTTTTTCTGCCCAGCTCGTCTCAAAGTCTCAGTCTGAGCCGCATTTCACTCAAACACAAAGCAATCTTTGCCACTTTCATTCCCAGACTCCTTTTGGATTCTGTGGTTTCTGTGTTTGAAAGATCAGGCCACGGGAAAATATTTCACACCTCTGTGACGACTGACTCTAATTCAAAAAGACGCTTTAATGTCAGAAGAGCAGCTGGGGAGCAGAACCCAACTTTTCAAAGCTTGAAAAACCAGAGACCAGAATCTGAACTGTGACAAGAAACCCAAAATGAAGGCAGCCCCTGAGCCTGTGGCTGCAACAAACCGCGGGGAGAACAGGGCTGGGGAGGGTTGAGGGTCCAACCTGCTGTCAGCAGAACCAGAAACACACAGACGAACTCAAACCAGCTCAAACCCTTAAAGCATCGACATGGAAACACAGGAGGAATTTGGACCAAAAAGAATTCAACCTCACAGAATACTCGTTATTGCTTCTATCAAAAATAACTTTTTCAAAAATAGAACTGACTGTGGCCATAATATTAGAGCAGAAAGACTTTGTAGTGACTTTATCATCAAGTTCTTCATGTTTTTAGCTGCTTGTTTTTACCGGTGAACAGCTGAGTTGTCCAGATCTTCTGGTCGAGGCATTATCCTGCTTATACCAAAGTCACTACAGAACACGGAAATATTCAATCAAGTATTAGTTCTTTGATCTTGTTATTTTATGTTTGAAATTATTTGTAAAATTTATTTTAAAAAGCGTCCCATTTGATAAGCAGTGTGACGTGTTGTCATGGTAACGACTGCTGAGCTTGCAACTACCTCGCTCTGCAGCTGCAGAAGAAAGTGATATGCAGATCGACATGACACATGAAATAAAGCATCAGTTCAGAGGGAAATTCCCCTCTAACTGCTTGTTTTTGTCCAAATGATGAAGCTAAAGTTTGTTTCAAAGAAACAAAATTCCTCCTCATGTTTTATCTCCTCCTTTTTGTATTTTCTTCTCTCTTCTGCTACATGTCAGTCTTCAAAAAGACCAAATTCACCAAACAGACCAAAGGAAACCATAAAAATCCCACATGTTTTTTCTACTGTCTTGATGTTGGAATCAACTGTGGAATAGCGTATATCCATCTATGTTCTGAGCTTCTGTGGTTCAGAGCAGTAATATAGAAGATTTGATCTATGTGACCAGAACCTCTTTTTTAGCTTTGCATTATCACTTTTTTATCCACACCCAGGAGCCAATCAGAATCGAGTATTCCCCCGAACCATGTCATGAGAAACCTTTGAAACATCCCACGTCCCCGTCTGAAAGTTTCATTTCTGAGGCTGAAAAACTGAAAGACACATCACTGAGCTGCTGCTCAGACAAAAATGTTTTGCTTGTGGTTTTACATTAGGGCATGAGAGCTCATCTGGTGAATGTGCTGTACATGAAGAGCTGCAGAAGTCACGTCTGAAGCCTTCTTCATTTTGATCTGCTTCATCTTCTTCAGCAAAATAAATCAACTATTCTGTGTTTATGCAACGTTGCCCAACCAGACTACTTTGAAAATGTATTTTGTGACTAATGGAGGTGTCTGGATAATGGCCTCCTGCACACCGCACTCGTTTTATCTTTTTAAAAAGCTTCAATGACTCAAGGCTCTGTTGTATTTAAGTGTCCCATTAAGCCTTGGGAGTGTGACAGCGATGCAAAGTTAAAGCACCAGCATGCTGAAAGGGAAGCAGCTAGATGGAATGAATGTGTTTCTCTGTCTCTGCATCTGTAGTTGAATTTGAGCCGCAACACAGAGCACATCGTGCTGTTTCAGGTCTGAATCATATCAGCACCCTTTATTTTTCTTCAGAAAAATCATAAATTGAACATTTTTGCTTTTCCTTGTTCTAACAAGAGCCCTTTTTAATAACGCCCCGCCTGCGCGGACTCCTCTTCTTTCTAGAAATACAGCCACTGAGCCTCTTTTCGCCGCTGAAAACATGGCAGGAACACGGCTGGGTGACGAGCCGTGGTTCAGATAAGAATTATTCTGCAGCTTCAGCCGCATTCCTCTGTAAAATCCTTCATGTAAAACTTCAATCAAAAGTAGATAACAGTGTTCAAAAGAACATATCCGTCACGTCACCCCAGCAGAACCAGCCAGCGTTGGGTTTTCGGGCCCGCTCGCCCGGACCCTACCACCGGTCACGTTGCCTGCTCTCCTCCTGAACATTGGGGGGAGATTGTTCAGGCTTTTCTTCAGTTGGATTGTTATCTCAGATTATTGGGATCTCCATGATCATTTCACACATAGTTGAATTTAATTTCTGTGTCGGGGACAGCGCACATTAACAGCATCACATGCAATGAGTCAGAATTAGCCCAGCGGCTGTTTGTCATCTTTTGTCCCAGGACGAATGTTTGAATAGTCTACCGAAAAAAGATAAAAACAACAACTACAAATATCAATGAAAATGACAGACATTAAGACTGATAAAAGTACAAACATTAGAAAGCGTTAAAGTTAATATAAACGACATGATGGCATTGATCATACTAAGGGAGGTTAAATTGAACGTCCACATTTGTTCTGTGCCTGATCAGAGCAGGTTTCTGATGTGCTTTTTACACAGATTGAATGTAGAAGCTTCTCTAACCTCGTCCTGCTGTTCCTGAGAGAGCGCTCCGACTCTTCCCTGGAGAGGAATTATGCCGTTTCCTCACACCGACTCTCATGTCACTCTTTGGGAGCTCGTTCTTATTTACACAAACTGGTCAAGTGGGGAGTTAGGGTTAAACTAGCCTTATTAAACCATTTTTTATTTTTAAGAAACGGGTTGTGCATTCGTAATAAAGTCCTCTCAGCTTAACACTTTATGTTTCATAAAATGGTTAAAATGGTGATAACTCAATGTTTTTATCCAGTGTTTCAATTGTTTGTTTCTAAAGTGATTTGCTGGGTTTAGTGCTGTTTTGTTTGCCTGCAACCAGATTCTCAGACAATATGTCATGTGTGACAAAACCATAGCATGCATGAACATTTTAGCAGCCTGGAGAGACAAAATGTGGCAGAATAAATCTAAAATTAGACCAATTAGATTTAACACGGTTACAAACCCCAGGATATATTCAAATGCTGAGACAATTTTTTTTCTCATTTCAAAAACATCTGCATGTAATTTATAAAGTGTGATTTGTAGAAAAACATTCAACTGTCTTATTTATTTTGAGCTTAACTTAACTTATTCTATTCTGCAATATGACCCATAGATTTAGTGAGAATGTTAGCCAACCGAAATGTCTTTTTACATGTCTATAAAAGACTGTATCATCAGCATAGAGCTTCTAGATTTCCTATTTGTGTCTCCCCCCCCCTCTCCTCTGTGTGTCTGTTAGGGATGAAACGATTCACTTTCTCAATGATTTGGTTCAAATTTGGTTCAATTCAATGTATGACTTGTGTTTTCAAAAAATAACAGCAAAAACTAAAATTAAAAAAATGTCTTTGCTAATGAGCAAATAAAAATGAATGCCAGTTCTAAGTTGATATCATAAAATGGGTGGCCCCCAAAAGGAGAGGAAGGCGGTGCCTCAAAGATCGAGTCATCTTGCTTCTGTGTAGAAAAATGAGCAAAAGTGACTTATAATTCATAAAAGAATGTTTCTGTAGAGAGCCAAAGGTAATATTTGATAATATGTACATATAGTTTAGTGCACTCCAATAGGCTTAAGAAAAGCATTTCAGTCAGAAAACTTGTGCAGTAAAGACATTTATTTTCACATTCTTTTAGATTGGCATAAAGCTCTGTTCAATTACATAAGACAAGATCTCCATAAATGTTTAGGGTAAAAACTACCCCAACACCAAAAGATCATCAAAGTTAAAGAGAATGTGAATGTAAAATCAGTGTGTAAAGTCAGATGAAGTGTGTTTCTGAGGCATTCCATATTCAGACTTACAAGTATGACGGCTATGTGTGACCCGGCACCTTTGACTGTTGGGCCGCTCCGGTTCGAGTACAGCGCCACAAAGGGAACACACTATCTAATGCAGGGGTCTCAAACTTGCGGCCACCAGATGATATTTTGCAGCCCCCGCCTTAATATGAAAGTTTAATGTTCATGCGTCCCACCAGTTTGTATGAATGACACTTTTTCACTGTTGTGCGCGGAGCTGACGAACCAACCAATCACAGTGGGGTGTATGACTCTTGGGGGTGTGACTTGTCCGGGCTTGAAAGCAGAGGAACATTTAAGGCAGGACACCTGACAGCCCCCTCCCTGGACCACATTAAGGAGTTCTTGACTTTCCTTTTTAGAACATATTTATTCGCTCATAAATTTCTAAATACATGCAGTCAGTGCTGAACTTTCCTCTGACCCGGAGGAGGCTTAAGGTTATGGTTACGGTTTGGCGCGCGGCGGCGTATCAACCCCGACCAAACGGTTCTCATGCACGGTTGTTACGGCAGCACACCGCTCCAGTAACAGCCGTAACACCAGTGAAAATCACAAATCATTGAAGAAAAAAGGTTCAGCGCACTGTCTAGTGGGTCTAGATGACCCAACTCCCAATGTTAAAGTGCATTCCCTTAGAGGTAGGGGAAGGAGCTCAGTCACACTGAGAGTAGAGCTGCTGCTCCTCCACTTCCAGGGGAGTTAGTTGAGGGGGTCAAGGCATCTGGCTCAGATGTCTCCGGGCATGTCCAACTGGACTCAAATCCCCGGAGATGCTGACCCAACTGACCTGGGAGCTCTTTGGAATCCCCCCCCCCCCCCCAAAAGGAGCTGAAGGAAGCTGAGGAGAAAGAAGATTGGACATCTTTGCTATGCCGGCTCCCCCATGACCTGGTCCTGGATTAGAAGAAAAAAATGGATAGATGGTAAATGGCGTATACTTGTATAGCGCCTTTCTTCCTACAAGGACAAAGCGCTTTACAGTCACAGACCCATTCACCCAGTCACACACACATTCACACACTGGTGGCGGCTCCGCTGCCAAACACAGGCGCCCGCCTACCACCAGAGGCAAGGTGGGGTTCAGTGTCTTGCCCAAGGACACTTCGACTCATGGGCGTGCAAGGCGGGAATCGAACCTGCAACCTTACGATCATGGGTCGACCGCCCTACCGCTGCACCACTTCATTTTTGCATGAAATGATATGAAGATCCACGAGAAACTGAACTCCTTTCTTGCAATTTCCAGAGTTTTTTGTATTAACAAAAGTTAATTTTTACACTTTTTAACATTAGAGGGCCTTCCTTTAAGAAGAAGACTAACTTTAAGATTTCTTTAGATTTAGGTGTCATTCCCAAGGCCAGAGCTTCTCTGCTGGACTGTGATGAATAGATTTTCCACTTTACTCTGGGATGGAGCACTGAAAATCGTTTTTGAAGTCTCCCATCAGCCATGAGCGCTCATAAAATTCAGCTTCTGCTCCGTGTGAAGGGTCCTCGAAGCTCTGATCTCACCTGCCACTCGCCTGCCGGCAGGTCTCAGGGATGAGAGGTGGATGGGAGGATTGAACCTCCGCCTCTCTGCTGCATGAAGCCCTCATGAAAGAATGTTAATGATGTTTTGAGCGTGGACTGAAGCATCATTGTTCTGCAGCTCAGATAAGAGGTGGAAGTCCAGAAGGAAGGCCGCTTCTAGTGTTGCTCTTCTTAACAGAAGCTGTCAACACCTGGAGGAGAAACGTTTGAACGAAGCTGAAAACACTGCAGCCTTCTTAGGCAAACCAAAGGACTTGCTATAAAAGAGGTGGAATTGAAACCTGGAGAATTTGTTATATCTTCACGTTTAATTCTCCAGCTGCTCATAAAATCATTATCCAGTGACCTCAGGATTTAACTTCCTCCTCCCACCCAGCAGCTGGCTCAAAGACTGGAGTTAGGGCTGGACGCTTCATCTCTGTGGAATTTAAAATTAGTTTTCCGATCTGCAGCAGATGGGTCACACAGCAGATAGGTCACCCTGAGCCTCTGTGGACTTTTCCTGCAGATTTTGTGACTCTCTTTTCTGAGATTTCTCTTATTGAGTCGCTTTAATGTTTTTTGTGGGGATTGTTGAACTATTGATTTGTTGATCTGAGTATTCCTACTGTGTGTTAATCAGATTACTTCTGCTGCCTGTAGAACTCCTCTGATGTGTTTGTGCATTCGTCTTTATTTCACAAAGTGGATGTTTTTTCTTGGAGTCGTCGTAGGAGCCATGGAGATGAAGTCCAGAGGCTGGCTGCACATCTCCTCCTTATTGGTGCCGTTTTTCTTCCTCGGTGCTGATTAGATAATGATTGTGCTGCAGAAAAACAAAGTCACGACTCGGAGCTCCAAACTAATGACAGTGAGAATCTCAGCTGCTTTAATACTAAGGAAGGTTTCTTCTTCCTGTATCAGCCTCAGAGGATGAGACACAAGGTGCTCAGTGTGGAAGTCTTCGTCCTTCATGTCATTTGCATCCAAGGATCCTCCTACACTTTATGAGTCGGGAGCTTCCATCGTCATGACGATGTGAGGTCATCTGATACAGATACAGGTGCTTAGAGCAGGAATGTGATCCGTGGAGAGCATGGTTCTTCCTGCCTGCAGACAGAATGGGAAGCTGTGCCTCCTCGTCTTCTCTTTTGGTTTGGTTTGTTCATTAAACACAGTTCAGTGTCTCTGCTGCTTCTGGCGCTCACACAGAAGCAGGTCTGGATTGAGACGCCCCAACGGCCCCCAAATGGAAACTCTGACACACTTCCTGTATTGATCCACTACATGCTGATTTCCAGAAAAATGAAAACGTGTGAAGGTTTGTTTTTCTGCATCTACACAAACCTAGCGAGGTACCACGGTCCCACAGCTCAACCCGGCTGAGGTCGGCTCTCTGACTGTAAATGGCGTATACCTATATAGCGCTTTTCTACCTAATAGGCCTAAAGCGTTTTACAGTCACAGACACATTCACACACACATTCACACACACATTCACACACACATTCACACACACATTCACACACACTCACATACACATTCACACACACATTCACACACACACACTCACACACACATTCACACACACATTCACACACACACACATTCACACACACACATTCACACACACACATTCCCACACACATTCACACACACAGTCACACACACACACACATTCACACACACACACACACACACACACATTCACACACTCACACACACACACAGTCACACACACATTCACACACACACATTCACACACACACACACACACACACACACACACACACATTCACACACACACACACACACACACACATTCACACACTGGTGGCGGCTCCGCTGCAGAACACTGGCACCAACTGTGAACACGAGGCTCACGCACCTCCAAGAGACTGAGGGGTTTCCTCTGACTCGCCTTTCTGCTGTATTTCTGAAAGCCCCGCCCCCATATACTGTTAACACTGAAGACTGAATGTTTAATTATTGTTTTGACACACATGTGAGAAGTGACTGTATGAAAATTGAGCCCCGCCCACATTGACTTGAATGTCATATTTTGTTGCTCTTCTGCTCTGCCTTGAGTTTGGTGAATCAAGGATTTTGAATTTTCCCACATTTCTCCAGACTCTGAGCAGATCAGATTTTTCTCTTTTTTGATTCAAACTGTTTAATCGCAAATCAATCAATGAAATCACATTAGGTTGATGGAATCCTTCTAACTGCATTCATAGAGGATGGACAGAAAGTGTTCCCATCCCTGCCGTCTGCTGTTTTGCATAAACTTGCTGGAGTTCTGGTGACCGGCTGGAAATGCCTCCATTCATATGCAAAACCCAGCGGAGCGTTTTATCACTCCTCTCACCTCTAAATTGTTCACTTTTTTCACAGCTGCCGTAATGCATTGAATTGCTAATAAATTCTATGAATAAAGGAATAATCCCTTCTGAAGTCATCATTTCAGTCGGTTGACCAGCTGCTGAGGTGTGCAGATAGCGTGGGATGATTGACACGTAATTATTCATATTCTAAAAAAGGAAAATGCGGCCCTCTGAAGAGAAGTGTCAGAAGAAATGCATCAGGGCATCCGGGAAAGCCGCTGTGTAGTAAGAAGGTTTCTGATGGAAAGCCATCCGGCTTTGATTGACGGTTTAACAAAAGTGAATTCTAATCTCACGCATGAGTCTGTTTTTGCCAGTTTCTCTGGAACTGAAGTGGTGATAATTACTTAGCTTTCTGGAGCAAACTGTGATAACTCCTTCAGTTGATCATGCGACAGACCTCTCACTATGATGATAAAACAAGCTTAAGATTCACTGAAACAATTCTCCTGATGCTTCATTTCCCAGAGTCCCTCAGATTCACATGGGGGGGTCATCTGTCCCTCCTTTTGTGGTTGTGTTGGTTATGTTTACCCAGTAATGTGGCACAAAAGTAACCTATTACTGTGAAACTAAAAAAGAAAAACTGACTGACTAGAGACACAGATGACTTTTTTTGTGTCAAATTCAGGTTGGAGTCTCTGGACTGTTGGTTTGAATCAGTGAGTTGCTGTCAGTGTGACTCCAGTCTGAGTGCTGCATGTCAGAGCATCCCTCTGCAGGTTTGCATCTCCTGGAGGACACGCGTCTCTGACTGATCCTTCTTCCCCATCTCACATCTTCTCCTGTGGTCACAGTGCAGAAGGTCCAAAGCGTCCTGCTCAGAGACTGGGTCTCTCAGAGAAAGGTTCAGTCAATGTGGGTCCAGGGGCTGGGGGGGCTGGGGGGCGGCGCATACCATCAGACTGATTTTCAGCTCCAGAACCCCCCCCCCTGCTGTCCTCCCATTTTAATGAGAGCGTTAAATGTCAGGACTCTGGAGTTTCAGGTCAGACCTAGTCAGCGCTCCCCCACATATCCATGCTGCTGCCGGAACACCCCCCACCCCACCCACCCCCGAGCAGCTCAGACACATTCAGCATGATGTCTGCATTATGGGATGTTTCAGGTTGAAGAGTAATAGTATAACCTTCCCCTTCAGTTTGTTTCATAATAACCAGGACTTTTAGCACATCAATGCCGGTGAGCCAGAACTCAGTTTTTTTATTCTTCCTCACTTTGAGCAGATTTTTTACCCCCAGAGTTTTTAGCTACACATTTTTTAGAATTTTCAGGAGAATTGATACAGTTTTTTTGTCCACATGCATTAAAAATATCTGGAGTTTTACATTTGTCTTTGAAGTTCACAGCAAACCTCACGCTGGCTGCAGGATGTGAGTGATGCACCTCACCGTCCTTCACTAACTGAACCCGATTTCTCAGCACTGGATGGGTGAGGTAGTTACTGAATGAGAAACTCGGACTTCTTTGTTGCTGTGAATTTAAAAAAAAGGACCAAAAGGAGGAACATTTAGCTGACAGGGTTGAACTGAAAGCCATGAAATTCTGCTCAGCTGTCATTTCTTCATTTCTAGAGCATCTTCCACCAGCAGCCAGGGAGGCTGCAAGGATAGCATAGAGAATCAGGAAAAGCATAAAAGACATAAATACAGAGGATTTAAACCAACATAGTATAGCGTTGGTGGTGATGCTGCATCCTCCGTCGGATTCTAAGAGAGACGTTTGGATTTTGACTTTGTGGGCCTGTTCATGAAATCCAAGTGTCCCAACCAAGAAAGGAGTGAGTGGCTGTGATGACACCTCTGGAAGTCCCTTAGCAGAATTCACTGAAGGGTCCAAGAATGAGTTTCATTTTTAGGGCTTTTGAGTAGATAAAGATGCAACGTTTTGTTTTTGCTTCTGTTGTTTCTATGGACTCAGGATTTCAGATAAATGTAAGAAATTAAAGCTTTACTGGAAAAACAGCATTTATTTTGAGCTTATCAGATTCCTCGTCATGGTTTGAAGCAAATTCCTCTTTTTCTAAACTGATGAGGGATGATTGATGCTCTTGCTGCTCTGCTGCCGTTGTCCTCTGTGCTTGTGAGGAAGACGAGCAGCTGAAGGAGCAGAATCTCCTCCAGCATTTCCACAACCACAGAAAACAGCCTGTATTCCTCTTGGAGAGTTGGTATGAAAATGAAATCTTTCAGTCTTTTACAGAAAATCTAGAGTTTCTGTGAAAACTAAATGCCCCCCCCCCCCCACCAAACAATCAGCTGTTAGAGAGGAGGCCTATCAAGATTTTAGAAGGTAGAGAAAACATTTGAAGGAGGAGCCTTTAGTTTGAAACAATCACCTTTAAGTGCTCACTGTTGTGGAATCATGGATAGATCCAGTAAACCCTGGAGACCAGAATCCAGTTTGGGTTGAGGACAACTGCAACTATAAATATTTGGAGTTTTGCTAATCAAATAAGGTTATTTTAGTCAGGAATTCCTTAAACCTAAAGATGGTTTTCTGCCTTTAAAATGCAGAGTGGATATTATGTTCCTAATGGACAAACACATCAGCAGGTCGTAGGATCAGCTTCTGGAGCTGTCTGAGAAAGCCTCCTGGATAAGAGCTGAAACGTCTTTGAAATGAAAATCTAATCCAGAGGAGTTTTTCCTTATGTGATCTTCATGCTTTTCTTCTCATGTCAAACTTTACTTCCTGTTGCAGGTTTTTGTGACATGAGCAGCATCCAACACGTGTAATTATTTAAAGTTATGCTAAAACACAAACAGATTTCTTTCTTTCGGCTGGACGTTGCAGAAAGGTTTTGGGCATAAATGTTCAGTCTTTGAAGGACGTGTGACAGCTGGAAGGAGTCTGTCCCCTCATCTTCTGGTCCTGAACTACACCTGAATGTCCATGCTGGGCTGATTGTGCACCGAAAGTCTGTGTTTGAAAGAAGCTCTTCAGGGCTGGAGGTGGTCTCTCTGATGAAGGTGGTGTCTCTGATGGAGGTGGTCTCTCTGATGAAGGTGGTCTCACTGATGGAGGTGGTCTCTCTGATGTAGCTGGTCACTCTGATGGAGCTGATCTGATGGATGGTTGACAGGCTTATTGTCAGACTAGTTAGTAATCAGAGATTATTTAACTGAATGTCAATGTGGTTAAAGTAAACTTAATAACAATAATAATTAGTTTTTAGTAGGCTGCTAGAAGTTGAAGCTGGGGTAACTATGGTGCACTGGGGTTCTGTCCTCTTTTCTCATCTACTTCTACCCTTCCTCTTCTCTATTCTTGATCATTTATTTATCATTTAGTTTTCCACGCCTCTGTTTGGTGCAGTGCGTTTCATGTACTGTCCCTCTTTCCCACTCCCTTCCGGGTTCATCCGTGCTCCTGTTCCTGACCGTGTACCTCGTCTCTGCTCCTGCTCCTACACTTGGCTGTGGATCCTGCCTCTGGCTCGACTCACGCCCCCGGCCGTCTCCCAACTTCATCTGGATGTAGATCATATGTTGGACTTTAAATATGCAGTTGTAGAGTTAGATAAGTTAATTCTTCTCTATGAGTTCTGGTAATCTCCTGTCCGTCCTGGGGGAGGATCCCTCCTTCATGTGGGCACCCCTGAGGTTTCTTTGTTTTTTCCAGATTCTGTTTTTTTAGGAGTTTTTCCTTACCATAAAGGAGTGTCTAGGGGCAGGGATGCCCAGTTTAGTTAATCAGTTTAGTTAAAGTTTAGTATTCTCCTATTAAGTTTTATGCATTTATGATCCTTTTTGATTGTTCCGGGTTACAGCACGGACGCGTGTCGCTCACTGCGGCTACACAACTATCTTCAAACGACTTAAAAAGTTGATTTTCTCCAAAATAAGAGAGCTGACCATGGCCCCTAAGAAAAACCAGGACTACGAAGACCTTAAAAAGACTCTTGATGATATCCAAGCTACGTTGTATCCCTTTATAGAACAAGTGACCGCTAAGCTAGCTCCTCTCCTTGAGCTATTGGGAGACATCCGAAGATTCCGAGCTCAAAACGAGCAACGAGAAAAAACCGGGTTGACATTCTGGAGAAAAGACTGAACAATGAGGAACAACAAGTAAGGATGAATAATGTCATTCTCACTGGAGTACCGATCCAACCTCGGGCTAAGCTAAATGCAGCTGGAGTTAGCATTGCCAATGCTAATAGCGCTAGCATTGATAGCAGTTCTGAAACGGAGGGCGATGGAGAGTCTGTGGAACACCAAGTGGAATAATTTCTCACGTCTAAAGGGATTTCCTTGGATCTCAACACCATGGAGACCTGCCACCTGCTCCCCAGGGGTAATGAGACGAATAAACCAGCGATCCTCATCAGGTTTGTGAATCAAAAACACAAGCTAGCTCTGATGAATCAAAGGAGGAATCTGAAGGGATCTGCTGCATATCTGAACGACCATCTGACCAGAAGAAATCCAATCCAATCCACTTTATTTATATAGCACATTTCTCAAACTGGCAGTTTCCAAAGTGCTGTACAGTGACCAAACACCAGACAAAAGATTGCCAAACAAAATAAAAACAAAGTACACCAGTAAAATGGATAAAAAATAAAATTAAAATAAAAACAAGATAAAAACACAGATAAATACAGATAAAAATACAGTAAAAACACAGAGGACCACACAACTCATGCAGTGTTAAAAGCTAGAGAGTAAAAATGCATTTAAGACGGGATTTAAAACACTCCACAGAGGGCGCTGTTCTGACATGCAATGGCAGAGCGTTCCACAGCTTAGGGCCAACAACAGAGAACGCTCTGTCTCCCCTAGTTTTGAGCCTCGTCATGGGCTCCACCAGCTGGAGCTGGCCCTCTGGCCTCAGAGCACGAGCTGGTTTATAAATCTGAATGAGGTCAGAGATGTATTTTGGAGCCAGTCCATGTAAAGCTTTAAAAACAAACAATACAATTTTAAAATGAATCCTAAAAATAACAGGAAGCCAGTGCAAAGACGCAAGAATAGGTGTGATGTGCTCAAATTTTTTGGTTCCTGTTAAAAGTCGTGCAGCAGAGTTCTGGACTAACTGCAGTCGGGAAAGT
Source organism: Oryzias sinensis (assembly GCA_037389245.1). Taxonomy (NCBI): domain Eukaryota; kingdom Metazoa; phylum Chordata; class Actinopteri; order Beloniformes; family Adrianichthyidae; genus Oryzias; species Oryzias sinensis. Next base: position 27,534,882 of record CM074500.1, read on the forward strand.
GCCTTATGGGAAACCCCAGTGTAAAGTGCATTGCAGTAGTCCAGTCATGAAGAGATAAAAGCGTGCACGACCTGCTCAAAAATATTAAAAAATAAAAAGGGTTTAACTTTAGATAAAAGCTGCAAATGATAAAAACTTGATTTTATAATGCCATTTATCTGTTTATCAAATTTAAAATCACTGTCCATGATGACGCCAAGGTTGGGACTGTGGGCCTCACGTGATGCTGAATGGGCTCCAAGTCAAGATTGGCTTTGGGTCCAAATATTATGACCTCTGTTTTCTCCTCATTAAGTTTTAAAAAGTTCTGGGCCAACCAATCTTTGACGTCCCCCAGAGAGTTAAGTAAGGGCGTCAGGGGGCTGCTTCCATTATTTTTAACAATGGGCATGTACAGTTGACAGTCATCTGCATAAAAATGATACGACAAGCCATGTTTCTTAAAAATTTCAGCTAAAGGAAGCAGGTATAAAGAAAAGAGTACAGGTCCTAATATTGAACCCTGGGGAACTCCAGAAAGTAGTGGAGTAGAGGAAGAAGTGGAGTCCCCCAGCCTAACCGTAAAGGACCGCCCTGACAGGTAAGATTTAAACCAGTTTAGGGCAGTCCCCCTAACACCCACACAATATTCAAGGCGGTTTAAAAGAGTTGTGTGATCCACTGTGTGAAAAGCAGCAGTCAAGTCTAAAAGTACTAAAATAGCAGAATTACCAGAGTCTGTGATTAAATAAAGATCATCAAAAACTTTCAAAAGAGCAGACTCTGTGCTATGAAATGCCTTGAAGCCTGATTGAAAATTGTCTAAAATCCCACTATCATCCAAAAAAGGTTGCAGCTGTGCCATTACACACTTTTCCAGAATTTTAGACACCAATGGCAGCTTTGAAAATGGTCGATAGTTGGCCAAGCATGTTGGATCCAGACCTGCCTTTTCTAAGTAAAGGTTCAACAACAGCTTCTTTGCAGAAGGTTGGGACAAAACCTGATGACAGGCTGCTATTGATGATCTCTGTGACTGAAGTCCTAAGAGTGTCCCAAACCTGTTTAAAAAAGCGAGGTGGGACTGGATCCAAGGGAGAAGATGTTGCTTTTAACTTATTAACAATCCCAGTCAGTTCAGACCCTGACACCGACTTAAATCGGGTAAAACCAACAGAGTCCTGCACCACAGCAGATTTAAAGAAGGAAGTGCATGAGGAAATATTGGCCCTAATAGCAGCTACCTTGTTGTTAAAAAAGAATAAAAAAGGTTCACACATTTCATTTGTCATCTGTAGAGTGGAAGATGGATTGGGGTTACAAACAGAACCAATAGTTTTAAAAAGAATGTGGGGCTTATTTACATTTTCTAAAACCAAGCTAGATAAATACTTTGTTTTTCGGCCTTAATGGTATCCTGGTATTTCCTCCAACTGTCTTTAAGAATATCATGTGAGACCTGCAGGTGATCCTGTTTCCATTTGCGCTCTGCTCAACGGCACAGACGCCGAGCGTCCCGCGTGATTTCATTGAGCCATGGCTCCTGCTTCAGTTTCTGGCAAGTGGCTTTTAATGGAGCAACGGAGTCTAAGACTTTGCTGCAGGTTGAAATAAAATAATTCATCAACTCTTCTGTGCCTCTGACTGCATGAGGACATTCGTGAGACGGCATTGATGCATTGAAGAGAGGAGGAAAAGTAGAAGCGGTCTCAGTCCTAATGGAGCGACTCAGACGAACGGGACCCAAGACTTTCACATTATGGTGCATATTAAAAGTAAACACAACAGGACTATGGTCCAATAATACATTGGCACCCACTGAGACATTGTCTACCGGAAAACCATATGATAGCACAAGGTCCAAAGTATTTCCACGTATGTGAGTGGGAGCAGTGACATGCTGTGTTAAATTAAAAGCCTCAACTAAGTTTTGAAAGTCTTTCACCATTGGCTTCAAAGGGCAGCAAACATGCACATTCAGGTCCCCGACAACCAACAGTTTGTCATATTGAGTCAGCATATGAGCCAAGAAGTTTGAAAATTCCTCAATAAAGTTCATGTTGGGCTTAGGTGGCCTGTACACAACAGCACATAATACTGGGTCTGCCTGCTGCAGCTCAAAACAGCTCAGTTCAAATGAGGAGAAAGATGCAGGGGATAAGATCTTGAGCTCAAAACCATTCTTCAGGACCGTGGCTAGGCCTCTGCCACGACCTGTGGTCCGTGGAGCATTAATAAAAGTACAGTCAGGGGGTAAAAGCTCCGAAAAGGCGGCTGACTCACCGGCGTTGATCCACGTTTCCGTCAATATAGGTTCGCTTCCTTCCACTCCCTTTCACTCAATATTTATTAATATGTCTAATTATCCTAAGTTTGATACGTCGTTGTATGAATGTATAACTGATGATTGTATTGCTTTTGTGTATAATTCTTATTTGATTTCTTGAAATAAACCATTTCAAATCAAATCAAATCAATTTTATGTATACCTTACAACTCTTACAAAGCCCACTGAGACGACTGTTGTTGTGAATTTGGGCTATAGAAATAAAATTGAATTGATTTGAATTGATCTTGAGGACTCAATTCTGCACTACCTTCAGATCCAGCTTTGTGTCTATGAATTTTTCTGGAGAAGTTTGTTCTGACTTACACTAACACGTATATTTTCTCTCTCTCTCCCCTCCACTCTGCCCCTCTTTCTGCAGGTATGCATTGTGCAAAAGAGGGACACTGAGAAGATGTATGCCATGAAGTACATGAACAAACAGCAGTGCATAGAGAGAGATGAGGTCCGAAACGTCTTTAGAGAGCTTGAGATCCTTCAGGAAATTGAACATGTTTTTTTAGTAAATCTCTGGTGACTATCCCATGTTTTTACACTTTCAGTGTGGTCTGTTGTTGCTCGCCTGCTTTGCTTGTGTGTGCGCTTGGTGTGCTCAGCCTCCAGAGACCCCCCAAACGCATGCTCCCTCCCAGGTCTGCTGCAGCCTTTAAATAGATGTTTGGGAGGATTCTTTTCCATCTGCCGCCTGCACGTCTTTGGCACGCAAAGGTGGGAAAAGTTTAATTCAGCGGAGCGATTGTTTTAAGATCCCAACATTTCAGAAAGGAAATGTGAAGCATGCCGGATCGTTTCAGAGAGACGGTTCTCCTCAGGGGGAACGTGTGAGTGACAGGAGCATGCTCAGTTTGATCGGCGCTCCTTTCAGGCAGGATGTCCCGGTACAGTCAGGGACCAGCCCAGCATTCGTACCATAAGCTCCTCCCTCCCTGGAATAAAGCAAACCGTCATTGTCGATGAGGTGCGTGGATGAACGACACAAAGTCTCCTTCTCTGACCCGATTCTGAAGGAAGTTAGCTCAGCAAAGATGCTTCCTGAGAGAAAAGTTTCTCTCCTCCAACAAACTGAGGGCGTTTTAATGAGCGCTGCAGTGGCTCTGTGTGCTTTTTTAAGTCCCTGTGGGAGGACGAGGCCGCCAGAACCTTCTGTGTTCCAGTTTTCCATGTACTGGGCAGTACTATTTTAGGTGCCCTTCAGTGACAAAAACACTTTATCATTGAAGGTAGGTGGGAATTGAAAGTGTGGCACCTCCTCCAAAAAGGGTTTGTCCGTCTCACTGCAGCGTTTCTCCAAAGGCCTTCCAATTTCTGGAAGAATCAGAGCAAGAAATGGCTTTTTCTTCTCATGTTCAGAGAAACGCTTACACTGTAACTCAGCTGTCAGATCGACCTTTTATGATGAAACACTCCCTGTGCAGTGATGAAGGTTAGTTGTTCAGTAATTATTAGTATTGTAAAACTATAGCAGAAAAGATGAGGAGGTCTTTCAGAAAATACACAACAACCTTTGTAAATAAATACAACAATGTCAGAACTACACTAAAGCCTATGTGGAGTCCCACAGGGAGCAATAAGTGGTCCAAAACTTTTCTAATTGTTTCTGAAAATCTTTGATAAAGATACTAAAATGTTGAATTGCTCTAGAAGAGGTTTGGAATTTACTTTATAATGCATACAACGAGATCAAAAAGGAGGAACACATTTATATATTAGCTTTTGGAAATTTAGAAAAACTGTGACGTTAAAAATGTGACATTATAAACCTAAAAAAAGCTTTTGCCTCCAAGGGAGGATTTTAGCATTTTAAGTTCACAGTAAAACAATAATGACAAAATAGGAAAATTTTGCTTAATGGATCAATTCTGTTCTCTCTGAAATTAGAACAGGAGCTGGTCACCAACAGAAAAAGGAATGATTCTCTGCCAGTTCTTTGGAAACTGGGAGGTAGGAAGTGATGAGACTACAGTGTGGCTGAGGGGAAGGAGATGCTGGCATAAGGAAGACGGTGGGCTGAGGGAAAAAGTTCTCAAAAACACACAAAAGCTGTTTTTCTAAGGAGTTGGAAGAAGAACCCAAAGGAATGCATGTTTAGATGCTGAGATGATGAAGAGGAGATGCCTCACACTCATAGATGTAAAACAGGAAGAAGGAAGTGAGAGTTTTAATGATCTGGTGCTCATTTCTCGTCTTTTTCAGTGACTGAGTCACTTCCACAGTGGGATGCAAACATGCAGAGTAACATGCTTCCAGCCTCTGAAACACAAATGTTGGTGTTGCGGTTGTAGTCTTGACCTGCAGATCATGTGACACCTCTCATTTGTCTGGATCAAGCTAGGCGCTTCAGGCTTCCCGTCAAAGGAGGAAGAACATGTGTGCTTGCTGCCAGGAAAGCGTACTTCACTGTCTTATAGGATTTCATAATCACTCTGGGTTTTTATTGTCACAGGATATTTTTTTAATGATGTTTCAATGAGTTTGGTTTCTTTTGCCTGACCATCTCCTTGGAGGTTTGTAACTTTGAAGAGGTTTCAGATTGGTGGCATTTGTGAACATTTATCCCTTGTGCCATTCTAGGCACTTTAACATTGGGAGTTGGGTCATCTAGACCCACTAGACAGTGCTCTGAACCTTTTTTCTTCAATGATTTGTGATCTTCACTGGTGTCCATGGATTACATGAAATCTTTCCACCTTTATCCACCTTTGTCATGGTAGGGAGAACACGCCAATGGTCATCTACACCCCATAGGATAGCACAAGGGTTATTGTGAAGAAAAAAAAGCTTTGGAGCCACTTGACTGAAGAGAAGCATGAGGCTGTTGTGATGTCATCACCTGAACCATACAGGGCAGAAGTGCAGGGAAATCCTCTATGAGCGCTAATACAAACCTCTAAGCAGCATCTTCTATGCATTAACATGTTTACCATGACTCCAAAGTTCATATTTTTCTGCTAAGACCAGAGAGATGCATTGAAAAGCCATTCTGCATCTCCAGCGGTTGTGTGCATCACAGGATGCTGCACCTGCGCTCCACGATAAATGTCTATTTAGATGCTGCTAGAGATAAGATCTCATCCAAGCAGGTAGTGAGAGCGGACTGAAGAGAGCTCGGCTTCCTCTTCCTTTTGTCTCTTTACTGTAAAACAACAAGGAAAATAATTGTTTGGCTGCGTGGGCACAAACCCCCAGAGATCTGACAGTTGCCTCATCCATTGGCTTTTCAAACACAGCATTAGGATTTCTGGCATCAGCTTTTGGTACATTATTAATAGATGTGCGATAGACCAGCTGGGATTTTAGAGATCTGCCAATTCTCAAAAGCGAACAATGAAAGAAAGCTTAGAAAAAGCTTCACAGGAGTACTTTTATTGGACGGCTTCCAGAGGCTGGAAGGAAACAGGAAAATCAGCCAGACTGCTGTGGATGGAGGTGATGACGGCTCTGAAGGCAGACGGGGAAGTTCCCATAAAAGCAGACTGAGAGGATTTGTAAGACGGTCTGCACCTCATCCTGCTCTGTCAGAAATGAGGTTCCACTTCCATCGAGTCATCCTGAATTCTGCTTTTGAAGCCCCCGCTTCAAAGGAAGGCATTTGGAAGCAACCTTACAAAAGCCCACACAGAATCCCATCAGCTCAGCAGAGGCAGCCTTTTGGGGGGGGGGGCAATAATTGCTGCAACCATGCCCTGAATGCTCAGAAAGCTGGTGTGGGAGTCCAGGCTGCTCCAGTTGGGAAATGAATGTATGATCTGCTGCACAAATGTGGACAAACCCTCTCTGCTGTTCTTCATATGATGTTTATGAGCATGAAGGGCAAAGGTCACCTCATTCCAGCAGAGAGGGGCCACAGGCTGTGGACCGACCCCACTTCAGCATCACAACACTCTCAAGCCTAATCACCAGTCATGCCACCGGGTCCGGAGGTGCACCGTAAAGCAGTAGGGGGCTCCACGGCCCCTTAGCTCATCCTAAGAATGGGGGGGGGGGGGTAACCAACTGGACCCCCTCCTGTCAGACACAGACAGGAAGCAGCAGGGGTGGTTTTGAGCACAGATATGCCCCCCCCTCATTCAGTCTCCATTAGGACTATTGATCTGAGGACTGGATGGATGGAGGCCTTGGGGGTCTGTGGAAGGAATCAATCAGCAGTTTTCACAAGCACTATAATTGGAAGGCGGGGGGGGGGGCATGGATCAAACCTACAGAGAGGAAAACGTACAGATGCTTGAGCCAAACACAACCTGATATGGACAGCTGGTTTATTCTCAAAACCAACAGAGAAACGTTCAAAGGTTGACTGATGGAAGGAAGGTGAGAGGGAAACAGCGGTTCTCCTCCAGGAGCTGGAGTTGAGCATCTCTGTGATTCCATGCTTGCACAGAGATGCTCTCCAAACCTTAATGAAGGTTCTTCCGTCCTATGGGAACTGTTCTGGTGAGACAGAGAAATACAGGAAAACCTCAAAGCTCCGTTTTGTCAGAGAAGAGACAGTTTTACTGATTTGCCTGTTTTGGCCCCAGTTTTCTTTCTGTTTGGTTGTGAGTTGCTGCAACAAAAGCAAACAGGAGAATGGTCTACATCTTCTAGGTGAAACTCACAGGGAAAAGCTCTCATAGAAATTGGGCTAAAGTTTTGGGGACCACATTTTGGACATTCAGATGGCTCTCATGTCAGAATCGTGTGTCCTGATGGTCAGATCTTAGTTCTTTATTCCTGATTCTAGGCCAAATGGTGAATGAATAGGAGACAGACTCTGGTCTTCAGCTCCATTGATTCAGAGCGTTTCATAGGAGGACCTTCCTCAAGATCATCTACTGTCTATCTGGTTTGGTTTGATCACATCAGAGAGGATCCAACAGCTAGCAGGTGACCTTTTCAGGAGCAGAAAGTATTTCCTTGGTCCCGCAGGTCCTGAGCCCCTCCCATCACCCAAGTCGCTCTATTCTTCTTTGCTGTAACATAGAAGTTTCTCTGTTCCATCTGTCGATGTTGCAGCATGAAGGCTCGTACACACCGGGACGAATATTCGCCAGGCGTTATTCGCCAGCGTTTTTCGCCACGTTTTTTGTGTTCACACCCAGGCGATTTTCGCTGACGATGAGCCGAGCGAACATGCAATTTCATTCCCTGACGTTAGATGGCGCTTAATGTAAACAGAAATACTCCTGTACACAAGGTGGTGCTGCGCAACTTTACGCTTCTTAAAGTCGCTTTTCACTCAGAAGAAGAGAGCAAGTATTTACGCGCTTGTCAGAATCAAACAAGGAAAACATGAATATTTCCAGCACCAGCTCCAACTGGTGCTTGGTTCGGGGATATTTTATAATGTCCGTCATTATTTCTTCGTGGCAGTGTAGACGCTACTTGGCGTCTATCTTCTTCGCTGGTATGTGTGCTCAGCAAGACAGTCTTGTGTTTGAGCGCCCCCAAGTTGTGTTTTACTGTAACTTCAGAAGCTCCAGACACGTGTGAAAAAAGCCCCATTCTCATTGGTGGATTAGATTTCGACGCATCGAAAAAAAAAAACGAACCCGAGGCGTTTTTTTTTTTTTGACGCTTTGACGCGTGGCGTTTTTTCGCGTCGGTGTGTCACATTGGTGCCCTTTGTTTAGTCACGAGGCGTTAAACGTTGGCGAAAATCGCGCGCGATATTCGTCCCGGTGTGTACGGGCCTTGAGAATGTTGTTCTGCCCTCTACAGGTGGGTCCTGGTCCTGCAGTAGAGACAGAGAGCTGAGAAAACTCTTCAGCCGCACCTGAACATGTTTATGAAACACCTGCAGCTCGGTGTTGGTCAGCCTGCACCGTCAGACTAAATCAGCCAGATCCCTTTTCTCTGTCCAGACTCCAAAGCAACAGCAGTGGCAGAAGAACATGATTCAGAAGTTTGGGAGGTTTTGAGGAATATTTTGTCTCAAATTTCAAAGTTTACTTTTAAAGTGGGTCTTTTCAGGATAAGCCTTTCAAAGTTCCCTGTTTGAATCAGGCCAGCGAGGTTTTCTGTCTTCAGGTGACGGTTAGAGAGGTAATGCTCAGTCACAGGAGGCCTGTGAGGAGATTGTGAGGGTCTGCTGACTGAGTCATGCAGCCGCTCCTCCTCTCTATGTAGGCCACTCAAACTCTGCAGACAGAATCCGGTTCCTCCTCCACTAATGTCCTCCTCCTCTCCTCTGCTGCCTCTCGTTTGTCTTTCTGGCCTGATTATTTCAGGCGGATTCTTGTGCTGCTTCTAGCTGCTTTAGCAAAGCCAGCGTGTTCTGGAGTCCTCCTTGTGGTTCTGGACAGAACCGCCTGACCCTTAATCCTGTTTATTCACACCAGCTCAGAAGAAATCATCACTGCTTCTTTCAGACATGTCCTCATTCAGAAAAAAAAAATTTCAATTAATCCAGAAGGAAATCTGAGTTTCTCTTCAAATCTTTAGGCTTTGTTGACTTTCCCTTCAAATATTTCTATTTCAGTTTCCTTTAATTAGCCGTTAATTGCTAATATGTGCAAAGACTGACAGCTTTGATTCTCCCACAATATGTATCGCCCATGGTAACCTCAATAAAATCATCATTTTTGCTCATGATTTGATCCCAAAGCAGGTTTGAATCTATCAGAGGCTTTTGTGTCACAGGGTTTCTGCTCAGCACTGAAAGCCGTGTTTGCAAACAGTGAAATCCTCACAGCTTCAGTCCTGGTTGAAATGGAGACTTTGACTAATTTCAACTAGAAAGGTTTATTTACAAAGTGCATATTGTTCTTTGATATTTAAGAGACAAGAAAAGTGTAGTTTTTTTGTTTTTCTAAGAATTCAATTATCACCTGCTTGACTTTAAACTTTAACTCTTTAACTCCATCGACCATAAAGCGGCTGTAATCTCAGCTTTTAAGGCTGGGCATGAAGAACACAGCCTTTCTGATCACACAGCCCAAACATCCCATCATAACAGCTGCCACACTGGGTGGTTCATGTCTAAAACTCGAGTTTGAGCCAACAAAAACATTTACAAAAAGCTGAAATGGCCTTTCGTTTTCATCACCTTTAACGCCTGTAGTCTGCCGTTGCTGCAGTGAACCAGAGAAGTGCTGGAGGGTCTGAGGAGCCCAGATGGTTCAGCTGTGGAAGAGGATTCTGTTGCAATGACCAGAACTTTGGGTGGAGGTGTTTCCCCCCTTCAAGCAGGAATACAGCAGAATGTCATTCATCCAGGTCTTCATCTTAACCCTTGTGCTATCTTAGATGACCCCACCCTTACATTGACGTGTTCTCCCTACCATGACAAAGGTGGATAAAGGTGGAAAGATTTCATGTAATCCATGGACACCAGTGAAGATCACAAATCATTGAAGAAAAAAGGTTCAGAGCTCTGTCTAGTGGGTCTAATTGACCCAACTCGCAACGTTAAAGTGCCTAGGATAGCACAAGGGCTAATGCCCAGCGATTAACCAAAGAGGAAGACTCTTTTTAGAAATGGAACCAAAGATATGGCTGAGCAATGGACTCAGAAACGTCTTTAGAGGTGACGGTTGCTTTTTACCAATCTCACTCCATTTTCTAGAAATTTGTTGTCTGCCATGTTAACTTTTTTTTGGGTCTCCAGGGTAGAATGTGCAAAACCCGACCTGAACGCAGAAGACAGTAGAAACTCGGTTGATCCAACAATCCAAGAGGAGATGAAAACTAAAATTGATGAAGAAAGCAGAGGCAAGCAAAAGGTGTGAAGACCAGAGAATCTGGCAAGACACAGGAAAAACCCCAAGAGGCACAGAAACAGCTGACTCACTGTAAACTGAAGGAAGGGGGGGGGGGGGCAAAAGTGGATTATTAAACATAAACCTGAAAAACCCCAAAATCCCAAACCTTAAGATTCGGTCACACACACATGGAGCTGATCAGCAGCCTTCAGCAGAACAGTTCACTTATTTAGCCCCGCCCACAGTTCACTTATTTAGCCCCGCCCACAGTTCACTTATTTAGCCCCGCCCACAGTTCGCTTATCTAGCCCCGCCAGCAGTTCACTCTTTTTGTATTAAAATGAAGTCTTCTAGTTCAAAAGTTTACACTGATTCTAATGTTTCAGACAGACAAAAGTCCATAAGTGTTATTAGAGATGAGAAAACACTGGAAGAAGAAGAGCAACTGCAGATCAACGACTATTGAGTGAAAGCTTGAAAGGAGCCTTTAAAGTCATCACTGCTTTTGAGTCAGATTTCTTCCCAAACAGCGGCACATCTCTAACAGTTGGTGTTTGGCTCAGCATCTGATCACAGTTACAAACCTCCCATGACTTAACTTGTATTATTTACTTACAGTTAGAAAGTGTAGAACTATGAAGACAAGCTTGGAGGCAAAGGCCCAGGTCAGCCGTACACCTTTCACCTTTTTTTCTTCCTGTTTTTTCAAAGGCGACGGATCCTGTTTTTTTATTCCTTATGCTCAGCTTTAAACTGATCGCATTTCTCTTTCAAACAACGTTTCCAAACGTGGATTCCTGAAGTTGATAAAGAAGGCTACATTTATATGGAGTATTCCACTATTATCACTACAGAGACGGGACTGTGGTGATGATGTGGGGCCACAGAAGGGCAGATGTTGATCCAACAAACATCAACTATGAACAGGCATCCATGCTAAAGTCTGTCTTTAACCTCTGCTGAGACATTTAACGGGAAGCCTTCCCTCCCACTGACACACAGAGAGGTCTCTACACGCTGACGGTTTTACCACTGCAGGGGTCATGTCGGACCCAGGTGTCACAGGTGTGCAGCGTTCACCTGTGTTGTAACTGTGCAAACAAAACCCGTTTCAAAATAATTCCTTGGCTTTGTGTTCAGAGCACAGAGCAGAGCTGCATGTGTGGTCTTCTTCAGGGTCAGCTGTGCTTCAGCAGGTTCCTGTAAGCATGCACGTCCTGAGCTTTGCAGATGCACGTCCTGCATGCATTCCAGTCCACAAGCTGCTCTTGGTGTCTGGTGTCTGCTGATGTTGGTGCAGCACTGTTGTTGCAAGCGGTGACTGTCTCCTCTCACTGGTCCCAGGTACTCCTTTCAGGACGAGGAGGACATGTTCATGGTGGTCGACCTGCTTCTTGGTGGAGACCTGCGCTACCACCTGCAGCAGAACGTCCAGTTCAGTGAGGCGGCTGTCAAGCTCTACATTTGTGAGATGACCCTGGCTCTGGACTACCTGCAGAGTCAGCACATCATCCACAGGTCTGTGATTCTCTGGTTTCATGACCTTTCAGTGGCCTGCAGAGTTTCTTTCAGTGCTGGAGGTGGAGCCGTCGGTGCTGCAGTTCATGGTCAGCAGTCACCTTCTCACCCTGTACGTCTCTATATGACAGTGCTGGGACCTCCTGAGCAGCAGAACCATCAGATGTTTCCCACACAAAGGAACAGCCCTGACACTGAGACACACAAACATTTGCTTTGCTCTAAGGAATAACTGAATAATCAAAACCCATGAATCAACCCTCTAGTTGATTGGTGTTACGTTAAGAAACAGTGAACAATGAGCTAACTGACGATCATTTCTGGTTGGAAAACAGCAAAGAGATGCTGTTCATTTTGTTGGTGGGTAGTTCAATAACTCAGTGTGCAGGAAGGTAGACTTTAACGCAGCCGCTGGACTCTGTTCTGGTTGATAAGATTCTCCCTAACCTTCAAACGCAGCTGAAGAGGGCCACAGCGCTTCCGGTCACATGACGTTTGCTTTTTACTGGACCAACAAAGCTCTGTGATCTGAAGCTCAGAGCTCAGGTCTCTTCTGCACCTCACATCAGTGCTGCTGCTGTTGTTGAAAACGTTCTGCCTCTGGAATTCACCTCGGAAATGTCTTTGGTCATCCGATGTAATACTTTTAGTACAAACCTTTTCCTTTTGGCTGATTTTTCTGCCTTTCATGCATGTTTTACCTGCAGACTGGTCACTCACTTTCCCCACTGTGTTCATGCAGACACCCTGTTGAGTGGGTGTGGAGCCACATCCTGTCTGCTGCTCTGTCCCGCCCCCTCTGCTGTCATCGCTTTCTTACTTGTTGTAGAGTTTGGTTAGCAAACCAGGATCAGTCTTTCTTGGAGGAGAAAACCCAGAGCAGAAACTCTCTCCTCATTCGTTGGCCCCAAATAGTCTGGTGGTCTAACATTTGTGGAGAAGTGGCTGAGATGTCCTGCCAGTCAGATCTGCGTTCTGGGCCTTAGTTCAGCAGACTCCAGCGCTGTTTCTGACCGCCTGCTTCCCCGCATGTGAGCTCCAGAGGTCTGCAGGTTTGACAGCACACTGCTGAGTGGACCCCCTCCAGTGTTCAGGAAACACCAGGAGGACATTGGGTTGGTTTGCTTTTTCTGACATTTATAGTGCTGAATTCCAGCACAAATCACTTCAAAAGTTCTGGAACTTTCCAAACATGTCTGTCTGTTCCTCAAGTTTGAAGCGGCTAACATCCAAATCACTGGTTTTAGTGAGTTCTGCCCCTTTTTCCCACCCACTCATCTGTCAGGGGGGGACGGGGAGCTTGTCATCTTTTGGAACACTTGTCCACAAAGAGGCATGAGGCAGATTTTCTACAACATCAGCTCCCCAAAGATTTTACCCTAAAATGGATAAAAGGTGCCTTTAGCCAGATGTTGTGAACACATGTCAGTTTTCATTTATTCAGCATATTAACCACGGGACACGCCCATTTATGGTCAAAGTCAACACATGTACATAATAAAAGATACAATAAAACATTCAGAACAAGAGTAAAACCAGATGAATAGCATCCTTTTTACAGCAACATGCTCCACCTGTGTGTGTGTGGTTTTCCTCCAGATGTTGAGCAGCTTTCTAACACGTGGATGATGGCGCTCTGCCGCTCCTCGTGATGTCACGGCGCTCCTACGGCCGTGTTTCTCAGCCCTGCTCCTCTGGGAACACGTTTTTTTCAGTCCTACCCTGCTCAAACACGCCGCTCATTATCAGGCTTCTGCACAACAAGAAATAAGAAAATATAGCTGTTCCATACATGGAAGTAATAAGTGTATTAAATACTGCATTGTTGTCGTTTTCATACATGGCATTATACTGTGCAAAATATTAACGTTTCTACTGAAATGTCTTACGATATATTGACTGATATTCTCTATGTATATTATATTTCACAAGTCATATATTGAAAGAGGCGTTATAAATATATTTGTCATATAATATACCTTAAAATAAACCATAACATACCCAGACCTAAATAAAGATATATATGTTACAAATACATAGCTATATTTTTTCTTTTTTTGTTGATGTAAACTGTCATTCAGTTTTACCGTCAATGACATTAAGGTTATATAAATGATGACATAACCACACGAGCTCCATCCATCTCTATAATAAAAACTGTAGGTTGAAAAATCTGATTTGTCCTGTCTAACAAACAAACAAAATATTAAGAAAAAGATACAAGCAATTATCAAGCAAAGTTTGTTGCATAACAACGGGTTTTAACTATTTATGAATCAATAAACAGAAATAGGTTATCCATACACCAATATATTTTAAAAATATACTTGAGTAAGTTACTCAGTTACTCAGTAAGTACATTTAGTAAGTTGCTGATATGTTAAAATGCATGTCTTGATATATATGATATATATATATCCCAGAATATTGCAATATATCTTTCTTTTGTGAGGGTGAGCAAGGCAATATGGAAAACATGAAGAACAGTGGACCATAAGGACCAGGGTTGGGAAAAACTGTTCTACAGAGACTCTTCACATATTACTGGAGATCTGCATTTAGTCTGGAAAAAGATGACAAAAACAAAAAAAAGAGCGCTCTATGTAACCGTTGCGTTGTCTTAGATGACCCCCCCCCCCTTCCATTGACGTGTTCTCCCTACTATGACAAAGGTGGATAAAGGAGGAAAGATTTCATGTAATCCATGGACACCAGTGAAGATCACAAATCATTGAAGAAAAAAGGTTCAGAGCTCTGTCTAGTGGGTCTAGATGACCCAACTCCCAATGTTGAAGAGCCTAGGATAGCACAAGGGATACAAATGTTCCCTAAAGGAGATAAAAGACCGGAGACTCTGATGTCATAAGTAAATTCTACAAAAAACTTTTTTTCACACTGACTCCGCCCCCTAGTTGTTTCTCAACCTCATTTGGCACATCACTGCCCCCATCACTGCCCCCATCACTGCCCCCATCACTGCCCCCATCACCACCCCATAGGTGGTGGTTGGAACTGCAGGCTTATGTCCCTCTAACTCCTGATGCTCAGATGAACTGGACCAAGTAGTCGGGCAGGAGTGGGACCTTTCTGCTAAAGTAAACTTTGGAAGGGCAGGTTGGATGAACCGCTGGGGTCTGAGGGTTTGAGCAGAGCAGCCTCTTCATGCACCACTGCAGCTTTACAAACGTGCGTCTGTGGCTATTTTTAGCTCCTCAGACAGAGTCCATGCTGTCTACGCGCCCCTCCATGTGGCAGCAGGAGTGACTGCAGAGCATTTCGGGGCTCCGCCGTGAGCTGCTGAGGACAGCTGCAGTGTTGGAGCAGCAGGAGCGAGCATCCATGCTCTGACTGCGTCTGCGCACACGCACCTCTTCCTGCATGCTCCCCTCTCTTTGGGGTTTGTTTACTGAGTCTGCTGTCAGAGTTTTAATAAATTCCTCTGCGCTCATGCCCCCCCCCCCCAGCCCCAGTGTTCTTCCACACAACTTTTAAGAGTATTTTGCAATTATTGTGTTGCACCAACTGAAGGAGGAATGGTCTCCTAGCAACAGTCATCTGTCACCATGCCCAAGGAGATAAAATTAGTCCTGTGGGGAGAAGAGGAGTACAATCAGTTTCTTTCTCCCTCCTTGCCATTGAGGTCCCTGCGGGTTCTGTCTGAAACCGGAAAGCGTGAACGTGCCGCTCCTCTGCTCGCCGCCTTCAACAGAAACAGTTGTGTGCAAAGCCAGCTTTACACCTGCATGCATGCCTGCACCTCCCTGCTGCTCCACCTCTCCGTTACCTCCTCCTTCTACCCTTCAAGATTCCCTGTAGACTAGATTTGCATTGATATTTCATACAGCGGTGCATATGTGTGCCACGGGGTGCAGATGCGCTCTGCTCCATCCTAACATGCTGCATAATTAAATAAGGCTCTCTGTAATTGCCCGTGGAGTGGTGGGAGGGCGGGGTCAGTGCGTGAGTGCTGCTGTGAGATAACGGGAAAGCTGTTGTGAGGCTTCGCAGCGTCTGAGGAGAAGGAAAGGTGGAATTCAAACACGGCGCATTAGCCTGCAAACATCTCCTTCTTCATCTGTAAACATTCTGCTTCTCTGACCCTCTGGAGGAGATCAGAATCCAACCTTTGTCCTCATTCCAGCTTTCTCTTGCCCCATGGAAAGGTCTCATGGGGGTGGGGGTCATCACCTATTGCCGAAGAGTTCTTGATCATTAGGTGGATGTGACATTTTGTTTTCTTCTGCTTGATGCAAAGGTGAGGTTGGACATTGACGTTGAAGGTGAACAGATGTGCTTTACAGAGGAATCTTCACAAAGTGGTTCAGGCCTGCAGACACAAAGAACTGCTGAAGTATCATCAAGAAGAATCTGAATTTTAAAAATGGATTTAGTTCATTTGAATGTAAATGTGATCAAAGTTCAAATCATGACTTACAGTACAAGAATTTTGCGTGGCAAACCCCTGTATTTGTCAACATTAAGGTCACTTCTCTTTTTTTAGAATAACCCTGAAGTGTTTCTCTTCCCCTTTCAGAGACGTGAAGCCGGACAACATCCTGTTGGACGAACAAGGTAGGAACAGGTTCTGCACGAGGATTCTGGTGTGATGAGCTGTAACTGCTCTCTTTTGACATCATAAGACCCGTTCACCAGGATCCCGCTAGCTTTCCTCACATTCACAGTATGGATCCAAGAACAAACGTCCCCATGAGTTCAACAGTAGATCGAGGCAAAGGTCCAGGAGCAGAAACAGAACCAGCACACTCAGGCAGAGACGGGTCTGAGCTGCTGCAGCGCCTACCTGTACCAGGATCCGGAACTGACCTGTCTTCTCCGCTCAGACCCTCCTTAGCCTTGCTTTGCATCCGTCCTGGGGTTCCATTGATTGGGTTTCATTTGATTCGAGCGATCTGATTGGCTCAGGAGTCTGAACGCGTCATTTCCAGCACTCAAAGGGGAATGTCTCTGCCTGCTGAAGGAGGCAGGAACAGTTTTGTGCCGGTTCCAGGTTGCCATGACAATTTCTTGGTCATTTTCTAGAATATTGGTTTAGTTTCTTAAAACTTTGGATCGTGTTTAAAGGTCAGTGACACAAATCAGTTTGGAAATCGTCTCCTAAAAACCCTTTTCACACTTTTTGCCAAAATGGCAGATTTCTTTTTAGGCAGGGGGTGATGAAACCTCTTTCTGGAGGTCTCCAAGCTTTGGAAAGCAAATCGAACTGAAAGCTTCTACTTCTTTACTTTCAGTTCAGAAAAGGTGAATTTGACCACAAGCTGCTGTTCCACACGAAGCCTCTTTATTTTCCCAGAAATGGGATTTCTCCTCCACCATCAAACAGATTTCTGATGTGTCGCTTTAGTCCGTTCAGATCCTCGCTGCGCCTCCGTCTTTCATCTCCTCTTCAGATGAAGCTGCTGTTGATAAAGCACTCACGCTGAAAATGGGATGACTCTTTTCTCTGCATGTTACCGTCATTTCTAAAAACACTCCAGCCTCTTGCCTCATGCTTTCTTCATCCTTCACTTCCTCTTGTGCAAAGAATAAACTTCCATAATAATCCAATTAAGTGTGATTTAATGCTAGAGCAGAGCAGAGCGGCCATCGCAGGACGAATGTGCAGCCTCGCCATGAGTCACAGCAGCAGTAATGAGGTCGCAGGAGTCAGGAGCGCCGGATTGATGCACGGAATAATGACAGCAGACTGATCCGGCTCACGGAAGCATCCCCGGCGCTCTGTTTCCAGCTTCCACGCTGGAAGTTTCCCTCACTGTGGATCCTTGTCCTTTCCCCAGGTCATGCTCATCTGACAGACTTCAACATCGCCACCATCATCAAAGACGGAGAGAGAGCCACAGCCTTGGCCGGAACCAAGCCTTACATGGGTAAACGCAGCCCAGGAACGTCAGCTGGTTTCCACTGCCAATCATGTGACAATGCTGCAACCATTCTGGTTAAAGAATTCATCTACAACTAGGAAAGTCCTCTAAAGTTACTTGGAGCTGCGTAGCATGAAAGCAGAACCCTGTATCATGCTGCAGGGCTGGACTCATGCCTGTTTGAGGCTCAGAAGGCCCGTCTCAGGTCGTCATGCTTCCGTTTTCACTTTTTCTACAGCAGAGGGTTAGGGCCACCATTTAAATAAAAAACAGACATTTACAAGGATAAAGTCGTCAATTTGTGGGGAAAAACCCATAAAATTATGAGCAAAGAGTTGTGATTTTACCAGGAAAAAGCTTTTTTTTTAATAAAATATAGTTGTTTGTGTGAGCCTCCATCCACAGGCCTGCAAACTCTTTTCTGTTTTTAACCTAACTCACTGACAGACTTGGTGTTTCTCTTATGTGAGACCAACGCTGAAGTAAGCATGTAAATCTGCTCTCTGTCTCTCACATTGAAACACAATATTGGATCTTTTTGATATATTGTTTAGTAAACAGAATTTTGCCCCATAAACATATGACTTTAATTCTCAACCTGTAACTTGTGAAATTATAACTGTTATCATAAAAATATTGAATCTTTTACTCGTACTTCTAATAATTTATGCTCATAAAATCACAGCGTTTTTTTGTGCCCAGACAGGGCAGGAAAAGGTTCCTGCTCCAAACACGACTCTTGTGTCTTTTGCAGCCCCAGAGATCTTCCAGTCCTTCATAAGTGGGGGTTCAGGCTACGCTCTGGAAGTAGACTGGTGGTCACTGGGGGTGACAGCCTTTGAGGTGCTTCGTGGATGGGTGAGGCTTCGGAGTCTGACCGCTTTCAGACGAAAAAAGTTTTCTCCTCACCTCCCCACTGTCCTCCTCCCCCAGAGGCCGTACGACATCCACGCCAGCAACTCGGTGGAGTCCCTGATCCAGCTGTTCAGCACAGTCAGCGTGCACTACAGCCCCTCCTGGCCCAAAGAGCTGGTTTCTCTGTTAAGAAAGGTGAGGTGGGCCTCGGGAAAGGCTGAGTCATCATTAACTACAAACACCTGCCACAGGTGACTGCAAAACCAGAACAAAGAGATGGATTTGTCTCATCATGGATCCTGGAGCATCCATTACTCCAACAGTTGTTTTGGTTTTTAAATAATCAGCTCAAATGAGTCCTCGTTGTTAACTTTGATTTTAGGTCAGGGAAATGTTCTGGGTGGAGGAGGATGCTTCACATTATTCATCACAACAACCAATGTGAGTGAATGTTCAGGCTCAAGATGTTGTGTGGGACCATCAGGGTGATTGTTCTGGTTTCTCTGCAGTAGTCCTCTAAATGTTCATGCTGACGTGTCAGAAGAACAAATTGACTTGTGTTTGGGCACAGCCTCACCACATCTGAAAGCAGAGGCCCTGCAGGCATGGAGCTTACATGTTGTTGTGTGGAGCGTGAGGTCTGAGAGACAGACGGCCTTTTCCGCTTCGCCGCTCGTCCATTACCTGCATTTCAGAGCCAGCCGACTCAGGGGAGAGCACCGACTCATCCTCAGGCCGGAAGAGGAGGAAGCACAAGTGGGCGGAGAGTAGACGTTACAGGCAGAGCCTCGTCTTCCTTCATTCATTCTTCCACATGGAAAAACACGGCTCAGCTCTTCCGTGAAGAGATCAAACACAGATGAGAAGGTCAAAGACAAACGAGGAAAAGGGCTCCTCCTGGACCCATAAACGCCTCCAAACAGACGATCACAGATGATTTACAGTTTTTCCCGTTTATTAAAACACACTTGACCAATTGAACCAAACACAGTTTTCAAAGGAAAGGCTAAATATATACAAGATACTTAACTCTTGAGTCAAAAGCTCACTTTGAGATCAAGATGAAAACTCTGTTAACAAAACTAACAAACACAACAAAACACTTGATACGGTAATATTTGGGTGTCTGTCAGAAAGAGCACGGCATGGTGGTGTAGTGGTCAGCTCTCTCACCTCACAGGCAGAAGGTGATGCTTCCGGTCTTAGCTGGAACCAGCACACACGTGTGGGTTTTTCGTCCCTGCAACAGTCTGGTGACCTGTTCAGGGTGAACCCTGCTGTCACCAGCAGTAGCTATGTTAGGCTCCAGCAACCCAGAATCCCTCTGAGAGGGAGTTAGCGGGTTCAGTTAGGTGTGCTTGAGACAGATCTTGGTGTCAGAGACAGAGCCCCGCTGTGATTGATCATGGATGTTTTGTGCCCCCCCAGCTGCTGACCGTGAACCCAGATCATCGCTTCTCCAGCCTGTCGGACATGCAGGCGTCTCCGTACCTCGCTGACATCAACTGGGACGCCGTGTACGAGAAGAAGATGGCGCCTGGCTTTGTTCCAAACGTTAGTGTGACCTGAGTTGTCTCACAAAGAGTACATGTTCGAAGCTGTGGTTGCAGAACATAATGACCACTAAATAATGCATACAGGAAGTGACTGCAGCGCTTCACGACGTCCCGCAGCAGTTTTCCCTTACTGTAAATTCCCGCAGGTGCAGTCTTGTTTGCAGCTGGCCTTCCTCATTATTGTCCCCCCCCCACAGAAAGGTCGCCTCCACTGCGACCCCACCTTTGAGCTGGAGGAGATGATCCTGGAGTCACGTCCTCTCCACAAGAAAAAGAAGAGACTGGCCAAGAACCGCTCTCGAGACAACAGCAAGGACTCCCAGTCGGTAAGTGCCAGCTTCCTGTTCGGGGCGTGGCCTTCCAAAGGCCTCAAACAGGATTGGACAGTTTCATCTGCGCAAAAATGATCTTCCCTTCAATGCAAACCAGCAGAAACCTTTGGCCCAGAGGTTTTTCTTTATCTGAAAGTACTTGTCCTCTCCTCTTTCCTTCATGCCTCTTCACAATGTTCCTGAGTTAGCTGTATGACCATATCATCACATATGACCACGAACTCCATGTATGTGACCTTGACGACAGATCAGAAGTTAGCTGCTAAAACCCTACCAAGTGACGACAGGCAGACGGTTCCAACTCATTTTGGGTCAGCAAAGTTAAATGCTGTGTCACACAATTAATATGTACATTTTGCACATTTTCCACTTATGTAATTTCTGTCTTTCATAATAGATGCGTCATACATGCGTGATATATGGGATATACGACGTGCGCAGATGTCCGTCAAGGATTTTAGCCGACCGGTCTTTCCAGGAATTCGGTTTTGAGTTGTTCAAAATTTTTGGTCAGTTGAGAATTCTGCAGCTTATGTGTATTTTGTGTAGTTTATACACAATTACGTACATCTTATTCAATTGTGTGTGATTTCTGCGAGATACATATACAAAAAGTATGTCTTTCCACGACTGTTCCACGTATGTCTAACAGGCTTTTCACGCATGAACCACCGATGTATAATTTTTACATCACGTGTACGGCGCACGTATCATGTTAGAATTACACTATTGACGCACTGATGACTTGCATGTAAACAGCACAACAATCACACACGGTTGATGTTCTACGTTGGTTTACGTGTTCCTAGTTTATACCTACTTCTTCCATGGCTTTAACGTGGTCCATTCCTGATAAATCTGTGAAAATTTCACATAAATAACCACAGCTTTTCACGTATATTCAAGCATGACCAGTTTTCCTCCGTACGATATGCACAAAATGTACGTCTTACCAAAAGACAAAGATGGAGATGAACGGCAGGAAGTTCAGAGACGGAAACATGTCTGCTGGGAAGACGGAAACTCTGAAAGGTTTCTTCCAGATATTACGCACCAGATCCCAGCTGTCATCAGGCGAGAGGCGGAGCCACACAGGCAGCTCATGACGATTTTCAACATTCAGAGTCAGACTGGCTCTAGATCCCTTCAGGATCACTGTTTTTGGCCTCAGTGGTCCCTCAAAGGATCTTCTCAAACTACATTAAAGCATAAAGAAAAATACAAGGACTGCTCTAACTTAGCTGACCACTGAGAGGCTTGTTACACAATCAGGTTGATTTCAATTCACTCCCGTTTTAAAAAAGAAGTAATTTCAGAAAAGACATGTAAAGCATTTTTGTGCTCAGTAAGTCAATGTTTTACCTTGACATGAAGTTAGGGCGTGGTCTTTGATCATCACATCCGTATCTCTGACCTTGCAGCTCTGCAGAGGTGGAACAGCTGAGTCCACTGTTTATCTGTTCAGTGAAGAAACCGTTCTGAACCTCCTTAACTCTTCATGTCTGTTACAACTCTGAACCACAGCTTCATGTTTAAAAGATGAGAGCTTGAAAAATGAATTCATCTCCAAATTAGGCTGTAAAGTCAGCCGCCCGCACACCTTGATCCGCCTCTATTATCATAATGAGATTATTGCTGTATTATATTGCTCTAATTAAAAGGATTCCAGCAGCACAAAATGATTTTCTGTTTCCTGATCTGAGCAGTGTGATCGGCTTGATTTGGCGTTTTTTAGCACACCATGGGCGCCATGCTCAGAAGATCCATGACTGAAGAGCAGAGGTCCTGCTTCAGCAGCAGCTTTTCTCAGATCATTCAATTATCAGGCCTTCCTCGTAATGCTCCCAAGTGCTGCTGGGATACGTGTTTCTATTTCTGTCCCTGCCAGCTCGCAAACAAGTCATGGCGAGAGAGACAGGCGGGCTAAGACACGCCGCCTGGAGGTCATGCAGCTGCCCTGTGCCCCTTTGGCGCTGATGCTCAGAGTGTAAAAGCTTGTGGTGTGTTTGACTGCAGGAGAACGACTACCTCCAGGAGTGCCTTGAAGCCGTGCAGCAGGAGTTCATGATTTTCAACCGTGAAAAGTAAGAAACACAAAATAGCAGCTAGAAGCTGCACTTCTCACACACTCAGAAACACGCCTGCTCACACCCAGAAACACACACGCTCACACACTCAGAAACACACACGCTCACACCCTCAGAAACACGCCTGCTAACACCCTCAGAAACACACACTGCTCACACCCTCAGAACCACACATGCTCACACCCTCAAACACGCCTGCTCACACCCTCAAGAAACACCGCTCACATCCTCAGAAACACCTGCGACTCCACACCCTCCAGAAACAAGCCTGCTCACACCCAGAAACACCTGCAGCTCACACCCTCAGAAACACACACGCTCACACCCTCAGAAACACGCCAGCTCACACCCTCAGAAACACACATGCTCACACCCAGAAACACACACGCTCACACCCTCAGAAACACACATGCTGCTACACCCTCAAACACACAGCTGCTCACACCCAGAAACACACACGCTCACACCCTCAGAAACACACACGCTCACACCCCTCAGAAACACGCCTGCTCACACAAATGCAACCTCACACACAAACACACGCTCACACCCTCAAGAAACACCTGCTCCACCAAAACACCCCAACGCTCACACCCTCAAAACTACGCTCACACCCCTCCAGAAACACACCGCGCTCACACCCTCAGGCTCACGCCTGCTAACACCCTCCAGAAACACACCGGCTCACACCCTCAGAAACACCTGCTCACCCTCCAAGTACAGCTCACACCCTCAAACACCTGCGCTCACCCTCCAAACACACCTGCTCACACCCTCAGAAACACACCTCTTTTTCCTCAGAAACACACGCTCACACCCTCAGAAACACACACGCTCACACCCTCAGAAACACGCCTGCTCACACCCTCAGAAACACACACGCTCCCACCCTCAGAAACACACCTGCTCACACCCCTCAAACACACCGCGCTCACACCTCAGAAACACACACGCTCACACCCTCAGAAACACACAGCTCACGCCCTCAAACCCGCCTGCTCACCCTCAGGAAACACACAACATCCCCACCCTCCAAACACCTGCGCGCTCACACCCTCAAAACACACCACGCTCACGCCCTCAGAAACACACACGCTCCCACCCTCAGGAAACACACAGCTCACCCTCAGAAACACCTGCGCTCACACCCTCAAAACACCTGCGCTCACATCCTCAGAAACCGCCCTGCTCACCCAGAAACACACCTGCTCACACCCCTCAGAAACGCCTGCTCCACACCCTCAGAAACACCTGCGCTCCCACCCTCCAGAAAACACACATCACACACACCACCTCAGAAACACCGCCTCACACCCAGAAACCTGCGCTCACACCCGTCAGAAACCGCGCCTGCTCCACACCCTCAGAAACACCTGCAGCTCACCGTCAGAAACCACGCCTGCTACACCCTCCAGAAACACACATGCTCACGCCAAACACACGCTCACACCCTCCAAAACACACCGCTCCACCCAGAAACACACCGCTCACAGTCAGAAACCATGCTGCTCACAGAAACACGCTCTGCCTGCCACCTCAAAATCATGCTCCACACCTCAAACACACCGCAGCTCACACCCGTCAGAAACACATATACTCACACCCACTAAAACACACATGCTCACACCCAGAAACACACCACGCTCACACCCTCAAACACACCTGCTCACACCAGAAGCACACCGCTCACACCCTCAAACACCTGCGCTCACACACCCCTCAGAAACCATCCTGCTCCCACCCTCAAACACACGCTCACACCCTCAGAAACACACCTGCTCACCCTCAGAGAAACACATATAACTCACACCCTCAAACACACATACACCCTCAAACACTGCAGCTCACACCCTCAGAAACAAGCCTGCTCACACCCTCAAAACAACGCCTGCTCACACCTCAAAACACCTGCGCTCACACCCTCAGAAACCGCATATAACACCCTCAAAACACACAAGCTCACACCCTCAAACACACGCTCACCCTCAGAAACACCTGCGCTCCACCCTCAAACACACCTGCTCCACACCTAAAACACACCTGCGCTCACACCCTCAAAACACAAGCAGCTCCCACCCTCAAACACGCCTGCTCACACCCAAACACACCTGCTCTCACACCTGAAACACACGCTCACACCCTCAAAAACCTGGCGCTCACACCCTCCAAGAAACTACACCCTGCTCACACCCTCAGAAACACGCCTGCTCACACCCAGAAACAAACACGCTCCCACCCTCAAGCTCACGCCTCACCCTCAGAAACACCTGGTCACACCCTCAGAAAACCTGCAGCTCCCACCCTCAGAAACACCTGCTCACACCCTCAAACACCTGCGCTCACACCCTCAGAAACACACCTGCTCACCAGAAACACGCTCACACCCTCAAGCACTGCAGCTCACACCCTCAGAAACACACATGCTCACACCCTCAGAAACACACCCCTGCTCCACCCTCAAACACACCCGGCCTCCACACCCAGAAACACACCTGCTCACACCCTCAGAAACACACACGCTCACACCCTCAGATAGACGCCTGCTCACACCCAGAAACACACATGCTCACACCCTCAGAAACACACATGCTCACACCAAAACACCTGCAGCTCACCCCTCAGAAACACACACGCTCACACCCTCAGAAACACGCCTGCTCACACCCAGAAACACACACACGCTCACACCCTCAGAAACACGCCTGCTCACACCCAGAAACACCTGCGCTCACACCCTCAAACACTGCAGCTCCCACCCTCAAGCTCCGCCTGCTCACACCCAGAAACACCTGCGCTCACCCTCAAAACCTGTGACACCCTCAAACCATCTCTCACCCAAAACACGCTCACACCCAGAAACACACACGCTCACACCCTCAGAAACACGCCTGCTCACACCCAGAAACACACATGCTCACACCCTCAGAAAAACACCTGATCACATCCTCAGAAACACACACGCTCACACCCTCATCCACCCCTAAACACGCCTGCTCACACCTTCATCCACATCAGGAAGACCCTGAGATTGTCTGGAATTTGCTGTCAAGTTGCTGCCAGATGGCGTGAAGGCATCAGGCTTTGTGTTCTGCTAAAAGCACGCCCGTTCATCTGTTGGAGGGTGCTAAATTTCACAAAGCATGAAGGCTTTTCATCATGGTGAGGGTTTCTGCCTGCTGTGTTGGGGGGCTCGGCGCTGGTCTCGGCCTCATTTATTATTGAGCAGGTCCTGCCACTGCAGCGTAACTGATATCCTTCTCTTTGGAAAGGGGCTTATTATATCCTACAGCTCCAATGAATGACTCTGTTTCTGATGGAGGAAAGCTCAGACAGCAGATTAAAGCAAAAGCTTTTTTTGGGAATCCACTTTTCTGGTTCAAGCAGAAAAAATGCAGATTCATCAGAGGTTGGGTTTTAAACGTGTTTTCTGTGTCTGTTTGAGGTTTAAACGGCGTCAGGAAGAGGGTCAGTCAGAGGCCGGGGGTGACGATGGAGACGGCGACACCGAAGCAGAAGCTGCTGTCACAGACGAGGACGTGGCAGAACCCGAAGCAGAACCCGAAGCAGAACCTGAAGCAGAACCTGAAGCAGAACCTGAAGCAGAACCTGAAGCAGAACCAGAGCCCAGTCTCGAGCCGGAGTCCTCTTCCAAACTGAGCATGTGCGGCTCTGTGTGCTCATCCTCCGGCAGCTGCTAGCACCGCGCCCCCTCCCCACCCCCACCTGCCCTCCTCTGCTGTAGTTGGGGCTGCAGGACAGTCACTGCGGGGTGGGGGGCCTCACAGCAGCCAGTTCCTTCGATCATCTGTAGCATCCCTCTGGTCGGGCATGAACGGACGCAGCTTGCTGACCCCCCCCCCAACATGAAGCTATAACCTCTATGCAATGCAAAGTTACCCCATGAAGGATTAGGTATGGTGGGGTGGGGGTGGGTTCACGGGCTCCGTGAGCATGATGACATCATTGCAACAGCCCCACCCCTCCTCTCTGATGACTTCAGCACAGGACGGCGCTCTCGCCTGTCTTCTCTTCCCTCGTCCGCCCCCCTCTGTCATGTGACTTGCGCCCTCATTCTGATTAGTTGCGGCCCCCTTTTTCGCGGAGCCCCCTCCCATCCTGAGGCTCATCTGCAGCGAGTGTTCCTCGCCGCTCTGGTGTCGTAAACTTGTTTGAAGTCGTGCCTGATAATCAGTGTTTGTTGTAGCCAGTGATGGGTCTGGATGTTGGTCAGGTTGTGCTGTCAGTGTTCATGAAGTTCTCTGCTCCCAGGGAGTCAGAACCAGAGTCTGGAAGGTTCTAAGAGCTTTGGCCGCCAAAAACTGCGTCTCCGCTCCTTAGAAATGCTGCTCGATTAGCCTTGTCCCCTTAAGAGCCTGTTTAGGACTGCCCCCGCCCCCATAGAGCTCCGTTTGGGGCTGTATTTATACCTGTAGCTCTGTTGGTACTTCAGACTTTATAGCTGAGCTAGCATTTGACTGTCATTATGAAGGTGGTGCCATTAATCTCAGTCTTAAATCCAGGGAAAATGTAGCAGAATGCCACCTTAAGACCCTAACAAGTGACCACCGTGTAAATAGCAGACAGCATAGGTAAAGACGCCACAGTTTTATGTGGGACACCAAACTCCTTCATTCTGCTCCCTTTTCCAAGTGTGCAGGCACAACTTGTAGGCAAAGTATGCCAAAGCTTTTCTACCATCGACATACCCATTTCTAAGACGTTGTGAGTGTGTGAGCATGTGTGTGTTTCTGTACATCGTGAAGATATCTTCATTTCTACAATCACAGTGCGTCATTCGGACTAAAGTGGACCTCCGAGATGTTGTTGAAATTCCCTTTTTTGCTGTCCAACAGGAAGATTGATGCCACTCTGAGTTCAGGAGGACGCAGATTCAGGTCTTCTGAAATCCTACAAAGCTTGGAAAAGCCCTAAATTTATTAAATTAACTACAGACAAGATACTGCTGAACAATTTGACCAGAAAGGTTCTAATTTCTTGTGAATCTTGGGGTCAACACATTAACACAGATTCATCAGAGGTGACAGTGTGTTTGATCAAGGCCAATAGTATTCCTCCCCAATGCCAACGTTTACTCACACCTACATAGAAGGCTCTGCCAATGAGATCAAAGAAGGACTTCAATCTTCTTAGCTTGAGGCCTTTTTAGCACAGCAATCAAATAGTCTGCCCCAGAGTATAATACCAGTTCTTGTCATTATGGTCTGTTCTGCTGATTACACTACCCTTTGACTTCCAGGCTGAAGCACATTATAAATCATTTAAAGTCAACCAGAAAAGAATTAATGAAAAAATAAAGTGTTCTATTGGTTGTTGCCTTGGCTGAGTTTGACAGACAATCAAAGATTTTAGAGATATCTCTATAAAATGGGCTGCACGATGGTGCAGTGGTTAGCGCTCTTGCCTCACAGCAAGAAGGCCCCCAGTTCAAGTCCTGGCTGGAGGACCTGAAACAGAGCATCAATGGGGGACCTTTCTGTGTGGAGTTTGCATGTTCTCTCTTGAATGTGTGGGTTTTCTCCGGGGAGTCCGGCTACCTCCCACCGTCCAAAAACATGCTCCATGGGTTAATTGGTAACGGTAAATTGTCCATAGGTATGAATGTCAGAGTGCATGGGTGTGTGATTGTGGCCCTGTGACAGACTGGCGACCTGTCCAGGACGACCCCTGCCTTCGCCCGTAAGTGGCCAGGATAGGCTCCAGCAGCCTAGTGACCCCGAAAGGGATAAAATAGAAGAAGATGAAAAAAAAAAGAATGAATCTCTTTACAATGTTCTTCACCGTATGGTTGAACAGGCACTGACTGGAGCCTGGGACCAGGCGCAATTCATCAAGTAACCTCTAGGGGCCTGTCACTCTTTACTGTTGCAGGCTGTAGCTAAGTTTGCACAGATGGGGGCGTGGGTCAATTTTTTAATTATCTGTCCTCCAACAAACCTAAACCAAACGACCTGTTTTTATGCTCCACTTTAGAAGGTCCACAGTTCAGTGACATCATTTCCTGCCAAGATGGTGGCTGCTGTGTCACTAAGGATTATGGATTTAAGCCACTCAAGATGTTACAGTTAGCTTACATGCATGCAGCGTGTCTGCGGCGCCACAGTCCGGCAGGATTTGCCGAACCTCAACACAGACACTGACCTCCACGCCTTCAGAGCTCGAAAAGGAGACGTCTGCCACAAATCTGTATGAATCCTTCAAAAGGAGAGCCTCCCGCTGGGTCGGCACGTTGCTGTGTTCATTCCTCCAAACCATGCTCTGCAGAGTTGTAAGAGAACATTTTGGCAGGGATGGCGGCGGCGCCGTGAGCCTGCACATGCTGCACATTTATTCCTCTCCCACCCAAACTGGCCTTTCAAGCTTACAGAGGATGAGATTCCCCTTCCACTCTGAAGACTGCTGAGCTTTCACTCTTCCTTCCAGGCAGCTTGTGATGTTGCTCCTCACCTGTTCCACAAACTGAGCGGGTAGATGTCCTGCCGACTCAGCAGTTTTGCAGCGTTTCCTGGCTGCCTCCTTCTGTTTCTGATGCACAAGAGTGGGATGAATCTTTCTTCAGAGGAACAGCAAAACCTGTAGCTGTGACCGCACACCTTACATTAGATCTGCAGGCTGTCATGAAGGGTTACGAAGCTCGCCCAAACATTTTAACGTGTCTATTATTCTGCATGGACCTTATGGCGCCTGAGCCTCCTTCTGGCTGATGTGTGCATGCACGAGCTTTGGGTTCCACCTCCAGACCCGCCCTGGCCTGCAGGACGGTTCTGGACGGGGAGTTTTGTACAGATCTTCTAATCCCAGTGTTACATGGACAGCATGATCGTTTAGGATGACACAGTATCTCTTGGCATCCCATAGGTTGTCTTAACACTCTGTTGAAGTGCAATGCCTCAGACCCGTGTTAAAGCGTGGAATGAGGTCAAGAGTTGCATTCTTTCTGTGCAGCAAAGGGACATCACTGGGACATCAGGGAAGCCCCCGCCCCTAAAAAAGAGTTTTCTGCCTTATCTGTCATTCCTGTCACTCAGCATAGGCATGAAGTGTAGACGTAACCAAACATTCTTGATTTTAGAATGTAAAATAGGTGGTTTTTACTTGCTCCTTTAGCTTTAGTTTCCAAACCTTCTGTTTTGGTGTTTCTTCCTGGACAGTGCTTGCACCCCCAGTGCACTTCTTAGTGTTGTTCTGAATGCCAGTAGGTGTTTGAAGGTAAACGGTAGCGTTCTGGTGTTTCCAGCAGCAGCAGCAGCAGCAGCAGCAGCAGCAGCAGCAGCAGCAGCTTGTCTCCTCCTTCAGTTTGCAGGTGAAAGCTGAACTCTCCGTCCCTCCTGCTCCTCCTTTTGCCTCCTGTCATCTCGTGCTGCAGATTTTTACAGGGAGTCAGTAAAAAACCTCGTTTCCGGCTGAGAACTGCTCATCATGTGTTCCTTAACATGCTGCTTGAATTGCTTTGATAAAGAAATAAATCTCCTTCCAGTACCTGTCCTGCCTGCGAGTCATCTTTTTCAGTTTTCTCTCCGACCAGGTTAGACAAGGCAACAACAGCAAGAAATGCAGGAAAGACTCAGTTTGTTCAAAGAGGCTAATTTTATTGACAGACTTTCTGTAGATGCTCAGGTTCAGCCTTCTTCGTTCAGGATCGGCTCCTCTGCTCTGGATCCTGCAGGATGTCCACCACAGTCTGTCCTGTTTTGTCCAGCAGGGGGCTCCACTGAGAGTCTTGGACGGCATCCAGGAGAGCAGCCATCTCTGCCTCCAGATTCTCCACTGTGCTCTCGATCCTCTGCAGCAGACAAGCTCCACAAGTGAATAATTCATTCAGAAGTTGTAGTATAAATTATGAACTTTTCACTCATCAATTATGCAGTCATATGAATGAAGGCCAAAACTGTTGGGGGGCTGAAGTTCCACTGAGTCTGGGGTTGTTGGGAGTATTTTGGAAAAGGTTGAGGTTTTGTGGTTTCATGGTTAACTCTGACAGTTTCCTGCTCTTCCAGGCCCTTTGGGGGGAGTCCCTTCAGAAACCCTCTGACATTTGGACTAAATCTGCAGGCTGACTGGCAGACGGCTGCAGAAACACTTCCATATTTATTCAGGTGTGTTGTACAAAAAACTGGGACCACCCCCCACCCCCAGCCCAGCAGCTCCAATGTTTGCTGCCCCCACCAGCCAGAAAATTGCTGGCTCTTCTAAAAAGGCTTTGGATAAAATAAAATAAAAAAAACTGAAACTAAATGATAAAATAAATTCTACAGAGAAAATCACTGAAAATCTGAAAACAAATGTGAAAACTGAGAAGAAAAGAAACTCCAACTCCGCTGGTTTTGAAGCTGGTTGTTGCTTCAAAACCCAAATGTACAGCTGCCTGCTCTCCTTTTGCTTTCTCCACAGACCAAACTCTACCCTTCAGCACTACAGCACCCCCGCAGGTGGAGTCAGGAGTTGCCCGTTGTACTTGAGCTAGTCACAACAGGCTGGCGACCTATCCAGAGCTTACCCCAGCGTCACCCAATAGTAACCAGGGCAGACTCTGGCAGCCCTGAGGCCCAGAAGGGATACTGCGGGCTAAGAAAATGGATGGAGTCCGCCGAAATTATTTTGCAGCAGAACTTTTTGATTCAGTCAGTGTTGAAAGATTTTTGCTGTTTTTTGTTTGTTCATGTATCCAATGACCCCACCTGAGGGCGTCCTTAAACAAACCTTCAGCTTCTCTAATGTTCAGGGACCCTAAAGTCCTAAAGCAGAACCAGTGACTCCGGAGTGAGGGGTTTGCTGCTCAACTGAGATCTTATAAACAACAGCAAACGTGTGATTTTCTCAGGACATTTCCATAACTGTGAAGTAAAAGTCTGCCTGAAGACCACAGTAACTGCATCAGAGTGTAACCCTTGGTCTATCCTAGGCACTTTACCGTTGGGAGGTGGGTCATCTAGACCCACTAGACAGTGGTCTGAAGCTTTTTTCTTCAATGATTTGTGATCTTCACTGGTGTCCATGGATTACATGAAATCTTTCCACCTTTATCCACCTTTGTCATGGTAGGGAGAACACCTCAATGTAAGGGGGGGGACATCTGAGATAGCACAAGTGATAAAGAGGATCCTGTGAAAGTGGCAAAGCCTAAATGAGGGGAAATTGAAGAGTTGCACCTTCTCCACTGCATCCATGCGGCTGTGAAGATCTGTGTGTTCTTGACAGACACTTGAACGCACCGCACGAGGCTGCAGGTCAGACTCAGGACCTGAAATGAGAAAACAATCCCAACAACCTTAATGCTGCTAAAAGAATCCTGAAAACAGGCAGGCGACAATGTGAAAATTGACTTTTTGTGTGTGTGTGTTGGAAAAATAAACGCATGCTCTGGACGCCCAGTTATGCTGAGTCACAGAGAAACAAACACACACACACATGCACACATTCAGGCTTATACACACACACACATACCAGCTGACACACTTGTGTACACATGCACAGAGGCAAGCACACATTCATGCACTGAAACTTGTCTCGCTAACATGTAGGAAAGCACCATCATTGGTTTCTACAACATGCAGTGACATATTTGGGTCAGTCTACATTCCCATGAAACAGTCCTCCTGACAAACAGCTGTTGGTGATGCTGTGGGGGCGTGCACGTTTCCAAATCCCGCCCCTCTTTGAAGCCAGCACATTTAAGATTGGGACTCTGCTTTTATTTTAGCAAAATAATGCACAAGCAGCAAGAAAGACGGCCTTTTCAGAATTATTGGAGAAGTCACGAATGTTACTGAGCAGCAGCCTCACCCTGGACTGACACAAATGTGTGCTTCAAGATGTCTCTTGAAATGCTTTGATAAACTTATTACAGCAAGGAGGGGAAATGATACAAAACTAGTCAAACTAGCCAGTATCCTTGCTTTCTTTTGTATATACCTTTCTCTCCCTGGTCTGCTTATGTCGTACAGTGCTGCCCCCAAACCCTAAAGTTTTCTGGGAGTTTGGTCCAGTTGAGTTTTTCTGCAGTTCCCACCAACTGGAACCATGTCAGCTTATCTCTCCCGATGTGAAAGCAGCCAAAGTACCAACAGATATCCCCCCAACAGCTTTAGGGGGATATCTGTCATGAACAAACAGAGAAAAAGTCTCTTGATCGGTAAAAACCCGTCATCTTCACCTCTGTTTGGCATGTTTGGAAGGGTTATGTGAGGGGGGTTGGCGTGGATCACATGACTGACTGAAACACGTGTGTGATTGTTTGCTGGTGGGCTTTTTTGAGAAGAATAAACATTTAACTCCAGTTCCTGAGGTCTGAACGTGTTTTCACAGAGCAGCGATGAAGCTCCAGCTGTCAAACAAGGATCTTCCTAACATCTGGCTCCAGATCCTTCTGCAGTCCAAAGCTGAGCTCTGAAAGTGTCCTGAGCCCTGGGCCTCTTCATCACCGCTGGTTGCAGTCATCCTCTTCCCCCTCTTTTTCAGTTTCAAACTTAAACATTTCTTTGTTATTCCTTGTTGTTCTCCTTCCAGTTCCTGGAAACATTTTTCACTGTTTCACTGAAAGAATGTAAACATGTTCAGCCTCTTTAGCAGCTGCCTTGCAGTTTTCTTTTCCACAGAATTCATGGAAAAACATAAAATCCAGTTCATTTCTTTGCATATGGAGCTCCAAAGATTTCTGTGAAATCTCAAAAATATTTTCATGTCTTGTAATATTCTGGCTGAAGGAAATTGTAGCTGCAAACATGCAGCGGGCGTCCTGGGAGGGGTCAGGGACCCATGTCAGCTCACTGCCATGAGGTGCCCCGATTCCCCTCAGCATGGGCTGGTTTGGCAAACCGCCTACTTTAACTCGAAGGGGACCGACCAGAGGTCAGATGTCTGCAGAAAAGCTCCTCCAAAAAGCAGGAACAGAGTGTGACTCCCCCTCAGAGGAAGAGAAAACATCACAGCTGTGCTCCCATCTGGTGCAGCTGCACTGCAGCTTCCTGACCCTCAGGGTCTGTAATGAACTGCATATGGTGTTGACGAGGCTGGAGCGTGAGGTCATAACGTCTTTGTGTAACTAGAGTGGCTGCAGCTCCTTCTCAGTGAGGGGAACCTGTTGCAGCAACAACACAAACACACAACAGGACACAGAAACTCGCCGATCAAAGCCGCTGAGTCAGCGTTTCCTTCCAAATCTGGTTTTCTGCAGCGGACAGAATGCTTCCATGACAAACAACAGAAAACAACCAAAAAGAAGATGAAAGATGAAAGTTTTGACACGATTTGACCTGTTAGCGGTTTACAGCATAAAAAATATGACCCCCCCCCCCAACATCTTTGCCAGGACATGGTAATCAGTCAAGTTAGATTGTTCCAGATTACTGGAGGAAAAAGTGTCTGCTCCGTGTGTGCATGCAAGAGTGTCAGCAGGCAGATCTCCAAACTGTTGTGAAAATTAGTTAAAATTGTTGCTAATCTGCTCATTTCAGCACTTGATCGGTCCAACATGTCATCAAGAAGAGAGTCTTTTTCTCTTTGGAGGCATTAGGAGACTGTTAGTGCTGTAAACATGAAGGATTGTTCATCCAGACATCCAGCCCCTGTTCTTCTGCTCTGCCTGCTGCTGGTCAGCAGTTCTCCACTTTATTTTCCATGAGCATCTCTTGCTCGTGGTGGAGTGAGCCTCGTTTCTGCAGGGCTCCATGTTATCACAGAGGTGCCTCTGGGGGATTTGAATGACCCACATTTTAGAGTTTTCGTTGGGGTTTGACCACAGCCTGGAAGCTTGGGGGGGGGGGGGGGGGGCAAAGCCAAAGAAGTTATTGGAAATCGTGCTGAAAGTGGATTAGCTTCAGAGCTGAAAACTGAGAATGTCACTCAGATCGAACTACCATCTGCTTCACCCTTGACCCTGTGCCCTGCCTCCGCCCCTTACCTGCTGCTGTGATGCCAGCTAGAAGGAGGAGGAGTCCGATCACAGAGTAGGAGGACTGGATCATGATGAAGAGGAGAAGCCAGCGTCGAAGGATTCTGAGCGCTCAAATAACAAGGCTGAAGCTGGAGGAATCCAGACCTCTCCTTTAAAGCTCCTCTGAGGTTCTCCTCAGCCCCCCTCCCCCTGACTTTGTTGCGCCCAGTTTCCCGATGAGAACGTGGGACAAAAAGCTCTCTGGTGAAAGAGGTGGGAGGAACATACTGGGGAGGGAACTCACATCCCAGCTGCAGCCTCAGGCTGAGACAAAGGCTCATGTTTGTGTCGCCATGTCAAAATCATGAAAACCTCCTCATAAACTGATTCACTAACCTTTGTCTTAACTTTTTTTATCAAGTATTTGGAAAAAGAAAAAAAACTCATTTAGCCAGACAAAGAATTAGATCCAGCAGCATTTGTTTTTTTAAGTCTGTAAATCTTTTATAACTTTATTCATGATCCAGGTTTTTCTCTGGATAAAATTGACCAGGTAGTTTCTCAACAACGAAAAAACACCAATTATTCACTTTTGAACCAAATGTGTGTGTTTTGTCACAAAGCCTCCAAACTGATCCCGGGGTGGGTTGAACTGAGGGTTTTTAATCTCATGCCGCTAAAAATGTTTCCTTTTTGTGAAGGTTATCATTAAATGGGTTTAACGGAAAGACTTTTTCTTCAATACTATATTTTGCAACAAGCTTTTGAGTATGGTGTGCAACAGTGCACCTCCACCCCACCCCTGCCAAGCAACTTTGCTTTCATCTGGTAACCCTGACCCTTTAAAGCCAGGAAAATGTAGACTGTCCAAAGTCGTCCTGGCCACAGAGGACCTGAAAGCAGCAGCAGAAGGTGGTCCTGTGTTGATTTATTGAGAGAAACTACTTTATCGTGCTGTTTGGAAGGAATGACACGATGATTTAAGCGTAGGTATATGTCAGCAGTGGATGCAGTTTGGACCAGCCAGGAGTCTGCTAAAAACCATGGACCTCTGTGGGAAAATAACCAATCGGAAGAGACCTCGCATCAGCAAAGGTGAGGAGGGGGGGCATTTACCAAAACCATTGAAAACTGACAGAACCAGAAGGGACTGCCGCTGTAATACCTGCCGGACATGCGCAACGTGCTCCTACAACGTGTCAGAGTAGATCAGGAAAGCGTTGCAACATGTCACGGAAGACGTCATTGATGAAAGCCTGGATCATAGAGAGGCGTTACAGAGACCAAAGGGTTTGACCAGGTACTCAGTCCAGTGGTGGTGGAAAAGCCGGTCTTCCATTCATCCCCTGCTCGAATGCAGATGAGGTTGTAGGCACTCCTTAAATCCAGCTCTGTGAAGAAGCGAGCTGTGCAGAGCTGCAGGAACCAGAGGCAGGGGATACGGGACCTACCAGTCACGTCAACAATCCTGGGATAGTCAATCCACGGCCTCAGACCACCATTTGTCTTTTTAACAAAGATAAAGTCAGCTGAGGGGATGTAGACGATCGGATGAAGCCCTTTGCTAACTCCTCTCAGATGTAGGCCTGTATGGCTTCTGACTCAGGCTGAGAAAACGGAAACACCTGACCTTGGGTGGGCATAGTTCGGGGCAGGAGGTCGATGGCACAGTTGTAGGACCGGTGTGGAGAGAGTTGTGTGGCACGCCGCTTATTGAAGGCCTCTGGCAGGTCCTCCACCTCTTCTGTCGTGCTGATCTCTACGAGGGTGGTAGCTGAAATCGGCCTTGATGGAGCACAGTTTCCACAGCAGTGTTTCCGGCAATGAGTGGAGGTAAACATGAGTCTATGCTCTGACCAGTTTATAGTTAGATCATACCTCTCCAGCCAAGGCAGACCAAGGATGACTGGACAATGAGGGAACTCTATGGTGAAGAGGTGGAGGTACTCGTGATGGTGATTCAATGTAATAGCTTATGTTGAAGATGGCGCTCCCCGGTGTGCGACATCGCGCTACTCTCACAGTCAGGTTTTGTTTTGTTTTGTTGTTGTTAGATGTGTTTCTGTCTCATAACGCCTACAAAGCGTCAGCCTACATCAAGTACGACCGGGAAGCCCTCTTACGGGTAGGAAAAACTAGTCACAGAGGATATTTCGACACAAATATCTTGACCCTCCACCCGGAGCTTCACCCCCACGCTGGAATCTCACCACAACAGGCCGCAGCAGGATCTTCTCCCAGAATCGAGCTGCCGCCTCGCAAGCGCGGAAGACGGGGAGGGACTGCACGAAGGCTATGCCGGCTGGCTAGCCGCGGGAGGCTAACACTCCCAATCATTCTCCTCGCCAACGTACAATCTCTGGCAAACAAGATGGATGATCTCATCAGCAGGTTGGCTACACAGCGACTCATCCAGGAATGCTCCGTCTTTTGTCTCTGCGAGACGTGGCTCGGACAAGGGACCCCCGACGAGGCCATAACACCGGCAGGATTCAGTGTTTACAGAGCCGACCGCGGCGCCGCTGACTGCGGCAAAACGCGCGGCGGGGGGACTGCGATTTTTATTAAACAGTCCTGGAGCTCCGACAACACCGTCATCTCACAGTCTTGCTCTGAAAACGTGGAATATCTGACTGTGAAGTGTAGGCCTCTCTATCTACCGAGGGAGCTGCAGTGCATCATTGTGAGCACTGTTTACATTCCCCCCTCAGCTAACAAGGCAGCTGCAATCCAGGAGCTGCACAATATGATCAGCAGGCATGAAAAGACCTACCCTGATCCTAGGAGATTTCAACCACTGTGATCTCCGGAAGTCTTCCAAAATTCCACCAATTTATTGACTTTCCCACCAGGGGGGAAACATTTCTGGTTAAATATTAAAGCAACATCAGAAACGCATATGCTGCCACCCCGAGCCTCACCTCGGAAAGAGCGACCACTTAGCCATCCTGCTGAAGCCCACATACATCAGGAGGCTTAAAGCAGATCCAGTCACAACCAGGACTGTAATGACTTGGACTGATAAAGCTGTGGAACAACTGAAAGGCTGCTTAGAGGCCACAGATATAAGCATCTTCAAAGCAGCTTCACCTAACATTGATGAATACACAGACACAGTCAGCAGCTACATAGACTGGTGCACCTCCATTTGCATTCCAACTCGGACCATCCGCATCTTCCCTAACCAAAAGCCCTGGTTCAACACAGACGTGCGAACAAAAATATACAAACGGCGTGCAGCCTTCAAATCAGGAGACAGCACAGCATACAAACACGCCCGCTATGACCTCCAGAAGTCCATCAAAGTTGCCAAAAGAAACTACAGTCAGAAAATTGAGAGCTGCCACAGAGAAACCAACACAAAAAGCCTGTGGCAGGGGATTAAATCGATCACCAACTACAAGGCAAACACCAGCAGATCAGAGTTCCAGAGTAACATCCCGCCAGACAGCCTTAACTGCTTCTACGCAAGGTTCGACCAGAACAACTAAGAGGTCCCCCAAAAGACCTCCTGGGCCCCAGAAGAGGCTACGCTGCAGGTGACTCACACACAGGTCCTCAGGGCCCTGAAGCAGGTGAATCCACACAAGGCGACGGGACCAGACCACGTCTCACCAAGGGTTCTGAAAGCCTGCCGGGAGCAGCTAGCAGAGGTCTACACAGACATCTTCAACCTCTCGCAGGAAACGGTGCCCCGTATCTTCAAGTCCTCTGTGATCGTGCCGGTCCCGAAGAAAATGCACGTTGAAACGATGAACGACCTGAGACCCGTGGCTCTCACCCCTGCAGCAATGAAATGTCTGCAAAAACTGGTTCTGTCCCACATCAACTCCCTGGTTGACGAATCAGTAGACCCCTACCAGTTCGCCTACCGCCCCAACAGATCAGCAGAAGATGCAGTGGCACTGGTACTTCACTCCACCCTGCAACATCTGGACACCAAGAACACGTACGCCCGGATTCTGTTCCTGGATTACAGCTCTGCCTTCAAAACAATAAGGCCACTGAAGCTGACTGATAAACTGGCAGAACTGGGAATACCAACACCCACCAGAAACTGGGTTCTGGACTTTCTCACTAACCGACCACAGGTGGTGAGGATGGGAAAGAAGGTTTCTGCTGAGCTGACAGTCAGCACCGGTACACCACAGGGGTGCTGCCTCAGTCCAAAGCTATTCTCACTTTACACCTACGACTGCACCTCCCCCGACTCCAACAACATCATCATTAAGTATGCAGACGACACAACCGTCCTCGGTCTCATCAGAGGAGGGGACGAGTCTGCATACAGAGACCTGGTGCACAGGATCCCCATCTACGGAGAGGACAACGACCTTGTTCTCAACGTGGACAAAACAAAAGAAATAATCGTGGACTACAGAAGGAAAGCCCCGCCACATCAACCGCTCAACATCAACGGGACTGTGGTGGAGCGGACTGACTGCCACTGGTTCCTGGGTCTGCAGATCACAAACAGCCTCAGCTGGGAAAGAAATACTGTTGCCACAGTGAAGAAAGCCCAGCAGAGGCTGTACTTCATCAGGCTGCTGAAGAAGGCTGGTCTCAAGCGCCGGACCCTCACCCAAGCCTACAGGGGGCTTGTGGAAAGCATCCTCACCAGCGGACTAACAGCCTGGTTCGGAAATACCACCGTTAAAGAGAGAAAGATGCTGCAGAGGGTCATCAACTCAGCTGGCAAAATTATAGGTTGCAACCTTCCATCCATGGACACCATCTACGAACAGCGCTGCAGGAGGAGAGTCTCTAAGATCATCAGAGACAGACACCACCCCGCTCACACACTGATCAGGCGTGTGGACTCAGGCCACAACCTCAGACGTCGCAGGCCTGAAAGCATTCAAGCACACACCACACGCTTCCACAGCAGCTTCTTCCCAACAGCAATCAGAATGCTGGGAAAGGACATCTGAAAAGAAAGACCGGAATAAATCACTAAGTGCAATAAACAATAATATGTGCAATAATTCTATGTGCAATAATGCTTCTGTACAGACTGGGTCGCTGCAATATTCATGTTCATATTTTACTCATACTTATATTTTTATATTTTTATATGCCTTGTAAGTTTGTTGTCTAATTTTAACTTTTGACTTTATTCTATTTATTTTTCTAACTTTTAATCTACCCTGACATGTGAGAGATGCCAAAGGAAAATTCCGATGTACTGCATGTGCAAACGGCAATAAACCTTGAACCTTGAACCTTGACTGCTATGTCCTGAGTCAGGAACCGGATTGGGGCCGACCCCAAGGGCCTTCCATCTAGGGGGATGACCACCACCCGGGTATCACAGGTGATTAGAGGGACATTGTGAGAGTGAGCTAAAGGCAGGTCAATCAAATTCCCCGCCTTTTTAAAACATAGGGTAACCGGCAGAGTAAAGGAGAGCATGGGTTCACTCACTGGTTCTGCATAGTCGTGGGTGGCGATTGGGACCGTTGTTGCAAAGTGGCCCGGCTGGCCACAGTAGAGACAGAGATTCTTCCGGAAACGCCTCGCTCTCTCCCCTGGGAGAAGCGGCGAGATGGTGGTCGCAGAGGTTGGGTTCTCAGCAGGTTGTCCAGTTTGATGGTGAGAGCTATGAGTTGATCCAAGGATAATCCCTTGTCGCAGCACACCAGTTCCCACTGCAGCTGTGAAGTGAGTCCCTCACGAAGAGCCGTCACCAGCGAGCTGCTTGTCCCTTATGTGCGCGATGCCAGAGTCTAAAATCGTAGCGAGTGAGTGGCAGCGGTCTGTCACCCCTGCTTGATCCCGTAAAGCTGCTCCCCTGGGTCTTTGTCGTGCGCTGGGTGATTACGCACCTCCTTCAGCTGCTGTGTGAGTGCAGCATACTGTATGAGTGAAAAGGTAACCCACCTCCAGTCCAGAGCACAGCTATCCATTCATGTGCTTTCCCGGTCAGGAGGGAGCACACCAGCGACGCTTTAGCATCTTCCGTGGGAAAAAGGCTCGATTGTTGGAGCGGAAACAGATCACACTGCATGAGAAACCTCAAACATTGCTCAAGGTCCCTGTTGAATTTGTCTGGAAGCACCATTATCGGTGCGTGAGCGTTGCTCCAAGCTCGCCGTCTCCGGCGACCGGAGGAGTCGCGGCGGTTGTGTCACTGACAGTTGGGTTGATTTGCAACCATGACATGATGGCTTCAGTCGTGGAGGTTAGATGATGGAGCTGGCGACCGTGCTCCAGCAACAAAGTAGTAAACCTTGCTGGGTTCATCAGGCTAGGAACTCCTGCAGCTGGATCCATGTTTGGTGAAGTATTCTGTCACAAGAACAGGCAGACGGCTGGATCCAAATGCAGCAGGTTTATTAGCTCAGCTAAAAGTCCACAAAACTAAATTAGGGTCAGACAGGCAGGGGTTGATAACAGCCATAAGTTCATCAGAGGAGAGACAGGGTAGTCAGAATCCAGGCAGGGGTCAGGGCAGGTGGTGGGAAAACAGAGTCAGGAAACAGAAGATCAGGTCCAAATCCAACACTCAGTAATGCAGGCAGAGTGGTACAAACAATACTTCATACTGAGCTTCACTCTGTGCAGAGCTTAAGTATGCTTGATGAATGAATGAGAGTCATGTGTGCAGCATCCATTAGGTGTGTGCTGGGGGTTGCTGGGACTTGTAGTTAGAGATGGGTACCGAGCCCCGGTATTGAACGAGCCCCGGGTCAACTTTCTTCAAGACCGCAGAATCGTTAAGATCTGACCTCAACGGTTCTGCTATCGGTTCTGGAGAAGTCACATTTTTTTGTGTCCTAAAAGATCTAAACGTTATCTGCCATATTTACCTCACCAAGTCAGTCAATTGTCCGTTAATTCATGATGATATTAATATTCTCACTGAAGAGGAGAGGTCTGTCTGGTTATTTGTGTGCACGGGGGACGGGTCCGTCGTTCAGACACCACGCAGCGCACACGTAAAATTAATTAAATCAGCGCCAGAGCGCCCCGACTATCGTGTCAACCTATGATGACTGTATTTAGAGCTCTCTGTATAGAACACACTGGAGGGGCGCAGGAGAAAAAAACAACTCGCTGCTGCAGAGGATGTGAACAGGTGAACAGGTAGAGAGGAAAAGCAGGTAGAAAGGCAGGGGAGGGGTTTTGGCTTCAAACTCTGTCAGATGCAAACATGGGCGTCAGATTCAGACGCAGCTTTGACTGCAGGAGTTGAAGAAGAGACTTTCTCTGGGATGATCTTATGAACTCAAACATTTAATTTGTTTTATATTTACATCATGACAGCAATATGTCAAAACATTGCTGTTTATTTTTCTTTGAATAACTTCTTTTTTCATGTATTTTACTTTTCAAGTTGGAAAAATGTATAAAGTAAAATGTTTTGTTAAAAACAATGTTGTTGCATAATGAGGAAATAAAACACTTTATGTTCTTAATTTGTTATTTATTTATTTTTCGTCCTCAAAAAGTATCAATAAGAGTATCTTTAAAATACTGGATCCATAAGCAGTATCAATAAGTAGTACCGTTAAAAAGTAGAGATACCCATCCCTACTTGTAGTATGGCTAGAACTGTGGAGACAGCTCCCGCCGGTGACTAGAGGGGCAGACTGTCATGACAGTGGCACCCAAGGCGGAACAGAAGGCCTTCCACACTTGTGACAGGAATTGGGGCCCTCAGTCTGACGAGATACAAGGCTGTGATCTATTAAACTTTGTTCGGCCCCAGAGTCGATTAAGGCCCTAGGATTAAGACTTTATGATTGCGGTAACATGAACGAGTTTGACAGGTAAGTGGTGGAAGGCTTTGGAAGCAGAGTCAACATCAGCAACCCGTGGCCTGTCTTCTAGCGGGGGGCTCCGGAGTTTAACCGGGTCCTACATTGATTAACCTGGGGTCCGATCTTGCCGCAATAAAAACACGCACCTTCTTCCCGACGTCTCTGTCGTTCTTCAGGAGTGAGCCTGGAGTGTCCCACCTGCATAGGTTCATGCATCTGGTTATGACGGATCTCGGGAGGGTAACCAGAAGTGAATTGTTGTAAAGCATTCTGCGTAGGCAGGACCGGACTCTTGCGAGATGGAGTGGGTCTTTCACGGTGTCGTTCCCGCAGGCGGGCGTTGGAGCGGAGGGCAGCTGTGACGAGCTCCTCAAAAGTGTTGGTCTTGGGCTGCGTCCACAGATGATCCTTTATGTTCTCGTTGAGGGACTGGTAGAACACTCCCTTTAGCGCTGGATCTGATCACCCGGCTTCCACCGCCAGAATTCTGAAATCAATGATACGATCAGAAACAGGACGGTTGCGTTGTTTTAAGGCTAGTAGCTTACGTGTAGCTTCCTCCTGTTTCTTGGGTTGGTCAAAAACCAGCTGGGATTAATTAATCGTTCATTAATCATTAATCGGATTGATAGTACCTTGGCGCTTGTTGGAAGAGAAGGTGGCACTGGAGAAGGAAACCACCACAGGCCTCCACATCGCCAAAAAATGGCTCTGGCTGTATGCTGAAGTTTTCCGGTGATAACCCGCAGGCGGAAGTGACAATGTTACCGGAGGCCGGAAGAGATGCCGAGGTAGCCGGTTGAGCTAACTGCCCTGAAACGTCCATCAAAGTTTGCGTGAGACCGTCTAGCCGTCGAAAGAGTTCCTGCTGGGTGGCAGCGATTTGGGACAAGGCGTCGGCTTGGCGGCCCAGGGCGATGCCCTGTTGGCTGACGGCGAAACACAGTCCTTCCGGGTCAGCTGGGTCCGGGGTTGGGCCAGTTCATTCTGTCATAATACTCCAAGCAGGAGGACCCTGATGCTGGAACCCAGAGAGCGAGACTGGTAGTGACAGGTAAGAAGAGGTTTGTTTTAATTGCTGGGAGAATTGAGGAGGAGACGTTGGTCCAGAGGCAGCTGTGGCTAGTGGCGAGGCTGGAGGTACAAACGCGGTCAGCGTGGATGACGAGGTCCGGTGGGTTGCCGTGAATGGATCCGAGGTTCCAGCTGACGTCACTCGTGACAAGGGTTTCCTGGAGCAGGAGATCAGGGTTAGTTTCAAAGTGAGGGTTAAGACAGTAGCAAGACTTAACATGACATGAGACCAGACTACTCACCATAGAGGTTAACGAACTGGCGTTG
This sequence comes from Oryzias sinensis, assembly GCA_037389245.1. Lineage (NCBI taxonomy): Eukaryota > Metazoa > Chordata > Actinopteri > Beloniformes > Adrianichthyidae > Oryzias > Oryzias sinensis. Next base: position 27,578,108 of record CM074500.1, read on the forward strand.
AACTGAGGCGTTGGGTCTCCTGTTAAGCAGCAGGTGGATGGGATGAGTGTTGTCAGCTGGAGGTGATTAGAAGGAGCACGGCTGGCAGTTTTGGAGGGAGAGGAGTCTGACAGGCACCATGACACAGATAGAGTTCTGACATCTGACAGTTAAACGTTCTTAACCTATTGAGAAGTTTTTTGAGGAACTATCCGTGTTTCACTTAAAACAATCCTTATTGTGAAATGATTCCTGCTCACAACAGGAATTAAAAACGGAGCTGTGTTTAATTGATATGTTGTTAAAAAAGCCTGAATCTGGGAGCAACTTTTCAAGGATTCAGGATGTCTCTGCTGAGACACCTATTTTGATAAAACATGTAACAGGTTTAAAAGGTGAGCTGGAACCCTTTAACACCAGAGATGACCCTGGCAACACCTACACACACTCTTTGACAAACCATAACTATTCTACTTTTTACGCAAATTACCGTATGTAACACCGACAGATTCTGATGCAGAGAAACAAGCTTTGAAAATTGGCTCTGCACCAGTTTGAAAACTTTATGTCCGTAAAATGTTGCCTGATGGCACAAAGCCACTTTTCAGAATCAGCTTAATTACATTCATTGCATAAACGGTTGAACAGTTACAGTAGTCTTGATGGTAATCATTGAAGCTGAAGCCTCAGTGGTTAAATGGTAAAAGAGAGAACAAAGGGAAGTGATTGGGCAAAACTTTAAAGGACAAGATTATCTAATATAATGAAGGAATGTATCTTAAACCCGACGGAAATTTAAGCAATCACTGTTAAATTTAGTAGTTAACACCTTGATTCCTATATTTATTTCCAGCTATGGAAAATAAAATGTCACTAATGTTTTTGCTTTCAACTAAATGCTAAATCAATGTCATTTTGGAGCCAGCGTGGTTTGATGCATATTTGGATCAATAGGTGTCAATGGGTTAAAATGTTGCCTCTAAAACAAACCTGAACTGGAAAAGCATGAGCAGAGCACATCAACGGCGATGCAAGAGCAGAAGAAAGAGTGGATTCAAACACGGAGAGATGGACGGAAGCACAGCAGCTGGACGCCAAAGCAGTAAAAAACTTGAATGAAACCTGGACATCCTAAAGATACAGAAAACCAGTGAGGCAGAACTTTATAGACTCAACTGTGTAACAAATGTTTAACTTCCAGGCTAAACTCAACAAAAGGTTTTTGTAAAACTTTGGTAAAGTTAATAAAGTAAAAACTGGACACTTTAAGTTTTATATTTAATTTAATGATTTCAAGTTTTCTGGCAGTTTTGTTTACAGTTGAATTTAAAGTTGAATTTGAAATGGTTTCCAGCAGAAAAAAGGCAGGTCAGATTTCTTGTGCAGAACACTGAATTGTTCAGAAAAACATAGACTTCAAGCTGTCATTCAGGTTTTAGCAGGGGAGTAAAGTCACTCCAGAGTGGCCTTTACATTTTATGGAACTGATCTGTCTGAAGCCACCCCCTCCCTGACCCCCCCGCCTGGCCTCAGACGGCCAGGACGGCTGTGTGGTAAACAGGGTTATCTCCTTTCCCCGGACCGATTGCAGCGTCCTGCGCCGCTCACGTCTGGACGCTTAAGCAGATTTAGGTTCGAGTGCTGGAAGACAAAAGTGAAGGAGAATGAAGGGATCAGTGAATGACGGAGGAGAGCCGGGGGGGGCGCTGGGCGTCTGGAATTGGATGAAAGGCACAGATACTTGCTGTCAGCTCACATGTGCACAAACAGACAGAGAATAGGCTGAGGCCCCAAAGATACGACAGATACACCAAAGTGTAGAGCGACCCGTCAGAAACTGCAGGCAAACCCCTTTTCTGGGAAGACAGAAATGTTTGCCTCCTGTGAGTTTGTCTGAACGGCAGGCTCTCCACACTGAAGCTTTACTGTCACTGAAACCCGGTCCTGGTTCAAATCCAAAATTCTGGCTCCTACTGTCTTACAAAAAATCCTCTGAAGCCTTGACAAATTGACATTTTCATCGAACGACAGTCGAGTTGTCAGTCAATTCCAGATAAGTCAGTGAATTTTCTTAATCTTCGTCATGACAGTCTCCTCTTTTTTCCCTTCCTCTTGTAGGATTTAATTCTTTGGAATCCACACCTTGCTGAGTTTTTTATGGGAAAATTCTGGTTTGTCCCATCTAACAACCAGGAAGGGGGGGCGAAATAGGAACTATTTTACTAAAAATGTTTTAGAAACCCCAAACGCGACCTTATGAGGGAAGCTAAGAAGACCTGATGATGTCTTTCAGACTTTCAGACATGTCAAGTCTTCCTCAGTTGGCTACAAAAGCAAAATCTTAGCAGAAGAAGAAATTCTTCATGAAGGGTCACCGCTGGAGGACCATGGCGCCCAGAGAGTGGCGTTATGATGATCTGCGGCGTCACAGACTGCTGTGGGCAGGGTCACCTTCTCACATCTATTTCCGTCGTCCATCCTCTTCCTGCTGTCCAGACGTCTCTTTGTTCAGTGCAACAAAGCCGTCTGTCAGGGCTCACAGAGAGCACGTGTTGCCACAGGCAGCAGTATCACAGTCTATACCAGTCTCTGTTTCCTCACTGAACCTGTAAACCTGACGTGTGACGTCTCTCTGTCATTCTTTCTAATCTGCTTGGTGAGGGGTGGGCTCATTTACCCGCCTTCTCATCCATGTAATCATACTGATTAAATGAAAATCTTAAGATCTGGTAAGAAATTGCAAAATTTTGCATTTATCACAGCTGGACGTTAACAAGCTTCTACACAGAGCTTAATATGCCAAAAGAAGAAAGAGGAGCAAGACCAATTTATTTGAAAATAGCAATTTAAATGAAAAGGGCTGTTAATCAGCTGATCAAAAGTTTAAGAGTTTAAAAGTTGTCTTTAAATGTGGCAGAACTGATGAGGCCTCTCACAACCTGCCATCGCCGCTCAGGTTGGACAGGGTGAAACTGTCATTTTTGGGCCTTTTGGCCCTGAGGGCTACAGAACAAAAAAAAAGAAATCAAAAAAGAAATCAAATGCCACCAGCACTGAGCTGGAGGATCCAAAGACACGGATCCTCGACCCAAATGATCACTGTTTCCCAGCGATGATCAGACGGCATCTGCAAGAGAAGGGCTTCAAAAACAAAACACATCTTCTAAGACCACATATCTTGGTTCATGAGCCATCATGGTTTCTTCAATGGAACAAAGGAGCCTCAGGTTGTGCAAGGGCGCCAAACTGCAGTTAGTAATGTGGAGATGTTGCAGGGGCCTTTGTCCCTCATGACTGAGGAGCTCCATATGATCACTCTTTTTTCATCTGACTGGTTTTTCAACAGGACAAAGCTGCTGTTCAAGACGCCTGCGATTGTTTAAACCGTACTGCATGTTCTGATTTAAATCCCATTGAGAGCATTTGGGGATGGATGACAGGGAAGTTTACAAAAATGAACATCAGTTCCAGACAGTGGATATCCTTCATAAAGCCGTCTTCGTCTCTTGGCACAACCTTCCCAAAAGCCTAGCAACACTCACGTCAAGAATTCCCAAACAAATGTGAGCTTTTAAAGTGATCAACAGGAATAATGGGGCTATCGAATGTTTTGTTTGGAGCCTTTAGTGTTTGGTTTTGAGGACATAGCGGGTTCTTTTTGTACTTTGGTTCTAAACTTTTCATCAGCTGATCAACAGTCTATTCCAGTTAAAGTGTTATTTTTAATTAAATTGCCTGATTTAACTGTTTGATCCTTTTGGTCCCATTTCTTATATGGATATTTTGAGGCTCTACTTAGAAGCTTGTTTAAATCTAGCTTGTAAATACAAATTCATGGTGCTGTGACCGGCTCCTCGTTACCGTTCGCAGCTCCTCCATCTTTGCAGCTGTGTCTGGCTCCTCTTCTCCACCTGGTAGTGGCGCCTGTTCCTGCTCCTGCTCCAGCCCTGATGCTGTGCCACCTATAAGTGTAGAAGAGGGGTGCATAGAGCTCAGGAGGCTCAATGGTTGGAAATCTGCTGGTCCTGACGGAATATCACCACGGTTGCTAAAAGATTGTGCCTCAGAGCTGGCGGTGCCTCTTCGAACCATCTGTAACATGAGTCTTCAGACAGGATGTGTCCCTGGCTTGTAGAAGACCTCATGCCTTGTCCCAGAGTCCAAGGTGACAAGGCCTGCAGGGATGAAGGACTATAGACCAGTTACCGTGACATCTGTCATAATGAAGACTTTTGAGAGGCTGCTACTCCGGAGGCTCAAAACCCAGGTGGAGGGAGCGCAGGACCCCCTTCAGTTTGCCTATCAGGACAGTATGGGAGTGGAGGATGCAGTCTTGTATATGGTCCATAGGGTGCTCTCCTTTCTGGAAGGGACTAGCAGATATGTGAGGGTGATGTTTTTCAACTTCACAAGTGCCTTTGATACAGTCCAGCCTCAGCTACTGAAGGGGAAGCTGGAGAGGATGGGAGTTGATCCATTTTTTGTGAACTGGATCCACAACTATCTGGCTCTCAAGGCTTTTTCTCCTGTCTGCCCCAGAGCTGCTTTCTTCAGCCTTCTGCAACTGCTGCTTTTTGCACTCTGAAAATGGATCTGATCAGCTGGTCTCTGAATTCGATCGACAACATTTTTCCACCCTAAGGAACGGGAAAGCGGACCCTTCCTGCCCAGATGGCACCCATGCGGCTGGATACACCATCGATCCGTGGGGCAAGTGGAGGCTGGTGTGCCTGGCCCAGCTGTCTGTGGAAGACATCGAGGACGTGTACCTATTTGGATTTCTGATAATTAGATTCCTCCTAATTGGTGGATTTCTGATTTATCGGGCGGTCTGGGAGCGGAAGACGGAGAGAGGCAATCTGTCAAGGCTCCTGGGAGGGATTCTTCGGGGAGGAGAGACTCAGATGGAGAGACTTTCACAAGTGGATCAAAAGCTATGTGCTTGTCTTGCCCACTTAAGCAGATTGCTTGAGACCCCTGAACTTGGGCGAAAGATAGAAGCCACCTTGGAGCAAGTTTCCGCCCTGATCGAGGGAAGACTGGGCTAAATTCACCCACTTTCATTAGAATTAAATTCTACCTCATAAAGCGCAGAGCCAGTCAAGGACTCAGCCTGTAGAACAAACAACCTGCTGGTGGCCAAAAGTATTTTAATCTGATCGGACTCCCCGAAGGAGCTGTGGACAACCGTCCTTGGTTCTACCAAAACAAGTGGCGTGTGTAAATGGAGGGGATGAGAGTGAGTACAGGGAGTTCATCACCAGATTCACCTCCTGGAGCAGGGACAATGGTCTTGTGCTGAACACATCAAAGACCAAGGAGATGATCACTGACTTTGGTAGGAAGCCCTCCCACCACCCCGTAATCATCAATGGAGAATTGAGGTGGTTGACTCCTATAAGTATTTAGGTGTCCACCTTGACCACAAACTGGACTGGTCAGAGCAGGCTCACGCTCTGTATAAGAAAGGACAGCCCGATAGGCTGTTCTTCCTGAGAAAGCTAAGGTCCTTTGATGTGTGTACTGATATGTTGCTCCTCTTTTATCAGTCTTTTATCAGGGTTGTATGCTGGGGTGGCAGTATGACCACAAGGGATTGCAATCGATTGGACAAACTGATTAAGAGATGTGCATCTGTGATTGGGAGGAGGGTGGACTCTGTGTGTGAAATTCCATTGGGAATTTCTCTATCTATCTATCTATCTATCTATCTATCTATCTATCTATCTATCTATCTATCTATTCTATCTATCTATCTGCATATATGTATCCACATCTATCTAATATCTATCCATCATCTATCTATCTATCTACATCTATCTATCTATCTATCTATACCTCTGTCTATCTGTCTATCTAACCTATCTATCTATACAGAAATCTAATGCACATGCCCGCTAATTACAATATTATTTTAATGAATATAAATAATTAAAATTAATGAGCAATAAAGTAACTGGACTGTTGGAGATTTTGGACATTTTTAATAATAAAAATAATGGATTATTATTATAGACATTTTTCTGGAACTTTGGAGCTCAAATTCACTCGCCTGTGCCTCACATCTGACTGAACACCTTCTCCGCGGTCCTAAATCCATCCCATCAGTCTTCATTACAGTTTTTCTCAGTCGCTTTAGTGCAATTCTCAGATCAGAGTTGAAGTTTGCAAATATGTGTGTGCATTTCTAGACAATTTGTACAAACAGCAAACACAATGGATTTTTGCAAAGCCTGTAACACTCAAAATCTTTGTTTATCTCTCCAAACTAAGTCTTTGCTGTATTATGGTATGTCAGTGCCATCAGAATGTCTAAAGTCCTTGTGTCATTGTCTCTGAACAAGATGAGTCAAATATTAGTCATGTCATCCCTCATGTACTTTGGGGAGAGTTCTATGATGAGCCGACTATGGCTAAAGTTTTGATGACAATGATTATGCAAATGGAAGTTACACCTTTTTTGTTTGAATGCAGAGACTGGACAAGATTCCCATTTACACCTTTATTGTTCATATTGCAATTTGTTGACAGACCATGTCATACCAACATAGAAAAAACCCACTGCCTGTAATAGTAACACAAGGGAAAAAGATGAGACAATATTCTGTCCAACAGTCAGGCAGTGCAGTAGGAATTGGTGTGGTCTTCACCATCTCTTGTCGTTCTGTCTTGAGGCCTTCAAAGTCTCATCCACATCACAGCGAATATCACCATTGCAATGCAGTGAAATATATGTTTGACTCACATTATGACAACATTGTCAGCTACACCAGTTAATGAAGCATACCATGAACTAATGACATTGAGTGTTTTGAGGGAGTAAGACTATTGCACAGTGAACTATATAGCCATTTTTGATCAACGCACTGACTTTATAAACAATTGAAGTAATGCTTAATAAGAGCAGAATTTGTACATAATCATATTTACATGGATGTACCAAAGCAATTGCAACTTGTTCAAAGAAGTGAGAAACTGCTTATATGATGTGCACAAGTGACATCTTGATGTGAAAAATTGAACTAAATAGTTTGAAATTTCATTTCTGATCTGAGAGTGTACTAAAGCGACTGAGAAAAACTGTAAGAGTTTTTTCCTGGGAAAACTGCGTCACTGTCAGATTGAGAACGTTGGACACAGCTTAACAAGCTCTGGACATTCTGCTGGGTTCTAGCAGCAGCCAATTTAGCTCTTCTCCACTTTCATATGCATCTCTCCTGCCTGAGTCTTTAGGGTCCTTTAAAGGGACCATAGAAATCCTCCTGGGGATTCTCCTCCCAGGTTTGTACTTTTGCTGGAAACGTTTCAATGACAAGGAGTTTAAATCCATTTTTAAGAGTAGACCACCCCCCCACTAGCACTCACACACACACACACAACGCCTTGCTGCACACCTGCTTTGAGCTTCATGTCGTCTGAGCTTTCTGAGTCCTCCTAAATGTGATATCATTAACTCTGTGACAGACTTGTTCCTGTGTCTCAGACTACATTTTGTATTTGACCTGTTCTGGTTGGGCTCAGCTCTTAAGTTTTCAGCCATCTTCCGTTTTTTGAGGAGACCTGCACATCCAGAACCAGCAGCACAGGCCCTCTGCAGGGACTGTTCCCCCTGGGCTCTCTTTATTGCCTTCCTCTCCATAACATGTAGAGATCTTTCTCAGCCCAGTCGGTTTGCTCTGGGGGAGTCACCGGGACACCCCTCTTTAGGGCTTTTCTGAAGAGGCAGCTCATTCAGCTTGTGACATGCTGCAGGAATTTTCATATCTAGCCCATTCATTCTCACTTCACTGGCTCCCAGTTGATTCTAGAATCAAGTTCCAAATCCTCCTGCTTACCCATAAGGCCTTACATGGAATGGCCCCGTCCTATATTACTGTAAAGACCTCATAGTCCCTTACCATCCAAACAGAACACTTCGCTCCCAAAATGCAGGACTGCTTGTGGTTCCTAGAATTAGTAAAAGTACGGTTGGAGGTAGAGCGTTTAGCCACCAAGCCCCTGTCTTATGGAATAAACTCCCAGCTCATGGAAGAGAGGCCGACTCAGTTTCTACATTCAAAGTTAGACTGAAAACATTCCTCTTTGGACAGGCTTATTGTCAGACTAGCTAGTATTCAGAGATTATTTAACTTAATGTTAAATTGTTTAAATTAAACTTAATAACAATAACATTAATTTGTTAGTAGGCTGCTAGAAGTTGAAGCTGGGGTAACTATGGTGCACTGGGGTTCTGTCCTCTTTTCTCATCCACTTCTACCCTCCTTCTCTCCTCTATTCTTGATCATTATTCATCATTTAGTTCTCCATGCCTCTGTTTGGTGCAAAGCGATTCATGTATTGTCACTTTTTCCCACTCCCGCTTCCAGATTCCAGTTTGCTCATCCGAGCTCCCGTACCTGATCTTGTTTCTGGCTAACCTCTACTACTGTTTCTACACCTGGCTGTGGATCCGGTCTCTGGCTCGACTCGCGTCCCCGAATGTCCCCCCAAATTCATCTGGATGAAGCTCGTGTCCTGGACTTTAAATATGTAGTTGTAGAATTAGATAAGTTCATTCTTCTCTATGAGTTCTGGTAAATCGCCTGTCCGTCCTGGGGGAGGATCCCTCCTTTATGTGGGCACCAAAGAGGTTTCTTCTTTTTTCCTTCGTTTTTCCTTACCACAAAGGGGGGTCAAAGGGCAGGGATGCCCAGTTTAGTTTAGTCTGTTTAGTTAAAGTTAAGTATTATCCTATTGAATTCTATGCATTTATGATCCTCTTTGACTGTATGTTTATCTTACAATTACCGGTACAAAGCCCACTGAGACAACTGTTGTGAATTTGGGCTATAGAAATAAAATTGAATTTAATTGAATTGACTTTAGGAAGTCTCGGGGAGGTTCTTTGAACAACCTATTTTTTTCTTAGGGGTCTCCAGGATGTTCTTTTTGAGAACCAGATCAGATCTTTTTTTGCTCCTAAGCTGTAGAACCTGAAATGGGTTTACTGTCTTTACAGTCGCGACTCTCCTCCAGGTCCTGTCCTCCCTTCTAGGCCAGTTCCTTAACAACATTTAGGAATTATTCCTATTTTTGGGAATGGGGTCTTGGTTTTGTTTTAGTTTTGTTACCATTGGACCCAGGTTCTTAATTTCCATCATGTTTATTCATTAGGACTTCTGTCAGTGGTCTCCTGCAGGCAGTGACAGTGAGCCAGAAGGATTTTATTTCCAGGTTGTTGGTGAGGGTCCCTGATCTGCACTGTGACTTAAGTTGGTTTGAATCCCCATTTTTCCCCTCTGTCATCTTTGATCCTCCTTTCAAGGCCGTCTCTCATCTCTGCGGTTGAGCTTCCAGATCACTGCTCCCTAGATAAACCCTAATTCTGCATCTATCTTCTTAGACTGTCTGATTAGCAGTACGTCACAGAAAGGGAAGTAATCCGCGGCGGGACCCAGGAATAGAGCCGGGGAGGAGCCGGGCCACAGAGGAGAGTCTCTGCAGCCGCCATGCATGTGGTCATGGGTAATCCTCTCTTAAATAACTCCCGGCAGGAATAGAGGGAGGGTGCTTGGGGAGCAGCGGCCAGCGTCCTCTTATCCCTTGGGCACACGGCACCAGGAGCAGAAGTGGGATTCAGCTTCAGACGCTTGCTGGACTGAATTCTTGACCATCATGAACTTTGCTGCCCAATTTTTCTACTCCAGCAACTTGAGCGAGCGACTTGAGCGATTGTTCTCGCCAAGGCCTGCGATTAAAGATGGCGAGGAGCGGGATCCTTTCTGGGAGAGGTGGGGAAACTGTAGATCCCTGGATCCTGCAGAGCTTCATCGTAGCACCTGTAGCCTCTGCTTTCAGAGGTAGCTGCAGTGTTCCTCTTTCCAGTTAATTACCTTGCTCAGCTCCCTCTGTGTTGTCCAGCCTTTCCTAACAAACTAAAATCCCTAGTATTGAAGTGATCAGGAAAGACTGGATGGATCCCTCCATACCCCCTGTACAAATGGTTGCTTCCATTTGTCTCTAAAAGGAAACTTAATTCTTGTGCTTGAATTCCCAAAATAACCTTTTGTTTTGACATAGAGATCAGGTTAATAAGGTGCTCTTAATGTGGAACATTAATGTTAATAAAGTCAACAGTCTGAGTGTCTTTTGTTTTTCAAACGAGCCTAAAAAGGTGTCTTCATGGTAACAACCCATTTAAAATGTTAAGGACATTGTTGACTCAGAGTCTAAAAGGGACAGCAAGAGTCAAACATGGCTCAGTTTTCCTAAATTAACTTAAGCTTTTTCCTCAAACCAGAGGTCAGCTTCTCGTCTTCATTCCGATTTGGCTCTTTGAAGATTCACCGTTTTTCTTCTCCTCTTTAATGCTCGTTCCCAAATCCCTGTTTTTTTCTTCCATCACTGGATGTGGACATGTACAAAAGGACAAGTAGGGGGAGAGGGGAAGACGGACGTCAGAGGTCAGGTTAAAGGTCTCAGTGTTGTTTGTGAGCGATCACTGGGATGTAAATAGAACAGAACTGCAGAAAGACGTGAGACATGGCCTCCTAGTGGAAGAGAACAGCGCCACCTGGTGGCTCTTTTCCTCATGAACCTAGCTTTTATCAGTGAATTGATTGTTATCCTTTCTCACTCTCTTTTGGGTTCTAGTTCAGACACAACCGCAGCTTGTTCTGTGGATCTTAATGGGCTTCGTGGCTTCATGGCTTTTAGCTTTGGTCAACTTTTGTAACCATTTGTATCCTTTGTGGTTAAGTCCATGACTTAATCTCCTCTGGTAATCCTATTGTGTCCGACCTGTTGAGAGCCGGCTCAGGCCTCATAAACTACGCTGCAGGAGAAACATCCCTAATAGAGCATGATCCGGTTCAGAACAAACGTGAGGGGAAAATCTCTATTGTATATTTGAGGAGATGATCTAAATTCCTATTGTATCACTGGAGTGCCTCCACAAACAAACATCAGAATCTGACCTTCAGAGTGGATCTAAGGGACAGAGACTGATTTGTTGCTGAAACTGTTGAAATGTCTCTGGTATTCTGCTAATGAAGTTGCTGCCTCAACATGAAACCCTACTTTCCAGAGACTAACAAACAACACAGGCAACCAGACGATCATTAGTCAGATAGTCCAAGTCAAGTTTCCTTTTATGGTCATAGCATAAACGTTGGATTTATGGCATAAATTCACTGAGCTGTTCTGGTCCCTTCAGCTGCAAAACCATCAGTTTTTCTGGGCAGCAGCAGATGAACAGATGTCCCGAGACTCCAGACTTAAATAAAAAAATCTGACATTTAGAGTCTAGCATCACAACAGTCTGTAAAGCCAAGAGAATTTCAGCATAAATGTCAAAAAATGAATAAAGTAGAACCTCAGGGAGATTCACAGGGAAAGCATCACCTTTTCCCACATTTCATTCAAGTTCAAACAAACAACTGACACATGAGGCGTGTATCCCAGAGGGCTGTGACTTTTGATGACATCTTGCACCTTAAAGTGTCCTGCACATCTGCAGGGGTTTAACATTTATAACATCTAGCAGATGTCCATTGGCATGACTGTTGTGGCTGTCCAGAATCAAAGTGTCCCTGGGCAAGACAGCGAACCCCACATTGCTCCTGGTGGTTACAGGTTGGTGCCAGTCTTAGGCAGCAGAGCCCCCATCAGTGTGTGAATGTGTGTGTGAATGGGTGGATGGGACTGTGACTATAACACACTTTGGGCCTTCCAAGAAGGTAGAAAAACGTTATACAAGTATACACCATTTATCACCTAAAACCCTCATTGGTTTTGTTTGAGGGAGTCAAAAAGTCTGAAAATGTGAGGCAGCTTAAAAACTGATTTGTGACGAGCTGGAGACCAAAATAAGACTCAGATATTCTGAACATGTGAAGAGTTGCAGAAAAATGCATGTACTGTAGAGACATTCATGCAATCCAAATTAAAACCGAACGTAAACTGTTTACGTGTTTTTGCGTGTTATCTGAACTTATTCGGATAGATGCTAATCTGATTCAAAAAGGCTGAATATGAAATGGATTTTACAGTGAAACATTTGCAGAATCCTCTCCCAGTTTCCTTCTAGTTTAGGTTTGTTCACCTTTTCCATCTGCTTCATTGCTCATCCTGGAGGTGGTGTGGGTGGAGTTTTGGTTTGTCCTGAACTATTCAGAGCTGTTCAGTCTATTCAATATTACTACGAACGGGCAGATTCTCAAACCCAGCCTGTGGAACTAGACAGATAAAATCCATGGGTTGGGTTTAATTCTTTGCTGCAGGGAAATAAATTCTAGGATTTGCTGGCGTAGGCTGAACTGCAGTCATCAAAAAACAAGAAGATATTGGATGTACATCTTCTATCATGTCTGATCAGCTTTTGTCTCCTACATTTTAAAGCACACAGCAGAGGTGGAGCTTCCTGAGCGAAGCATTTATCCAAAGCTGTGCCACACTTCACCAAACCCTAAAATGGTTCATCGTCCTAGCTTCCTGAAGATGATGTTTGCAGGAAAATACCCATGAGCATGCAGAGTGCATGATCCACTGGTGTCTTCTTTCAGAGACGAACTACGGCTGGGTCCCAGTCAGCCCGGAGCATCCCACAAATATGGGCCCCTCAGTAATGGCGCAGCAGGCCGCCGGTCTACTCTCATTGAACCAGAGCGTCTCAAGGACTTTGGTGAGGAAGAGCTTCTCAATGGAGATGTGAGAGTCCATGAAACCAGGATGGTGGAGGCCCCGGAGATCAAGCTCATGGATCCTCCAAAAACCAGAAGACTCAGCGAGTTCAGGACGGTTCCCAGGCCCCCGCTTCAGTACCTGCGCTTTGAAGACATCAGCGCTGCAGCGTTCAGGATCCAGTCAGGGATTCAGAAGACCCCCTGCACGGTGGGCTTAAAACTACATGATCTGTCTTTAGCTAAAGCAACAGTTGTCTTTTGGATTTTGCATAAATATACTCACAGTCCATACCACCATAATAACTAAATAAACACTTTTTCTGCATGCAGTACTCAAGGCTTTCCAAACAGTACGGGATGGAGATATACCTGAAGAAGGAGCACCTGCATTACACGGGCTCAGTGAAAGAGAGGGGGGTGCTGTATCTGCTCACCTCACTCACACAGGTAAAGCCGATTCTCCACTGCAACGGTCAAACCCCCCCCCCCCCCATGCTGTCTGCAAAGTGAGGCAGACTTAAGGCCCGTACACACCGGGACGAATTTTGCCGGCGATTTTCGCCGACGTTTAACGCCTCGTGACTAAACAAAGGGCACCAATGAGAGTGTGCACACCGACGCGAAAAAACGCCACGCGTTAAAGCGTCAAAAAAAAAACGCCTCGGGTTCGTTTTTTTTTTTCGACGCGTCGAAATCTATTCGACCAATGAGAACGGCGCTTTTGCACACGTGTCTGGAGCTTCTGAAGTTACAGTAAAACACAACTTGGGGGCGCTCAAACACAAAACTGCCTTTCTGAGCACACATACCAGCGAAGAAGATAGACGCCGAGAAGCGTCTACACTGCCGCGAAGAAATAATGACGGACATTATAAAATATCCCCGAACCAAGCACCAGTTGGAGCAACTGGTGCTTGAAATATTCATGTTTTCTTTGTTTGATTCTGACAATCGCGTAAATAATTGCTCTCTTCTTCTGAGTGAAAAGCGACTTTAAGAAGCGTAAAGTTGCGCATCGCCACCTTGTGTACAGGAGTATTTCTGTTTACATTAAGCGCCATCTAACGTCAGGGAATGAAATTGCATGTTCGCTCGGCTCATGTTCAGCGAAAATCGCCTGGGTGTGAACACAAAAAACGTGGCGAAAAACGCTGGCGAATAACGCCTGGCGAATATTCGTCCCGGTGTGTACAGGCCTTTAATCTTCACTTTTCTGTCATGGTCAGAGGTTGTTTGAGGCAAAACTGCCCCTGCTTTGGTCTTTGGTTTGTGATAGCAAACTAAATGAAGGGATGGGGGGATCCCACTTGTTTACAAGGACATAGAGGGGAACAGAAACCCTGCAAGTCCTTAGCGACACTTTGGAGACTGAGATTAGATAAAATAATGTGAGAAGTTTGCAACTTATCTAAGGAGAGAAATCTGACATCATGAAGATGTGATGAAGATATGAATATCACGAGTCTGAGTTTCCCGGAGTTTGTCAGTTCAGTTCTAGAATTTGCTGTGTTTTTGTGTGTCTCCATGTTGGTTACAAACCTTCTCATCCAGACTGTTGTGTGTCATCAAAGACTGGAAAGAAGTTCATGTCCTTTCAGGAGCAGCAGAGGAAAGGAGTGATTGTGGCCTCGGACTGTAACTTCTCCATGGCCGTGGCTCATCATGCGGCCGAGCTGAAGATACCGGTGTTTGTCATCATGCCGTCGGGCTGCTCCTCGCCTCGCCTCAGAATCTACAGAGACTACGGCGCCATGGTTATCTCCTACGGTAGCACCAGCTGTGACTCCCAGAATCACGCCCGCCGTCTGGCCAAAGAGAATGGATACTTGTACCTGGAGGAGTCAGTCTCACTTTGCTCTTCAAAACAGCCGTTTCTTTTGCAAATTCTTATGCCTTCTCTCTTGATTCTGCCTGCAGAGATGAAGGCGCAGTGTACCTGGCAGGACTGGGCACTGTGGGCATGGAGATCTATGAACAAGTCCCCAAAGTGGACGCTGTGGTTGTTCCTGCAGCAGGACAATACGGCCTGCTTGCTGGCACTGCTGCAGCCATCAAACACCTCAACCCTGAGATTCTTGTTATTGTGAGTAAACATAGAAACCAGCAGGGAAACCTCAGATGTGGACATTAATGTAAGGCTTCATCTGCCAATACGATATGAAAATTATACTTCCATCCAACATCCACACGCACTTCTTTTATTTAGTCACAGGGGTACAACACAGGCCGGACATGCGAGACGGGTCACCAGACCCCCACAAATTCACCCTTCAGAGAGATTTAGAGACACCAAATGTATTTGTATGAGGAAGCCAGAAAAAACCCACAAATGCAGTGAGAGAACGTGCAAAATTGCTGCACGGTGAGTTGGTCACTATGAACTGTCCCCAGGTGTAAGTGTGTGATTGTGATTGGGATTGTTTGGCCCGGCTATGGACCCTGCCCTCGTCCAAGAGTAGCTGGGATTTAGCAAGTTTGAAAGATGGATGGATGAAAAAGATTTTTGTCTTCATTTATTTAAATAATAAACAATTGTGGAATTTGATGAACATATTTGCTTTTCTGGATTTTCCACACAGATTGAGCATGAAGACCAGTAGTTTGTGTTTTATTATACACGGGCGTGGTGCAGGGGTAGAGTGTGTGACCTCTGTTCGGAAGGTCGCAGGTTTGGTTCCCGCCTTGCCTGGCCATGCGTCAGTATCCTTCGACAAAACCCTGAATCCCTCATTGATCCTGGTGGTTGGTGCCAGTGTGTGTGTGTGTGTGTGTGTGTGTGTGTGTGTGTGTGTGTGTGTGTGTGTGTGTCAAAGTCAAAGTCAGCTTTATTGTCAAATATGCTGCATCCATAAGACATACAGCACAGATGAAATTGCTTTCCTCTCACCCCACAGTGCAAGCAGCATATAAAATAATAAATAAACGGCTTAAAAAATAGATAAAAAGACAGTAATAGTAAGAGGAATAACAGTAGTCTAAACAGTGCTAAAGAACAGTGGCATGGTTAAAGTGGCAGTTTAAAGTGACATCAGTGCTGAGAACAGTAAGTGGATGAGTCAGTGAAGGCAGTCTTTGGTGAAGATGGTGTTCTGAACTGGTGTGAAGTTTTCAATGTGAGCTTGTAGGATGGAGTGGAGGGTCCAGGAGGGGGAGGGCTGGGAGGGAGTTGAGGGTCCTTATCGCCTGATGGAGGAAACTGTCTTTTAGTCTGCTGGTTCTGGCCTGCAGACTTTGCAGCCTCCTCCCTGATGGCAGCAGGTTGAATGTCTCTGGGATGGGTGTGAGGGGTCCCCTGCAATCCTGGTGGCTTTGCGGGTGAGGCGGGAGCGGTAAATGTCAGAGAGGCCAGTAAGAGGGACACCAACGATCTTCTCAGCTGTTCTCACAATGTGCTGCAGAGTTTTCCGGCAGGACGCGTTGCAGGCTCCGTACCACACGGTGATGCAGCTGGTCAGGATGCTCTCCATGGCCCCCCTGTAAAAGGTCTGCATGATGGGGGGAGGAGCTCTGGCCCTCTTCAGTTTGCGGAGGAAGTACAGGCGTTGTTGGGATTTTTTGGCCAGTGATGCAGTGTTGTGGTTCCAAGACAGGTCGTCGGAGATGTGCACCCCCAGGAACTTGGTGCAGCTCACCCTTTTCACAGCAGCACCATTGATGATCAGTGGAGCGTGCTGGATGGGAGTTCTCCTGAAGTCCACGACCATCTCCTTTGTCTTCTCCACATTCAGGTGGAGATTGTTGTCTTTGCACCACAGAGCCAGCCTGCTCACCTCCCTCCTGTAGGGGGTCTCATCGTTGTTGTTGATGAGACCCACCACTGTTGTGTCATCCGCAAACTTGATAAAGAGGTTGGAGCTTGATGTTGGAGTGCAGTCGTGGGTCAGCAGAGTGAAGAGAAGGGGGCTCAGCACACAGCCTTGGGGGACTCCTGTGTTAATTGTGATGGTGCTGGAGGTGTTGTTGCCGACACGAACTGCCTGTGGTCTCCCTGTCAGAAAGTCCAGAAGCCAGTTATACAGGGAGGTGTTGAGTCCTAGCTGGTTTAGCTTGTGGATGAGCTGCTGGGGGATGACAGTATTGAAGGCGGAGCTGAAGTCAATGAACAGCATTCTGACATGAGAGTCTTTTGTTTCCAGGTGAGTGAGGCCTGAGTGGAGGGCTGTAGAGGTGGCATCATCGGTCGAACGGTTAGACCGATATGCAAACTGGTAGGGGTCCAGAGTGGGGGGGAGGGTGGACTTGATGTGCTGCATGACCAGCCGCTCAAAGCACTTCATGAGAATGGGGGTGAGAGCGATCGGGCGGTAGTCATTGTAGCAGGAGGGAGAGGACTTCTTTGGGACCGGGATGGTGGTGGTGGCTTTGAAGCATGGGTCCAGTCATGCATGTCTGTATTTAAGCATGAAGAGATCATTTCTCAATAAAATGCTGGGAACTTTTTTTTTTCATTGGAAAAGCATTTGTAGTCCATTCTCTGTGTTCATACAAAATGATTGAGAGACTTGCTATCACGTTTGAACGTTTATCAGAAGAGTTAATGAAGCAGGAAGTCCGAATCTGTGAAGAAGTTTCTAACTTCACCAAGTCCTCTGAATCCTGCACTCTGATTGGTTGACTCCGCCTCCTCTAACCCTCCCTCCCCCCCTAGTTCCATTTTCGGACACAGATCACCTTTGACATAAGTTTTTCGCAAGGAATGTGTCAGAAGTCAGAGCGCAGTTGTAGCGCACCTGTGATTTGCGGCAGCAGATTGGAGCACACGCAGAAGCACATTTGAGCAGTTGTAATCACAGATTTGAAGTTGTAACTCTAAATCAACACATGCAAATGGAAATTTGTCAGTTCACAGCAGAAGATTTTTACACACAGATGCAGATTTTTGATGCACAAGTATTCACATTCTGTATTACAAGTTCTCAAATCAAATCTACAAGCTCGTCCATTTTGGAACATTAATACCTTCATATGTTTAGCTGGTCCAGCAGAGGGGTAGAGTAGTCGCAGGCCTGTGGGGCGGGCTTGTGATCCGTGATGGTCTGGATGCCCCGCCACAGGTTCCTGGTGTCACCACTGTCACTGAAGCGGGCAGCCATCCTCCTGGAGTGCTCCCTCTTGGCCAGTCTGATGCCTCGTGACAGGCTGGCCCAGGTTGGCCCTGGCTGTGTGTGTGTGCATGGATGAATGGAACGTGACTGTTAAGCGCCTTTGGGCCTGGGACACCAAATTTTGAAAAAAGGTTCAAATGAGAGGTTTCAGGGCAAACTGAGTGGAATCCCAATGAATCTTAGGCCAAGGCTCAAGGTGTAGGAAGGAAGGGCCTCATTTTATGGCTCCAAGCAACCTCCTCACACCTCCCCTTTCCCACCCCCCAGGAACTCTGTCGGGTTCATGTGGAGGCAGTTGGGGTGGTGAGGCTTTGGGGCTTGTGTGGGGGCAGGTTTTGGGCATGTGGGAGGATCCCAGCTTACAGATTCTGGATATGAGGTGGTTAAGGGGTGTCTGCGGGGGCAGTGGCTGATGGCATGTGCCACCTGATGTGGGGTTCAAGGCAGAGCTGTAAGGGTCCAACAACACGACTTTCACTTCAGTGACATAAAGGCTCATTTTAGTACACAGACACAATGTAAAGATTGTCAAAGTGTATCTTCCTGGGGCATCAGGTGGACTACCCTCAGACTAGCAGTTAAGCAAAGGGATTGGCAGAGACCAGAGGCATTGAGAGAAGTGGACCACCTTAAATCAATTGTTTCACTCCTAAAGACTGCTTCTGCTACCAAGCTGTACCCGGTTACAGCAGTATGAGTGGCACCTTCCCATTGACTTCTGATTGTTGGGAGCTCTGTGTCACCGGACTCTTCTTTTTGACCCCAAATCAGAGTCAACTCTTTCATTGCTATGCCATGTCTCCAAAAGAAAATTAATCAGCTCTGTTCACTCACTTTAACCCTTATAAGGGGTTAATTTTGAAAACTCTTGCTTCACTTGAGAATTTGTTTCCACTCATATCTCGATTTTAATTGATTTTCTTTATCACGTTTTAAATAATGAGTTATGAATGTGATCTAACAAAGGTAAAGGGCAAATATTAACCAAATATACTGCTTGAGGTTAACATCTGTTGAGTATTTTAACATCAAAGTGTTTGATTGTGAGGCATTAAAAACCACAACATGCAACGGGTCCACCAGACCCACGAACACTGGCTGAGAAACAACAATATGAACACCACACAAGGGTTAAGCAACACACACACATTCACACAGGTACATTTCTCTCTAAGTCTCCTGTTTTGCTGCTCAAAAACTGGTGCTAAAGTAAACCTTAGCACAGTTACCACCCCCCCCACCCCCCCCTGTCAGAGAAACCCCTGAAACAAACAACAATGATGATGGGCTGTTCTTCTGCAGGGAACCGAACCGGAGGGTTTTCCTCTGCTGCTACAGTCTCTGAAAACAGACAGTCCAATCAAAGACCTGCACAGCAAACCCAACAAGAAGCTTTTTGGAGGTAAACATTTGTTTCCATCATCCGCAGTGCATTCTGGACTGTGGACAATAATGTGCCTTGTCAGATCTGCAGGAGCGCTCCCTGGGAGCTCAGACCTTCCAGATTGCAAAGAAACTTGTGGATAAAGTCATCCCTGTCAGGTACTGTGAGCCCCCTCACACTCTGACAGGAACACTTACGCCCTTTCAAGGTCTCATTTTGCTTCTTGCTCATTTTGTCTCAGTGAGGAGAACTCTTTGGTGGCAATGCTTCGCTTTCAAGAGTTTGAGCGCTCCACGGTGGACACAGAAGGTGCCATGGGCCTGGCAGCCATCTTAGCTGGCCATTTACCTGAGCTCAGAGGAAAGAAGTGGGTCAGATTAGTCAAGACTGCAGGCGCCCCCCTTTGTTCCTGTTTCAGTTCAGTTGAACCCCTTGTGCTGCAGGGTTGTCGTGGTGGTGAGCAGTGCTAACATGGAGCCAGAGCTGCTGAGGCAGTGTGTGGACCGGGCGCTGGTGTTGGACGACAGAGTCACAAAGTTCTCGGTGCAGCTGGGCGAGTGGCCGGGCGACATGGCCAAACTGCTGGATGTCCTGTCTCGAGAGGACGTCAGGTAGACTTCATCTCAGTCTGAATGTTTCCTGTTGCAACCTTTGACTCTCTTCTCTTTGTTTCTCAGACTGCTGGATGTCTGCCATCGCAGGCATGGCGACAAATCCAACCTCTTCCAGGCGAAGGTAGGTTTACAACATCGAATTCTTTGTCCTTCTCTGCTCCAGTCAGCTAACTTTGCCAAGAACCTCTCATCGTGGGGTTAAAAAGGCCAAACTACCAAAGGGGAAATAACGGAGCTACTCATGGTTATGTGGATGTTATTGTTGTGAAAACCTTCAAATAGCAAGAAGAATGTTTCCACCTGCTGAGTCCAGCATGGCGGGCAGAGACTTCAAATTTAAAAATGACATTGAGTGAATGAGAAGTCGTTATCTCAGAAGAAGCAGACACACTTCCAGCTCTGACCTGTTTGCTCTGTGTTTTTTTTTTTGAATGTTTAACTTCAGGATTGAAGAACATTTAAAACTAAAAGTGGGAGGAGCCCTGTCCAGTTTACAAAGTAACCACTAGGGGACCAAGTCCACCAATTTGCCAGAGGCTCCGTTCTCTACGGCGAAAAATGTCAAAGGTTCACAGCCAAACCTTGAAGCTTGTAAAACTGACTAAGAAGTAAAGTTTGGCTTGTTGTTCAGGGACTTCATTTTTAAAAGGTTAGCTGAACTTCCACTGAAGCTGAACCCAAAACAAAACAGCTGACTTAGCTGATATATGACAGGAGTCCTCATTCTTCAAAACGTCAGTTTGAATTCAAATTGCCACACACACACACACACACACTACTACAGAGGTTGTTTAACAGCAGAGCACCTGGGCTGTGTTTGTGTTCTACAGGTGGAGTGTGTGGTGGAAACCAGGGACAGGACACAAAGTGCTCAGCTGAGGAAGACGCTAAACGAGCGCTACCCTTCCATTTGCTGGCTGGACCGGTGAACCTGGCAAAGCTGAAACCTGAACATCCTGCAGATTCTATATGCATCAAGAAGCATGAGCTTGATGCTGCAGCACATAAACAGAAAAGCTGCAGATTAGAAGTCAGATTCATGCTCTCATAGCAAGCTGTTCTATCACAGCAGTTGTTTTTCTCCATGCCACCTTGATTAGGGGGGGGCGTGAACCTCATCCAGAGTATTGCATGCAACTCAGCTTTTCAGGCGCAGTGTTGCAGCGGACTGCAGATCCTGTAAAAAAACAAAGCAGACATCTTCTACCGCTCATTTGTTTCTTCTTCCAAGGAGCCAGATTCACTCCTCAGACTTTCTTTGGGGCTTTTACAGTTCTCCTGCAAAGTGTTTCACTCGCTCAGAAGTTTTGTTTTGGTGAAGTCACTCAAACACAGAAAAACCCTTCAGAGATGCAGCCTTTGCGTCTCTGCATCCACTTTGTCTCTGCAAATGCTTTTTATCAGTCAGCAAAACCTGTCCTGATAGATTGAACTGCACCAACCAACCACCTCCACGTGTTGACTGAACTCTTCACAGATGAGACACTTTAGTAGGGTTCTCTCGTGAATGTTTCTAAGTAAGTTTGTTCTCTCATTACTGTACATATTGTGTACATTTCCTCTTGTGTGGCAGAAATGTGTTGAGTGAATAAAATAGAAAAAAGTTGTTGTTTCCGAGGCAGCTGCTGTGTGGAAACCAGGGGGAAAGTGGCAGAGAAAGTGGGGACAAGACGCGTCTTCCAAATCCGGTCCTGCCGAACAGAGATGGAGGTGGGGGTTGACTGGGCGGGTTAAGACGACTTAATGCTCTTAGGTTTTTAAGCAGAGGACGTGGTGACCCAGCGCCGACACACAGCTCACCCGCGAGACACGCACACAATCATGTTCAAAGACGCACTCCAAGAAAAATGGAGCTTTTGGTGTTTTAACGTGTTCTGGTAGCATTTTTATGATGGGAAACACAAAGATTCAGACTGAAACTTCATTTCTTTATTCAAATCGTTGTAAATCAGGAGCAGAAGAAAAATGCAGTTTGAAAAAGCTTAGAAGAAAGTACTACAAACTACCATCTGATGTATCTCTCAGACAAATAGATCCATGAATGTCTCCTTTCCTCGTCTGTTTTGAATCTGGCTGTGTGAGGCTGTAAGCTAGCAGGAGAGCGTGGAAACAAAGCGATGATGGGAAACAGCGCCAGGCTTACCCAAGCCAACAGTGAAAGAAACATACAAGGTGTTTTTAGTTGGTCAAGTTTCAGAAGATGAACAGGTGTCCGAACAAGCTCTGTAAAAGCAGAGAACTGCACAGGAAGCAGAACATGAACAGACCCACAAAGAACCAACGGATTCAAATGTGAAGAAGAAAGCAGGGAAACTGTTTTTAGGCTGAAATCTGTGGCATCAGGATACGAGGATGTGATGCCTTCCAGCAGCTGTCATTCCATCGTCATGCCTCTGCCCAGGAGAGTTCCTGAGGTTCCTAAGCAGACGCCTTCATAGTAGAGGGTCCCTGAAGCGTTCTCACACAGCTGTTCAGCTAAAAGCGACATTTCCTGACACACAACCAACCGGGCTGGATTTGAGAGGTGAAAGATGAAAGAACGGGAGGAAAAGCTTTGCATGGATTTTTAAGAAAATGTGAAGAATTTCAGCAACGCCCAAAACAAGTGTTAAGCAAACGATGATCCGCTCTAGCTGCTAATAAGCTTGCAACACACAACCCCCCCCCAGAGGTGGTCAGCATCCTGTTGGGTCTTGGTGGAGCTGCTGGCGGGGCTGCAGAGTCCTTCCATGACAGATCTGCCTCCAAAGGCATTTCTGGGCTGCGAGGCTCTCTACCTTCTTCAGAATATTGGTGGCGCAGCATTTGGGCCTGATGGAGTTCCTCAGAGACCTGTCTGGAGTCCTTCCTCGTTTCACATCAGAGAACCCTGGCTTTGAACTTTAAACTGAAGTACGACAAACCGCCTGCTGCCCATCACACGACTCTTTGGAGGCCAGCTTCCTGTGACCTCAGTAAACCAGGAGTGGTTTCAGGAGAATAAAGACGACTCGTTCTTTCTAATTCTCTCATACGGTAGAACTACAGAGACAAGGCTTCAGGCATTAGATCTGAACACTAGAAGAGTTTTCTAAGCAAGGACGTTAAGACTCCAGAAAACCTGTGGACTTCCCCCCAATATTGACCACAGAAAAGGTCATCAGAGTACAAGCTTATCGGAATAATCTATGGCACAAGAGAAACCCTGGAATGTAGCGGGGTCAAAGGGCAAGCACAGCTTCAAACTGAGCAGTGCTCCTTGAATCCAGAGGGGGGGCTCAGCGCTGTTTGGGCCGCTGTGGGTTGTACTTGAGCAGCAGGCCGAGGGAGGCAAAGCCGAACAAGAAGGTCTGGACAAACCACAGGCATCGAACCCCCGAGTTGCTGATTCCTTTGTTACTGTGTGGAGACCAAAAGGTGTTTGTGGTGACCTGCTGTGCAGTAGAGACTGACTCATTGGTGGAGGGTGGGTTAGGGACTGTAGCGCCCCCTCATGGACACTTACCTGCAGACTCTCAGTGAGACGATGGCCTCAAAGACATGAATAGCAAAGGCTGCCCACCACCTGAGACAGGAGCACAGGCACTCAGCATCCTCTCCATGTTAAAGCGACAACAGAGAAGGTTTCTTCCTGTCTGTAGAGATTACAGCTTTGACGCCTAAAAAGGCCTTCATCACACTCTGATGGGCACTTTGTGCCGGCTCTGCTCTCCTGGATCCATCAAAGGCCACTTGAAGGAAAGTTTGTTCTGTAAAGAATTGATCTGTGGACTGAAGCCCTTTTTCTCTCTAAAGGTTTTAGACCCAAAAGAGTGCTGGGCCTGGATGAAGCTGCTTTCAGGTTCATGAAGGAAGATGGAGAGGCTGCGAAGACAGGCTGTGGTTTTCATGGGCAAAATATTCGATCGATCAATGGTCGGATTAGGACCAACCGTACATTGGCCTTGGTGAAAAACCTTTTTTCGATCAGAACGAACGTCTACATGGGCCACACTTTCAGTTGGAATAAATGCGCAGTTCTCTTTAAAATACTGAAAGAGGAAAACAAGCTGAGCTGCCACATACAGATATCTGGCTGCTCCATACGAGACGATCTTCCAAACGTGCTTTTGTTAATGTTATGAATATTATGAAGCGACCTGTTTGCTCATCATTTTATTTAATCCGTGTGGTCAGTGCTTTTTTGTGGAAGAACGGAGCTCTCAGGAGAGGCTAACACGCGCTAACAACATTAGCCTTGTGTGATGAACATAATTCCAGGCAGGAACTGCAGCAATCTGCATCCTGGCTGCACGTGAACATGTGGGAATAACATCAGCCTTATTTTGTCGGACACGACTGGAAACACAAATCCACATGATTGTATGAACGGGTTTTACCGTTTGAGCTTCCAAAGCTTTCCTGGAGCTAAACAATCGCTCACATGACGTTAAACCAGAGCAGCAGTGACACACGATCAGAATGAACCGTTGATGGAACACGCATCGTGGATAAAATTAACTGCATTACCCCCATTTCGATCGGAAAGAAATTTTGATCCAACGAGTCGATGGGGCAGACTATTCCGAACGGCGTGTTTTACATGACGCATTTGTCTTCTGATCAGGCGTTCTTTCCGACTACATTTTGCCCATGTAAACACAGCTAGTGTTGTGTGATGAAGACCACATGCTGCTTTTCCATCAGACATGGATGGAACTCTGAGATCTAAAAGCGGAGAACCGCCTCACTAGACCCTTAAACTGTGCTTTGAACACAAATGAGGCAAAACCAGGAAAAACCGTCAAACTCATTGGTTGTTTCTGCAGAAACATGCGTCACAGTGGAGGAATCCTAACCAGCTGCTCTCTGCTGTGTTGACTTTGGTCACGAGGTCTGAGCTTTGTTCGGCCCGACACCCCCACAGCTGGAATCCTGACTTGGACTGAACCATTACAAAATCTTCGATTCTTCTCTGGTGTCAATGTGGTCTGAAGGATCGGGCGCCGATGCACACCGCTCATGACTAACCTCACATTTACTATGAATGCATGCGCGCTGCAGAGGAGGCCAACCACCACAACACCTGACCGTACTTCTCACTGCCTATGCAGGGGGTTGGTGCTGAAATGCTCCATTAGATTTTTGCTAGTCGGGGGTTTAGGAATAAGGACATCCAGCCAATCTGATAATAAAAATATGCAGATTCAGAACAGAAAATTCTTGGTCTGCCAGTCACATGCCATCCTGCCACGCTCGCCACACTGACAGCAGCCATGCGGGGCGGCACTCACCCTTTATGCATCAGCCCCGCATAGTTATCCACCAGGTGTCTGCAGAAGCTGCCAAACACTCCCAGAGACTGAGCGAATCTTTCATGTGATCATCAACTGCAAACGCATAAATAGTAGTTCAGCGTTATTCAACGGCAGCTGGAGCGAGTTTCACCTCCACAGGCAGGTTCAGAGGAAGATGGGCTGTTATTACCCCTGACAGTTCCATGACTGTCCACTAGGACTCCCTGTTATTAACCCTGACAGTTCCATGACTGTCCACTAGGACTCCCTGTTATTACCCCCTGACAGTTCCACGACTGTCCACTAGGACTCCTGTTATTAATTTCGACAGTTCCACGACTGTCCACTAGACTCCCCTGTTATTTCCCCTGACAGTTCCATGACTGTCCACTAGGACTCCCTGTTATTACCCCCTGACAGTTCCATGACTGTCCACTAGGACTCCCTGTTATTACCCCCTGACAGTTCCATGACTGTCCACTAGGACTCCCTGTTATTTCCCCTGACAGTTCCACTACTGTCCACTAGGACTCCCTGTTATTTCCCCTGACAGTTCCACGACTGTCCACTAGGACTCCTGTTATTACCCTGACAGTTCCACGACTGTCCACTAGGGACTCCTGTTATTACCCCTGACAGTTCCATGACTGTCCAATAGGACTCCCTGTTATTACCCCTGACAGTTCCATGACTGTCCACTAGGACTCCCTGTTATTACCCCTGACAGTTCCATGACTGTCCACTAGGACTCCCTGTTATTAACCCTGACAGTTCCATGACTGTCCACTTCAGGGACTCCCTGTTATTACTCCCCTGACAGTTCCACGACTGTCCACTAGGACTCCCTGTTATTTCCCCTGACAGTTCCACGACTGTCCACTAGGACTTCCTGTTATTACCCCAGACAGTTCCATGACTGTCCACTAGGACTCCCTGTTAATACTCCCGACAGTTCCATGACTGTCCACTAGACTCCCTGTTACTACCCCCTGATAGTTCCATGATCAACCACTAGACTCTCTGTTATTACCCCTGACAGTTCCAGCGATCGTCCACTAGACTTGACGCAGAAAAACGTCCTCAGGATCCAAGAAATCCTGTCGATCCGTGCAGAATGAGGCTGTGAAGGAATTCTGTCATGCTTTGAAATCAGGCGGCATCAGCTGATTGTGCTTCCAAAGACATCCTTGTTGTGAGGAAGGAAATGAAAATGTGTGGTTTGAAGGACCGGTTCTGCTCCTGACCGGGTCATGACTCATCTTTGGTCACATGAACATGAAGCCATCATTTCAGCTTTTCTTCAGAGCTCTTTTTTTTGCACACAAACGGATACCTGCTGATCCATTTGAGGGTCGCTTTGGTTTGGGTTCCATCCAGAACCGAGCCTCAAAATAATCAGAGAAACACCGACGCCTTTTGCTCTTTACATGGAAAAGAAACGTGAAATGCTGTTTCAAATTTGTGCACAAAAAATACGACAAAACCAAAGGAAAGGCGGAAAAAGCTTCAAGAAACTAAAATATAAAAAAAGCAGCCAGACATTTAGAACAGAGAGATGAACAGAGAGCTGAAATCCCGGAGATGGAAAAAAAATGTTTAATTTTTCAGTTAATGAGGGCATCGCCAAAAGCCATCTGATCATCTCCCACGCAGACACTAGTAAAGCCGCGCACACTGCTGAAAAACACTGATCTAGACCCACTCAGACAAAGTGCTCTGAACCTTTTTTTCGATGAGATTTGTGATCTTCACTGGTGTCCATGGGATTACAGCGAAATCTTTTCCACCTTATCCACCTTTGTCATGGTAGTAAAGAACACCTCATCGTAAGGGGGTCATTCGGACCCCCATAAGATAGCCCAAAGGTTAAAACAGCTGAAGAATCTTCTGCCAACACCAAACTGCTGCTGCTTTGGACTCTCCAAGAGGCGGATTGTGGGCCGATCCAAGTCCAGCTGTTCTAGAACTTGAAGCTGGTGTTTGGAGCGACCCCCGGGACCCCCCCCAACCCGAAGACTGGGACATTACTGAAGAAGACTACAGAAGACTGTTCTCCCCGTCAGCAGTTGGTCGACACCGTCAGAGCTTCGATGAAGGACCCCCCCCAACACACTCTCATTCTTTGCTGACTGGAGCAGGAGCAGAGCGGGACTCTGACCCCCGGCTCAGATAAGCTGCGGTACTGACCTCGGTGGCTGAAGGTCAAACCAAAAGCTCAACTCCCTACGCCATGCTTAGCCTTAGACGGTTCTCACAGGCTACAAAGTCATAATTTGATTTATTTAAACCCTACTTACTAACAGGACCATGACTTTCCTAAACATGTGTGCATTATTTTACTGTAACATTAAGGATTGGAGTTTCAAAACAGAGATGTGAGCATAACTACCTAAATAACCAGCAGTAGGGGATTTCATGTTTCAGTATTTGCTCCATTTTCCTGATCTTCTCTGTTCCTTTATGCTCTCTGACGCTAAAACCACTTATGTTCATTCTAACCCAATGCAGACAAACGACAGCAGCATTCATGATGAAAAATAAATGAACTATTCCGGCTGTGATGTTGTGGTGACGCTGGAACATTCTGTTACAGTTTCATTTACTGTCCTGATGAGTTTTAAATACTTTCTGACATACTTCCATCCAATCTAAATGATGACAGACATGTCCCGGCAGAGAGACTGCTGGGGTCCCAGTTGTGGAACAATAAGACAGACCGAGTCAGAACTTCACGACATTCCTCTCGACCCAAGCAGAGACACAGCCGAACCAGAAACCGGACCAGAACTCACAGTAAAATACGCGACGGACAGAGAGACGGTGACCATCCAGAACATGCTGGTTCTCCGGAAAAAGGCGCTTCCGTCGGCTCCCGCCATCGCTGCTCGCGCCGGTGCCTCCGCCAAATCTGACCGTGCGGGCACAGCGGAAGGGCGGAACCATGCGGCCCGAACCCGAGGCGAAGAGGGGAGGTTCCGGTCCGTTCCTCACCGGGAGGCTGGTGTGAGCGAGGATGACGAACGACTCCTCTGCTGCGGTTTTCATTAAACATACGACTTCCCGTGAAGAGTGTCGCTTATATAATAACAGGGAGAGAAACCAGACACTACAGAAACATGTAAACTATCATCCCATGCCATACAATCAAACTACAGTAATTAATTCATTATTAATTTATTAAAATATATCAAAAATATTGTTATATTGAATTGTTTTTTGCCTTTTTTATTTTGTTTTTTCTGTATGCGCATTTATAACGTTTGTTCACCCTAACTTGGTTTGTTTATTAGCATTTTAAAAAAAAAACAACACACACAAAGGACCTATTGCTATTGTTTGGTTTTATATGTGTTTGATATTTGCAATTGTTTCTTTATTGTATAACTGAATGTGAATTTCTGTAAATTGAAAAATGTGCAATAAAGTTTAGTGGAAAAAAATTGTTTAAAATTCCAGCTATACCCAAAAACAAAAGAAATACATTATAACATTTTAACTAGATATATCTATCTAACTACTTAGGAGATTCCATGTGATTTGAGAGTTGTCCTTCTTTCTGTGACGTCTTCTCTTTCATTGTTCGTCCTCTGGAAACATCTCTCCTGAATTCCGACTACAGATCAAGCGGACTTTGGACACACAGACTGTGCCTTAAACAATGAATGGTTATGTCCATTTTTTGTTATTCATGTTTCAAAATGGAAAAAAAAGTACAACCTAACTTCATTATATTTAGAAAATTATCTAAATGTTTTAATGTAACACCTGAAGTGGCTGATCTCTAACCTCTTTTCCTGAAGCTGAGATTGTAAAGGTTTCTGTGACTTTAAGGAAACTCAAAAGGTGAAGAAAAAAATCCTTATTTCCTTCTTAGAATCTGGCATTTCTTTAAAGTGACCCTGAGGACTTTAGCTGTAGTTAGATAAGAGTTCTTACTTATCATCTGGGTTGTGCAGGTCTTTGCTCATTGGCTATTCTTGAATCTGGAAAGTTCTCTGGAAAGAGCAGAGTTTTATGTTTTAGGCTTCATTTGAAGCTTTTCAGAATCCTGTTTGTTGGACTGATCGGCTGCAAAAACAATGTGGTTGAGCATCTGCAGTAAACTCTTAAATGTAAAAAGAAACCGATATTATAACACATCCACTTTTATTTGCAGAAAATCATAAATAGAATTAAATAATCAGAAGATGAATAAATACAAAGGAGGGGGGCAGTGATTGATCGATCGATTGATTGATAAGGATTCCTCAGGCAGACGTTCTTTTAAACTACAGTACATCCCTCAGCTTCAGGAAGAGGCTTGGTCTCCCACAGTGCACCCCTCCAGTCCTTCCCCCCCCAGCCAGCTCTCATTCAGCTCCCACAGGATCTCCTGCAGCGAAAGCACCGGCAGGGGGGCGTGCTGGACTGCTGCTGGATCTCTGCTGTCCTCCAGAGCAGCCCTGCTGCAGGATTCCTCCAGCTGACTGAACGGACCCCCGGTTGGTGGGCTGTTCTCCAAGCAGGCGTCCCAGTATCCAGAGTCGGGCGTGTCTGGGATGGAGGAGTGGGGCGTGGAGGGGGTCGCATACGTCTGCGGCTCTCCCGTGAACATCAATGCTTGCTGCATGGAACTGAAGCTGCTCATCTGCAAAGGTTTTCCCCATGGGGGGGAGGCCGGGCCGTTCGGACTGCCAGGCCAGTAGCCCCCCAGAGGAGAGCTGGTGTCCAGATGCCCCCCCTGCTGATGCCCAAACAGGGAGCTGAAGTGTGCGTGCTCCTGGGCGTTGGCATAAGCAGCAGGACACTGCCCATAATAGCTGCCCTCCTCCACCTCCTGCTTCACTCGGGACGGGTAGGCCGGCGGGGGGTCGTGAGGTCGAAGCGCCCCCGCCCTGGCAGCGGCGTGGAAAGAGTTGTGCCCCGGACTGTCAGACTGCCACAGCGCTTTCTTGGCTCCTTTACACTTCAGCGTGCGAGCTCTTCGGTTCTGGAACCACACCTGAACAGGAAGAACAGAAGGAACTCTCTGTCAATCACTGGCTGCATAATCAGGCTCGGGGGGGGGGCAGGTCCAGTGCATGTCAGCTTTTAGAGCTGCTGGCTCTGTTTACCCACCCAAAAAACAAGACCCTGATAAAAAGCGCTTGTGTCATCTGTGCAGATAAAGGCGTGAAGCGCTCCACAGATTAGAGTATCTGCTGCTGAATGCAGGATGCATTTGAACACAAAGACTTCTGATGATAACCAAGCAAACATCTTACAACAGAGGCCAGTCGTATGTTTCCACATGCAGCTGCTCCTTGTGCTCGTGCTTGCAGGCATGTGTGTGTTTGCTGGGAACCATTCATTTCAAAATACCTGCTAATCCTGAAGGGGACACTGGAAA
This sequence comes from Oryzias sinensis, assembly GCA_037389245.1. Classification (NCBI taxonomy): domain Eukaryota; kingdom Metazoa; phylum Chordata; class Actinopteri; order Beloniformes; family Adrianichthyidae; genus Oryzias; species Oryzias sinensis. The sequence goes on from CM074500.1 coordinate 27,608,475, forward strand.
ATGAAGTAACCCACTTCTTAACACTGTTCAGAGTCTCCGCTGCTGGCAGGAAGGATTTCACTGAATGCTAAACTATGTTGCATTTATTTTCCTTTCCATCTCATCTCAAAAATAAAGCAGAGCCTCTGTGAAACAGCAGGTACCTGAATGCGGGACTCTGGCAGGCCCGTGGTCTGGGACAAGCTCTCTCTGAGGCTGATTCCCGGGTACGGGTCGGTCTCAAAGGTGGCTCTCAGGAGCTCCACGTGCTCCTTGGAGAAGCTGGTCCTCTTCCTGCGGCTGGCGCTGCGAGAGGTGCCGCCACCGGAGGCCGCAGATCTGGCGTCGTCTGAGGAACACAGAGATGGAGGTCAACACATGTGCCGGGTTAAAACGTGAAGCTGTCAGGTATGTACACAGATCCACCAAACAGCAAATGCCATTAATTCAATGCGCAGATAAAGAATGAGCTTCTCTTTCTAAAGTGGTTCTGACAGCACTATCAAGTCAAGTAAACACGGCAAAATGAAGATAGCGTTAACCTTCAATGAATTATCTGAGATGATGTATCAAGCAAAACCTCCTGCAGCTTTCCTGTGTCTTCTGAAGCCCAACATGAACTCTGTTCTGAAGAATTTGTCTCTCATTTCTGTCACTGCAGGGAAATAAATTCCCTTTCTGCTTCAAAACACCAAACAATCCCTAAACTCCAAGAAAAAAAGAGTAAAAGAGGCACCAAAGTCCTGGCTGTGACAGGTCTGAGCGCTCTTACCGCTGCTGGAGTCCTTCCACATGTCTGCACACTGCTGCTCCGTTTGGCAGTGACCAACCACTCTGAGTGTCTGCGCTTTGCACAAGAGCACCTTTTATATTGATCACCTGAGATCCCCCATAGCACCACCTAAACCAGAATGCTCTGTGGGGGGGGTTGACAGAGGTACTCTGACCCTTCAAAGCACCCCCCACCCCCACTCCATCACCCCCCCCCCCCTGCTACAGCTGTGGCAAGGTCAAAGGCACACATGACAGGCTGCAGGTTTGAGACAAAAGACGGCCTTTCTCAGGTCGTTAGCCTCATCGAAACCACTTCCGATCATGTGATCATTAGTGCTCTGCTGATCATGTGACAGCTGTACTATAAAGACACAAAGCTGTGGAATAAAAACTGTCAGCGGTTTTCTTTTCTTTTAAAAGCCGCTCTTATGCAGAGAAGCTCTGTCATTAGTGTTGGTAAACACAAACAACAGCAAACACTGATGAGCCAACAATGCTCCTCTGTGAGAAGCAGCACTGCATCACAGGACAGAGGCTCACGCTGGGCCTGACCGGACCTTCCAACGGCGCCGTGCTTCAGAGGCTGTCTTTGAAGGACCAGTCAGAGTGAGCAGTGAGTGGATGAACATGTCTGGGCCTTCTCCCCCAGAGACCCCACGCTTCACCTGGGTGTGCAGAGGCAGGCATGACCTCTGACCTTTATGCCTCAGGCTGCCATGAAATGAGACTTTATACGTGAAGTTTGGTCAAACAAAAATGTCCCTTCCTGCTCTCATTGACACCTTTGACCTCTTGTCTGTCTGTCGCACCAATGATTTCTGAATATCAGCTGCTTGTAAAAAGCATTGACAATGTAAACAACCACATTCAATAGTGAGCAAAGGGCAGGAACGGATTTATAGTATTTGGTAGTATATTGGAAGACAATGCAGCTTGAAGTCCCGTGTTATCTACAGCGACACAAAAGCCCAGAGGTTTTTATCTTTATCTTGGCCAGAATCAATGTTTCAGCGTGTGGAAACGGCTCCTGAAAGTCCCCCAGCCTCAGTCTGAGCTCCATCCAAATCCCATCAAACCCCCTCAGCACTTTGCCAGCTGCTGGACCCAAACCCTCTTCTGTCACACAGAAACGTCCCTCTGGGGATTTACACCAGGATCTGAAATGAAGGGGATCACATAAAAAGGACAAGAATCTTATCAGGATATTACTTTACTTGTGAAGTTTACATACAGTGATCAATTGATTGAAGATAAGTGTAAAGAGTCCCGGTCATCCCAGTCCTAACACACTGTCAGCATTTTTGGAGGAGATGCTTTTCTGATCAGCTAACCACATCTCCTAAGGAGATGCTGCATGGATGGACTGGCATGTACAAAAATGATGTCAGAAGTGCAGGAGAAATTAAAACAGAGTAAACTTATGGGTAGTGGTTAGGGCGTCACAGAGAGAAGGCCCTGGTTCAGTGTTCCTGTCTTCCCGTGCATGGTTCTCTTCGGTCACTCCCAGTTCCTTCCACTGTCCAAAAACAGGTTTCATGGGGTGTTAGTGATTTATGTTGCCCTAAAGTGTGAATGTGAGACTGCAACAGACTGGCGTCTTGCTCAGGGTGAACCCTGCCTTCGTCCAACAGTAGCTGGGTTGACTCCAGCAACCCTGTGACCTCAAACAGGATTCAGCAGGTTCAGAAAAGGGATGAATGGAACTTCTAGGTGCTTCACTGCATTTCAACACTGGAGGGGGAAAAAGTCTAAAACCCAAAAAACTTTGAAGCTTGGAGCTTGTTTTAGTTGATCTGAGCTCTAGTTCCATGTAACTGAAGCCACAGTAAGAATGTTTTTGCTTTATTTTGGCTCAGGTTAAAGATGGTGAAAATGGTCTGACTGACTGAAAAGACAATTTCTGTTTCTCTTTGGACTGCATTGTTCTCCAACTTGACGTGCTGTTTGATAAAGGAAGAGACCTTTATCACCCAGAATGCTGTCTTCAACGTTTTATTTTGTCTTACTTTACCATCCTAAATCTTTTGTTTTTTTTACTTGTCCTGTCCAGCAGCTGCAAACAGATGAGAGCTGAAGGCCTTTTGTGTTTTTTACAACAGAACTGTTAAAACAGATGTTTATGAATATTCTGACATATGAGCTGTATATTTGCCTAAACCCCTTTTGTATTTCAGGCTAAAGTTTATATTAAAACGTAATTTATATTATGTTTGTATACATTTTTTGTTGGGACTGGAAGAAAAAAAGAAGGAAGAGGGGAGGTGGATGTTAGAGATGGGGGGTAAGGGTAAAAAAGAAAGGGGTTAGAAAAAAAGAAGGGGTTAAAGAAGGTTGGGGAGGGTAGAATAACAAAGCAACAGTTGCTGGAGGTGAATCATCAGGTGTAGAAAGAGTAGCTATGCAGCATATGCCCCTATAGGGCCGCCGGCCAAAGGGGGCGCCAAACCGAAGTCGTAATAATGATAGTCCGTATTATTTTATTTCACAGCTGTTTGTGCACATATATTTACATGATATGATCAGTAACAGAAGCACATCGTCACTGATTGGGCGCCCCTGATGCAGCCGCTCCTCCCTCCCTCAGGTCTTGAACAAAGAGCGCGACCCAACGTGCTGGAGCGCGCTCTCACGGAGACGCACGCCAGGGCGCGCTGTTGATTGTTTTTATTTGAATTGTGTGATCATCTGATGACAAAAGGGACAAAGATGTGGTGTGAATGAAGAAAAGCTTCTCTAAATGATTAAGAGACAGCAGGTACGTTAGCAGTGGTAAAAACAGGCTTGGAAACATTCAGGCTAAAGCTACTATAGTAAAATGGTCACAAGTGTCCTGCAGCTGCTCCTATGGGCAGGAGGGAGAAGTGTGCGTGATGGTGGGTTACATCAGTGTTTTTCAACCTTTTTTGAGCCACGGCACACTTTGACCTTGTCAAAAATCTCACGGCACACTAGCGTCCAAAAATTAAAAAAAGGAGAAACTCATAGTCTGTATTGATCTACAGTCCCTCCACAATCTCATGCATTTTTGTGATAATTGTGGCAGAAAAAGCTGGAAGCTGCAGCTGTTTTTTCTAAAAGATGTAATAAAAGTTAAGTTAGAAGATTTAAAAACTGTTTGTGTGTTCGTTGTTGTTTCAAGACGTTAAGAGGAGAGACTCATTGTGCGCTGAGACGCAGTCACTTTAACCCAATGCATCATGGGAGATGTAGTGATGGCAGACAGACTCGTGTCTCTGAGCTTCATTGTTTTGTTCACTTGTTCCACGGTCTGACACCGGATTCTGTGGAAAGCTACACCGCTAAAGACGAGCTTTAGCTGGTATTTTTGTTGGAACTGAGAGACTTTATGAGCAGAATCTGAACAAGGAAGTGAAGACTTTAACCACTTCTGATTGGTCAGACTGATGACTCCAAGAATGATTGGTGGAGACAGTTAAAGGGGCGGAACTTTTCCTGAAACAGTTATAGCTGCGGCTAAATCGCGGTACCGTCGTTCTTATCAAAATGTCTTTAATAGAATCAAATGTACACAAAGAAAAAAGCATTTTATGATCTTTCATATTCCTAACTTCTCGGTGTTTTATCAGGACCTGTTTGGATGAACAGAGAGCTGATTTCCTGGAGATGGGAAATGTTTTTATATCGGTTAATGAGGGCAACTTCCCACGGCACACTAGTGGTTGAAAAACACTGTGTTAGATGGTGTTTAAAATAAAAAATGTTTCTATTTTCACATATATTTTATTCTTTTAAAATCTTCCTAACACAAAGTTTGTATCAAACAGCTGTGAGGATGGAGCGAAAGACGAGAAGAGAGAAAGAATCAGGACAGATGGAGGAAAGAAACAGGATGGTCTGATGGTGGACGTTTAGGGAAAAGCCAGTTCAGACCAAGTCAGTCATTTTCAAATAGTATTCTTCATTTAAAAAAACATGCTTTGGCAAGATGCTTTATTTACTGCAGGGGTGTCCAAACTGCGGCCCGCGGGTCTGTTTTTATTGGCCCGCAGCAAATTTTGAAAATGTATTTGAATTTGGCCCGCACTTGGCGCTGTTGCACTTCTCAGTTTCAACACTAGATGGAGTCGGTCTCAGAACGGACTTAGCGTCCCGCGTGCCACTTGGAATCCGTGCAGGTGGGGATGAGTGTGTGAGCACAGAGCGGAGGCAGTGGCGGATTTTGATATGGGTGAAGTGAGCGGTGGCGGCGCCCGTGACGTTACACGTAATGTGCAACTAAACTCCAAGGAAGTAGCTTTGAGCGTTCGTTTTGACATGCCTGCAGCAGCCCACAATTTACACTAGTATTTCAGAACATCAGACTATTAACAATCTCTTCATCCTTTTCCCCCTTCACACTTATGGTTCAAAAAAAAAAAAAAAAAAAGGATGAAATAACTCAGAGTGAAACAACGTTAAACAGGCACATGAAAAGGATTTAGGCAGAACAAACATCCGTGCTCAACCCAATTTCGACAAAAGCAGGCAATGGGGATTATTTCCCACAATTCCTTGCTTCAACACAGCAGACCCGATGCGCACGTGACCACCCTCTGCTGCAAGAGGCTTGCGCCCACACCTCTTTGCGGTAGTCTTTGGAACATAAGTCAAAAAATTCGAGAGAGGGGGAAACTCTCCGGTGGCTGGCTGAATCACACTAACAGGTGATTGGTATGGCAGGCCATTTTAACATTAAAAAGCTAGCCTGGATGTGTTGCAGATATCTTTATTTGAGTTTTGCCTAGTCAAAAAGAACATTTCAGATATCCACAACTACATTCCTCCTATCCGTAATCGTAATTTTAGATATCATCAAAGATATTATTCCTAGGACAAATGACATCACTTTCACCATTCATTTGTATGGGGTTTACAATTACAGATACCTACAATTCAGTTGCACATATCCACTTCAATTCCAACTATCCAAAATGTAATTACGACTAGTCAGAAATACATTGCTGATATCTACAATGTTCATCCCAGATAGTCAAACTTAGCTTTTTAATGTTAAAATGGCCTGCCATAGCTTGGGAGTCTGTTTCTATCTGACAATCAACTCTGGGCGGCAGCTGCGCCTGTCGTCATGGAGACGGAGCCGCGTGTCAGAGGGAAGGGATTTCTTATGGATTGAGTTTTTTTGGAGGATTTCTACTGTTGGTGTTGCACAAATTTAGGGAAATGCCAAATATTTTTGGAGTAATCCCACTGATGAGTTCTAAGATTTAGTTTTTAATGTTTTATAAGACCTAAAAATTGTATTCACAATAAGTTTTATTTTTAGATCTAATCCCTCTGATATGTTTCACAAAGACACACACAGGACGTCACACATTAAGAAATAATTGCTAAAAATGAAGCAGGAGTCCAGCTCCAAAAAAATGATAAAATAGCAAAGAAAACGGAATTATTTGATCTGTTATTTCTTCTTATTATTATTTCCAGGCTTTCTTTGTTTTGTTCTGCAGCATGTTCATATTTTTATAATTTTGACAGAATATATTTCTATGGAGAGCAAAATATTATAAGTTATTTAAGGTTTAACTTGAGTTACTCTGGATTAATGTTCCAGTTTTTATTCATATTTATGTTCAAAAAGTTCAGTTAAAAAGGTTTAAAAGTTTAGCTTTAGTGTGCCCAGGGAGTAAGTTAGTGTAGAACCGCCACTGGGTCCATATATTGTGTGTTTGGAGGACAGAGCCAGTCAACCACACTAAGGCTACGTATGTAAAGATCTGCTGGCTTCAGCTGCTCAATAAACCCGTTCTGAACTGCCTGGTTGGAATGAGGTTTCATTGTCTGAGAGAATGTTTCATTTTGAGGTGTGGCACAGATCAGCATCTCTGCTCCACTGAGAGCGATGTTCTTCACATTCTAGGGGAGTTAGAAACACAGTAATCATGTGTCAATGTCACCTCTTGTGTGCGGCCCGGACCTTTGCTCATTTTTCTGTATTTGGCCCTCACCAAAAAAACTTTGGACACCCCTGATTTACTGTATTTAAAACATGAAATAATTGTTGCTTGACCGTATGATTTAGTGGAGAAGAACACAGAAAGAGGTGAAAGAGACAGACGTGAGTTTGGTGATGCATCTGATATCAGAGAGAGCAGAGATGACTTCAGGGAGGAATCATTAAACTATTAAAGTCACAAAAACCTGGATGCTCATTCTGCTTTAAACTTCTGCTGAACACCTGTTCACCTTTTTTTGGGAACAAGTGTAGAAATTCATGACAATCAGTCCCAACAGAGAAGAATGAGGAGAGAGGTTCAGATGAAGATGATAGAGAGACGATCAGCTGATGATGAAGAGGAAGAACAGAGAGGTACAGGGGGGGGCAAAGGCATTACTCAGAGGATCCTTCTGAATGGCCGTCACCACAAATATTTGGGATATCATTGAGGCAAAACATGGTAGAAAATAGCTCACAACAATGTTCTGCTGGGTCATATCCAGAAGAAGTCATGAGATTTATACATTTAAACAATAAAAGTGTTGTGTGGCTGCCAGTTCACGCCTACGGCCCCTCTGACCATCACCAGGATCATTCACTCACATTCACACACCAGCAATGCTGGAGGCAGGGAGGGTTGGATGTCTTGCCCAAGGACACAGTGATGGTTGGCTGTTGGTATTGAACCGCCGACCCTTTGATCATTAGACGACCTGCTCAACCGTCTGATTCACTGCACCCTTATGCAGGTCAAGGGAATCCACACAATGGGAGAACTGACGCCATGCACCACGACCAGGGCCCGAAGGACCGCCACAGGGTGCCAGAGAGCCTGGGGGGGGCACAGGAGCAGCCCCAGCCCAGCCGGAGAACCACTTGGTGCACCAAGAGGCCCAGCATGAGGCCCCAGCCGCCACAGATACCCCCCAGCCCCAGATCAACAGCCCACCACTACTACCCCGCCCCAACCCCAGGAACGACCCGGGGAGACCCGCTCCACACTCCAGGCAGCCATCCACCCATCCTGGGGGGGTAGACTTCTAAAATGTGACTAACAGGGCAAACGTCTTACTAAAGCTGCCAAAGAGCCACAACGGATGGATAAAGGAGCCGGATGTCTCTGGATCCTCAGGCTGCAGATCTGCCCTACGCCATCTTCTTTTGTAAATGTCTGAGCACACAGGCCGTGTTCATCAGCGATGACTGTAACGCACGCATATCACCAAGGAAAAAGAAACGCATGTCAAAACCATGAAAAAAAATAAAACCCTCACACACGCCTAGACTCACACACACACTCTACACAAACACAGCTTACAAGGACAAACATGCACACACTCACACACTCATACTGCCTGAAGTCTTCACCACAATAAACAATGTGCTGTAGAAACAGACTTTTATTTTGTAACTGCAGGGCTCATTATTTGGTTAAGGCAGAGTGACGCTTATGTGACACGTGAAAGTGAACGTCAGGTAACCATGGTAACCAGCCATCCTTGCATATTGGCTGCTGACAGGCACATAAACACTAGGCAGTTTACAAAAACCCTCAGTTAGAGAGCATGTTTTTTAATGAATAGTGTTACTGTTATCTTTGAGATTTGACCTTTTTATAACATGCCTTCCAACTTTCTGTCATTGGATAAAACACGCTTCAGTTGCTGTCACGTGTCACCACGGCTGGACTTCCTTCTCAGAGACAAACTTCCCATGAGGCTCTGTGGCGCCTGGAGGCAATAAGGCCAAGTACACCGGGGTAACGGCGCCCTCTTCTGGGGATTTGGGGGCATTGGGACCGGCCATGTCGGTGCGGACCCACCCAGGACAGCAGGCGTTCAGGAGGATCTGAGAAAACAGTCAGTGTGAGACTTGGATGGAATTGAAAGTGGGCTGTTGGAAAAGCTGCTGGTTCTCTGGGTTACCCCATCGCTGGGTCTCTCCTTGGACAGACGACGAGCCAAGATCATGGACAGCACCTGAACACAGGACGGAGCTTCAGTGACTGCAGGGCTTCAACCAGGAAGTCACCGACAGACTGTTTAAGGCTACGTTCACACTGCAGGGCTTAATGCTCAATTCAGATTTTTTGAAAAATCTGATTTTTTTGCTAGTCCGTTCACATTTCCAATTAAATGTGAACTTTTGTGATCTCCTGTGTGACCGTGCAATGACCCAGAAGTGACCCGCATGTGCAGAAGAGTCCTCAATGGTGAACGACATCACTGTTGTTTGTGGAAGTAGCTAACGTTAACAATGGATGTAAACAACAGTGTTGTCAACAGTGGAGCTCTTTTTGCATTATTACATTTATTTTCACGAAGGAGCAGCACAATTACAATCTTCTCATTTTAGGAAGGGAATGGAGCCAGGATCGTCTGGACCCACTGTTGTGTGTGTAAGAGACGGGAGAGAGCGCGTGCAGCGAGGTAGGGAATAATGAGAGGGGCAGTGGGGGCGCGCATTCATGTTGTGTGTTATGGAGGAAGGAGAACAAAAATAAAAGAAGGTTTCCCCTAGAATAAATGCTATTGACTCTTTATTAACCCGCTCTGGAGAATCTAAGGGTCTGAAAGGGAAAGTGAACACCAGAGGAGGATCCGCCCTGGAGGAGGTCTCCCCCGCGCTTCTGACCACTGTCGGAAAGGTAGAAAAAAAAGTAATCACGGGGAAGGTTCAACACCACGCTCGGCCATTTAGCTGGAAATTTTTTCAAAAACCGCCCGGTTGCGATAAAAGCCCTGGAGTTTAGCCTGAATAGAGCGATCACCCCAAAAATTAATCCAATCGGTGACCTGGCTTCTCTTCCACTGACTGGTCTCAGCAGCATCATCCACCATGGTTGATGTTTATGTTCTCGTTCCCGCCTACTTCAACGCCATATGATGACGTTTGTAGCATATCGATGATGTATGGGTCGGATACATGTGGCCTGGCCGGTCAGACGGAGGTCGAATTTGAAAAGATCGGATCTGTGTCGTTCAGACTGTCATGAAAAGATCAGATATGGGTCGCATTGGGGCAAAAAAATCTGAATTGGGTCGTTTCAGCCTGCAGTGTGAACGTAGCCTAAAAGTGTTTTTGATACAGAAGCATGTTCATCCGTTTGAATATCAGTAAAAGTTCAAACAGACCATAGAATGATGTTTATTTATCCCACAGAGTGACTTTACTTTTCAAAGCTTAAATCCTTTTATTGACAAAGCAATAGCAGCCAAAAATGTCCAGTCAGCTTTTTGACGATGTCCTCATGTCTTAAGGTGCAGGACCTCCTAAAACAGCTGATCTCAGGATTTCATAACGCTTGTCTCCTCGTTTTCTGACAGGTCTCATCCTAACTAAAGAAGCGACTGATCAGACAGGAAGAGGTGGATTTTCCACACGATCACAATCTGTGATCTACGTTCAGGAAGGCAGCTTATGTTGAACCACAAGTGCATTCACTGCAGTTCTATGCACATATGGGACACACGACCTGCATAGATATACAGAGAATCAACATAGATCTGTATCTGATATCAACAAGGCGTTTGTACAATAAATCAGGTTCATCCAAGAACACTGGAGGACGAAAGGGAAGACAGGCCTCCTGCGGGTTTGTAAAGGCTTCAGTTCCCATCATAGCAGCATAAGTGCTTTCATTACAGCGGCCTAGGCATTAGTCACATGTACAGTCTGTCAGACACGTGTGAGTCGTACCGTTAATCCAGTCTTGGAGACTCCGTACGCCATCTCAGGCCAGCCGTCCTGCTTGTGCTGGCCTGCCTTGGCCTTGTCCACGAACCTCTGCATCAGACCTGCCAGCTCCTCCTCGCTGATGTCCTCGCTGCGGAAACGCTGCTGGAGCTCTGGGCTGCACTGGTTCAGCGTCCTGCAGCTGACGAAGCTGGACACGTTCACCACACGGCCTGGAAGCCAGAACCACAGCAGAAGCTCAGACCGGCCCGCCCTGCTAAGGAGACTAGAGACTAAATAAAGACCATCGGACCCAGCATCAGATCTGCTCCGATGGGGAATTCCAGATCCGTCCCCCCCGCAGGATCAGAGAGGAGAACCTGGAAAAAGGTGGAGCTCTCTCCCACAACCAGGAAGAGTCTGCAGGACCAAACACCAGGAGTATTTTGATGATCATTTTAAATATCTGACAAAGTGATTCATCGCATTTTGTTGATAAGTATTCGCCATGAGAAAGTCTGTTTTGTTAGAATGACGAAAAAACAAACTTTGTGGATCTTCTGGTTTGATTCAGCAGGAAAGTCGCTTTAAAAAAAAAACCTAACCAAATACAACTTTAACTCCACTCTGTTTCTCTGCCAAAGCATTTCTGTCTGGTTCAAAGATGTTACCATGCAGCAAACCATGGACTCATGTGATTGTTTTATCGTTGCAGGTTTAGAGGCTGTGGAGATCCCAGAGGAGAGTGAGAAACCTGCCCCTCTGGATCTGCAGTCTTATTTGACATGTCTCCAGCCTATATATGTGTGTGGATGGGTGGGGGTCTACTGGGCTCCGTGTTTCAATGGAATTGTATGTTTGCAATCTGTTAAACACTGAAATATTTCCACATGTGAGATGATCCTCAGAGAAGAGCAGGAACTTTAGAAGCAGGATTCTGGATTGTCTCTTTGTGTTTTGTCTGTCCTCCAGTTAAGCTGCTTCTCTGTTCATTATACTTTGCTGTTTGCATTAGCGTTGGCCGATGTCCCTTAAACTGTCAGTTGACGATGTTTACAGTAAACCATCGGGATGGACGATGACATCGTCGGGGGGGTATTTTTAAATTTTCGTTATAATTATTATTTATTATTTTACTTTATTTGATTTCACAACTAATGACTCATCCGCGATGAAAAGATAATGTCCAGTATAAACTTTAAAAAAAATGACAAACAAAATAGAAGCTCCTGGTTCACTCACGCCGACTGAGCCCCGTGAGGAGCGGACAAACAAAACACAAAACCAAAGCTTCACAGGACCGACCGGCTGCTCCGCGGACGCCTCTGCGCTCCGCCCTCGCCCCGCGGGCTCCTCGTCTCACCGGGGAGGAGCGCTTCATGCCCCCCGACGTGCCCCCCAGGCTCGCTGCCGGTGGACCGAGTGAACCGTGTCTCTGAGCAGAGCAGACGGACTTTGTGTTTGAGGGGAAGGGAGGATGCTTTGTAAGGTGTGCGCTATGTGTGGGAGACTTTGGACTGCGATCCATCCTGCAGCTCTGGGTGAACGAACTACCGAACTCAGGAGAACCGGGTCTTCCTGTAAAAGTGTGTAAAAGCGGCTTTGGGGCGGTGTGTGAGCTTTTCAAAGCAGAAATGTCGCTCAGTTCTTAGAAACCGTTCAAACAATCACGTGGATTTGTGTTTCCTGTCGTGTACCGAAAAAATAAAGGCTGATGTTATTCCACATATTTACGTGCAGCCAGGATGCAGACTGCTGCATTTCCTGCATGGATTTATGTTTATTAAAGGCTAAATGTTGTTGTTAGCCTCTCTTAGCCCTGGCTTTTTCCGGCTCCATGCTTCCACACAAAAAAGCACTGACCACAGATTCAAATTTAAACTATGAGCAAACATGTGTTTCATAATAATAACTGTATCATTAATAAAAGCACGTTTAGAAGATCAGCTAGTATATTATGGAGCTGCCAGGTATCTATGTATGTAGCCTCTCAGCGGAACTCATTTCGTCCTCCGGTATTTCAAACACTACTGCACATGTGCAAATGGTTTATTCCGACCCAAAGTGTGACCATGTGAACGTTTGTTATAAACAAAAAAGTTTTTCTGATTCCATGTGCAATTTTAATCTGACCATTGATCCGATCGAGATGCCCATGTAACCGCTGCTTATGGTGTTGACTCACAGCGTGGCGGGGACTGCCATCACGATGGGTGATGGTATCGTCCATTACAACCATAGTTTGCATTGTTGATCTCTGTACATTAATGAGAAACTATTCATTTCCGAGTGCTGGACAGCAAAAAGGTCTGCAGTTTGCAGCGGCTGCAGGGGGGTTGATTGGCCAAAACCTTCACCACATCCGTGTTAATCGGGTATTTAAAAGCTAAACCCCCGGAACAGCGTCAGGAATACTAAGAGGAGACGGCTGTGGGGCTAACAGGAAGGCTAGCGGTGTTAGCGGCGCAAAAGATTTGCAAGAGATCGATGTTCGACTTACAGGAAGGGCTTAAATGATTAAATATAAAATAAACATTTGTTTAATTAGAACAAGTTGTTAAAAAATGTATTCTAGGTAATTACTGCAATATTTAAAAATAAAGAAAGATGCGGTCACTATTTGGTATTCGGCCGTCAGCCAAAGGTTTTTCCTTCAGTGCATCTCTAGTGACATCACATTCATTCTGATCAGCTCTCCAGCCAATAGGAGACATTCAGGAGTTTTATACGACTGACCATCTCATGGTTTTGGCTCTGCACTCCTCAAAACCACTAAAGGCCAAGAGTCAGTACCTCCTGCTTTGATGAGCGGCATGAAGGTGGTCAGCACGTCTCTGGTGGCGAAGAAGTTGGTCTTGAGGGTCTCCTCAGCCTGCACGGCGAACGGAGTCGTGTCTGCCACTGAGAAGAGCGCACCAGGCGTCAGTGAGGCGTCACCTGATGCACGGCTGCTTCAGGCCTCCACCGTTCAGGTGCTGCAGCTCCAGACCCACCCTTGAATGCGATGGCGGCGTTGTTGATGAGGACGTCCACTCCTCCATACTTCTCCTTGAAGAAGGCAGCAGCAGTGCTGATGCTGTCCACATCGTTGATGTCCAGCTGCTGGAAGGACGACTTCAGTCCCTCTGAGGACAGGGACGCCACTGCGGCCTGGCCCCGCCCACTGCAGAAAGTTACCAGAAAACAGACGCTGAGGGGAAACAAACGCCAGCATCTTTGCTCCATGACCAGATGCTTCCGGCTTTACCAGACTCCAGGAGGTCTGGGTGTTTGGCAGCAATGCTAAGCCTGGACGGCGTTACCGCCGACACGGACGTGCTTTCAGCCGACTTACACATCTCTGGCGGTGAGGTAAACGTCTCCCTGGAACTCTCTGCAGAGCGCTCTGACGATGGCAAGGCCGATGCCTTTGTTTCCCCCGGTTACCACGGCAACCCTGGTGGACATGTCTGTTCCAGGAAAGAGTTCACTTTTAGAGGGCGTGTTTCTGTTAAACAAACACGATCACGCAACCAGGAGCTTTGGAGAAAGCTGCTGAGTCGTGGCGGCGAAGGAGAGGTGGAGTTTTTGTTTAAAGCGGACAGAAGAAAACTGAGCAGACAGGATATTCCAGACCAAGGAGGCTGAAACGGACCAAAGCAAAGACGGTTTTCCTGGAAAAACAGGACTTTTCAAAGGAGTCAATGGAAAATATCCGTCAAAAAATTGCATTCTAAAATATTTGTGAAATGTTCAGGTTTCTGCTGATATCAGAGCAGCACTGAACGCGTCTGCAGCTCCTTCAGAGTCAGACGCGGTATTTATCTGATTTAAGAGCATTTTGGTACAAGTGTGACCTTTGGTCTCCAACTGACAGCTGATGAAATGCCTGAAAGAGCCGCTCTGATGTAAATGGCGTTTTTAACCCGCTCTTCAGGCAGGTTTCTGATGACGGGGGATATTTAGCAAGAAAATTCTGATTAAAACTCTATTTCTTTTTTTAAATGACTGGGAATCAGAGGAAAAATGCTGTTTGAAAATCTGGTTGCTGTGACAGAGCTCCTATCAGCAGCCAGGCCGGGGCTCCCTGCTCTGCTCCATTCAGACAAACATCCATGGATGGATCTGATGTTGCTGGACAGTTTTGTTGCACCACTAATGTTAGGTTGGGACTTGAGGGGCAGTAAACCACCCCAACTCATAGATAGGTGGATTTCTAAGGAACCCCTGTCGCTCTGCAGCAGGACTAAGTTACATCAACAGAGCTACAGGCCGTTTCTTTCTCTGGACACCGGAACGGTGATCCCGATCACGGACAAAGTCACTCATCAAACCGGGGACGGTTTACGGGGAGATCTGAAAGGTCCTCGCGCCGTCTCGTTTACGTTGCATAACCACGACGTTCACTTCCGCCTGTTAACGGCTCCAAAACGGGGAACCCCCGCCTGGAACTGTACGGAAACCCGCGAGGGGCGAAGCGGGAAAGCCTCTTACCGCGCTTCGGTCCGGCGGAGTCCGGGAACAAACGGAGACGAAGCTGAAACGGTAGAAAACAACGGACGCGCTGAAGAAATCAGCGTGACAACCACGTGACCAGAGAGGGCGGGCACAGAAATGCTGTGCGCAGCTTTTCTGCGCATTCCCGGATAAACACGGCGGACGGTGAGAGCGTGGCAGCTGTAGCGGTGTGTAGCGGTCTTTAGACCAGCGGGGGTTCGTGTTCTGAGGCTGGGGGGTCTCCCTCCTCCACCGTCTCAGCTCCTGCAGCAGATTCTGTGAGATACCACGGTGAGTTTACCGCCGTCATTCGGATCTGCGGTGGAAGTCCCTCCACGCCTCCATCCTTCTAAGTTATTGATGCAAACATTCGTGTGTCACACCAGCACAGTGATGCTGGGAGATGCCTGAACACACATGAGAGCCTCCCTTTAAAAAATGCACCGTTTCTAGAGCGGGAGTCCAGAAAACTGTCTTGTATGTGTTGATGACGGTCCCAGGTCTGGGGGGTCATCATGGCAGGTGGCAGAGCAGGGCGAACTGCGAGGAGGAGGCGGCGTAAACGTGACGGCAGCACTCAGACTGGTACGGTGGGTTTCCTTCGGTTCATGAGCTCGTCCTGCTGTTCCCGCTCACCGCTGCTTTCCTCCGTGTTCAGAGTCTCTGAGTCACCAGCAGAAGTACGTGAGGCTGATGAAGTTCCTCCATGGGCGGGGCTTCACCTCCACCCCGCTGCAGCCCGCCCTTTTCTGCGGTGAGCCTCACCGAGCTGCTCCTTCTGTGATTAGAGCCAGAATGCTGAGTCATGTTTGTCCAAACCCTCATGTCCCCCCATGCAGACACAGACAGAGGACTGCAGGCTCTCCAGTCGATCCAGGTAACTCACCTGACGTGCAGAGCGGTGCCGGTGTGAGGAATCTGTGCGATATGCTGGAAGTTCCCCCAAAACCTGCCGGGTCAGAGGTCAGCCAGACAAAGCCGATCCTCAAGGACTGCAGCTGAAGTGAAGATACTTTTCTGCCAAGCAGTTGTCCTCTACAGCAAAAATAAGACCTTTAACTTCAGGTTTTAATGCAGACTTTAGTGACCTCATCTGGGTTTGACTTTAGGAAGAAAATCTGTGTTAAGACAGTAATAAAATAAAGAAAACAGTGCTGAGCCTCCTCAGTTTCTGCATGATCTAGTTTGAAATGAAGAACTGTCCTCAACCGCATCAAAGACCAGAGCAGAGACTCTTCATCTGTGGAGATCTGCTGTTACAACTGTAACTGTGGAGAACCTTCAGGAGTGAATGATCCAAATCAGTCTGGGGGGAAGGAGGACTCATCCAGGGGTCATGAAAGAAGGACGTGACCTTTGAACTGTCAGAAGGGGACACCAGAACTATGAACTAACACTGTCTGTGTCAGATCATCCTAACTATTGATGAACGATGTTCAGATGAGCTCCTCCGCTCAGACTGATGTCACAGGTTTGGCGATGGCGAATGGTAACGTTGATCTTTAGAAGGAATGGCGTGCTGCTCTCGTGTCAGCTGTTCTCCTGCTCCGAGTCTCAGGTTGTCCCCTGAATTTGCTGTCTGTGCTTCTTCAGCCTGGCGGGATGCTGGTTTCATTGCCGGAGTCCTGCCTCCTCACCACCTCCACGGTTCTGCACAGCTACCTGGGGCCGTTCTTAAAGAGGTGGGGGCTGACCTGAAGTGTCTCTGATGAGGTCAGTCGTCTGCTGGAGTCTGAACTGTTTGTTTCTGCAGCTGGAAGCCCCGCCCTTCCTCCCTTGTGGCGCTTTGTGTCTTTCTGGTGTGCGAGCGGCACAGAGGCGAGGCCTCTGATTGGTTCCCGTATATAGACGTCCTCCCCCGTTCCTACTGTTGCCCCCCTTATTTCACCGACACTGTGATAGCTGTCTTACCTTCTGGAGTTCGGAGGCGCGCTGAGGAGCAGAGGGAGGGGCTGCAACACCTTTACGCCGTCCACCAGGACTTCTTCAGGTGAGTCTGTGTGCACACCTGGACCCAGGTTGATGGGTCACCTCTCTCTGGGTTACTATGGCAGCAGATGGAAACATCTTGGAAGGTAGAATCTGAAAAGCAAAATGTGGAGAAGGAAAACTCTAGTTCCACCTATTATAAAAGTCAGAGATAGCCTGGTCTGAAGATGATGCAATCAGTGTGCTGAACTACTACAGCCAGGTGATCCTTTACACATCAGTGTTGGTCAACTCCCATCAGTGGTCAACTACTTATCAGGAGTATTGGTCAACTACCCCATTAATTAATGCTGAACTACCCCATCAGTGTTGGTCAACTACTACATCAGTGTTGGTCAACTACCCCATCAGTGTTGGTCAACTACCCCATCAGTGTTGGTCCAACTACACATCAGTGTGCTCAACTACATCGGTGCTGAACTGCCCCGCCAGGTGCTGAACCTACCCATCGAGTGCTAGACTACCCATTGGGTGCTGAACTACATCAGTGTGTGCTCAACTACCCCATGGTGTGCTGAACTACCCCATCGGTGCCTCCCAACTACCCCCCCATCGGTGTGCTGAACTACA
Organism: Oryzias sinensis; assembly: GCA_037389245.1. NCBI lineage: Eukaryota > Metazoa > Chordata > Actinopteri > Beloniformes > Adrianichthyidae > Oryzias > Oryzias sinensis. The sequence continues at coordinate 27,625,894 of CM074500.1, forward strand.
TCCGGTGTGCTGAACTACCCCATCAGTGTGCTGAACTACCCCAACCATTGTTGCTCAGCTACCCCCCGCCAGGGTGTTGCTCAAGCTACCCCATCGGTGTGCTGAACTACCCCATCCAGTGTGCAGACTACCCCAGCAGTGTTATCAGCACATAGGCAGTCAACTACTACATCGTGCAGACTACCCCATCCCAGTGTGCTGGAACTACCCCATCAGTGTGCTGAACTACCCCCATAGTGTGCTGAACTACCCCATGGTGTGCTGAACTGCACCCCCATAGTGTGCTGAACTACCCCTTAATTGTGCTTTGAACTACCCATCCAGTGTGCTGAACTACCCCATCCAGTGCCAACTACCCCCATCAGTGTGCTGAACTGCCCCAGCAGTGTTATCACTTCCCCCATAGAGTGTTGCTCAACTGCACCCCCATCGGTGTGCTGAACTACCCCATCGGTGTGCTGAACTACCCCAGCAGTGTTGCTCCAACTTCTACCCCCCGCAGGTGGTCCAGCTACCCCCATGGTGTGCTGAACTACCCCATCCAGTGTGCTGAACTACCCCCCCATCCAGTGTGCTGTGACTACCCCATAGTGTGCTGAACACACATAGTGTGCTGAACTACCCCGCCAATTAACTGAACTGCCATGGTGCTGAACTACCCCATCAGTGTGCTGTGACTACCTATCAGTGTGTCAACTGCATCAGTGTGCTGAACTACCCCACACATCAGTGTTGCTGAACTACCCCATCAGTGTGCTCAACTACATCGGTGTGCTGAACTACCCCATCAATTGTGCTGAACTACCCCATCAATTGTGCTCAACTACTGGTAGAGTGTGCTGAACTACCCCCATCAGTGTTGGTCAACTACCCCATCGAGTGTTCGCCAACTACCCCATCGGTGTTGCTCAACTACCCCATCAGTGTCTGAACTACCCCTCTCAAATGCTGAACTGCCCCATCAGTGTGCAAACTACCCCCCATCAGTGTGCTGACTTCCCACTTTGTCAGTGTGCTCAACTACCCCATCAATTGTTAACCAACTTCTTGTCAATTGTGCTCAACTACCCCAGCTGTTTATGCAGAATTACCCCAACTTATTTAAATTAATACCCCAGCAGTATTCATTAGCCCACCTCAGTGTGCTCAACTACCCCATCAGTGTGCTCAACTACCCCAGCTGTATGCAGAGATACCCCAGCAGTATTCATTAATACCCCAGCAGTATTCATTAATACCCCAGCAGTATTCATTAATACCCAGCTGTGTGCAGAAATACCCCACAGCCTTCCTAAAAGGAGGTGATCTGACTGCATTGAAGGACTACAGTCCATTTTCAAAGGTGTCACTCTGTCTAAAGTGTTACAGACCTGCAGCCACTAAAGGGTTTTCTAGAGGTAAACAGTATTTTATCTGACTGTCAATCAGGTTCTAGAAAAACTAGAAAACCATAACGGCTGTGTCAACATCTGTGAACGATGTTTGTTCTGCCTGTGAGAAACAGAAATGTTTCTCTTTTTTCGTAGACATTTGATTCTGTCCACAAATCTGATAAAAAAATACGTTTACCATATATTTGCTCCAGATGACTCAGTTATTGAAGTTGTAAATAGTTTTTAGTATTTGGAAAATGTAACTGATGATTCGTCGTCCTTTAAGCCGCATGTCGATGCCCTTGTGAGAAATCTGCAGACATCTACCTCAGAAAATAACAGTTGAGAAGACCTGTTGCTGCAACATTTCTTCCTGCCTTAGATCACATGTCACATGTTTGACACCCACATGCCCCAGCCCAGACAGAGCTCTGCCCACAGTGGACTCGGTCTTCCATGCCTCCTGTGTTTGTGTGGCACATGAACTCATCATTGTGATTGGTTTGAGGGTTGGTTGGCCCGCCTCAGCTGCTCATAGGATTCCACAACGGCACAGATTTAAACTGGAGGCTCTCATTGGACGGCTCCCCTCCTGTCTGATTGTGGCTCTGCAGCACAGATCTGATGGATCTTATGCTCTCAGGGATCTACTCACAGTCAGTCCTGAGCGTTCAAACAGAAAAAGAAAAGATGACTTTTGAAAATAAAACTTCTCCACAGAGCTCATAACTTTGCCACAGTTTGATTACGAAGGACCTGAAAATAATATCACTGACCTGTTGCTGTATTTAATCAATGATTTAGTTGTTTTATTCTACTTTAGTTATATTTTTTGACATATTTTAATTCTATGAAATGTCTTGGGTAACTCAAGAGCTCAGTGGATCTCAATAGGATTTCTTTGCTTGTTAAATAGAATAAAATAAATCCAGACAACCAGATTGAACCGTCTGAGGTCATTTATCCAATAGTTTCAAAATAAAATGAGTCATTTATCCAATAGTTTCAAAATAAAATGAATCAACAATAATCAGTTCTGGAAAATACCATTTAGATTGAGACAAGGTAGTTTATTTTGCGATAACATAAAACACGTGATGTCATTAACACGGATCAGTCCATCTGTCCAATGTGTGGACAGACCTTAAAGTCATGTGACCATTCAGTGTCTAGAATGTTCTACGCATGTTCCCTTTGGATGTGGATAAACAGAACATCTCCATCCCAGAATCCTCCTCCTCTGGTTCAGAACATGAATTCTGCTAACATTGTGGGTCCAGGTCCCTGCAGCCGGTTCTGAGCCACCCCCCTGAGGAGGTGCTGACATATGAAGCTCTGAGGTACACCCCCAGCCCAGCCCACACGGATGCAGACGCTGTCAGAACGAACATGGATGCTTTGGATCAAAGTCCCCCCTCCTGCCCCACAGGTGGGCCTGGTGCAGCATCAACACCCGCTCCGTCTTCATGGACCGCCCATCCAGCAGCTTCCTGTCGGGACCGGATAATTACGCCTTAGCTCCGTTTCTGGACCTGCTGAATCACCGCCCAGATGTGCAGGTCTGTCTTGTGTTGCCTAACCCCCCCACCCCCTTTTGGGGGTTTCTGCACTGATTGGGTGATCTTACATAAGCTCTCCTCCTCTAGGTGAAAGCGGGTTTTAACCGGACCACAGGATGTTATGAAGTCAGAAGCATCTCTGGAGTCCAACGCTATCATCAGGCCTTCATCAACTACGGTTGCCATGACAACCAGCGCCTCCTGCTGGAATACGGCTTTGTCTCCTCCTGCAACCCTCACAGTGTTATCTATGTAGAAGAAGGTAGCCTGCAGAGCTTTGGGAGAGCCCTCCCAGGAACCCCAGCATCCATTTGTTCCTCCATTTTCTTGTGTTCTCAGACTTGCTCTGTGAACTTCTACGGGGGGATGTAAGCCTGGAGGAGAAGATGAAGTTTCTCAGAGAAAATCGTTTCCTTCAGTAAGTCTGCTTTACGGTTTTGGGAGTTTAGATGTTGTGCGATCGCCATGTCGCCACTGCCTTCCTCCTCCATCACGCAGGAACCTGACGCTGTCCGATGAAGGTCCCAGCTGGAGGCTCCTGACGGCCCTCAGGCTGCTCTCGCCGCCCCGAATGCCACGGTAAGACTCCACCCCATGCTGCCCTTCTCGCTCTGAAATCTGCGTCTCTGACCAGTTGGCTTTCCAGTCAGCGCTGGAGGACGCTGCTGCTCGGACAGATGGTCAGCGACGAGGAGGAGCAGCGCAGCGTTCAGACCGCCAAGACGCTGTGCGAGCATCTGCTGAGGGAAACGAGGAGGTCTCTGCAGGAGGTGAGGAGGAGCCTGACCACCAGGGGGCAGCTTTCAGTGACACTAACACCTGGAACGGTTTGTGCAGATCTCCCACCTCCTCCAGCAGTCTGAGCGGCCAGTCAGGGAGCAGCTACAAGTGGTTGGGTCATTGCGGAGGGAAGAGAGGTGCATCCTGGGAAACTGCCTGGAGGTTCTAAAGTCTGCACTAGAGATCTGACTTCTGATGTGTGCGTTAGTCTGGACTGCTGCAGGTGAGGAGCTGAGGCGTTTTGATGGGTAAACCCAGACAAAGCCGAACTGTTTTGTGTTTGTGGACGGCAGGTTGATCTTCAGTGAGTCTGCAGAAACTCCAGAAGTTTGAAGCTGGTTCGGAAACATTCCTTCATGAACATTAAGGTTTTCAAAATGTGGAAGATCGAACAAAAAGAACTTTTCAGCATTCAATATTTTAATTAAAAAAAAATCTACTTTTATTTGACAACCTTTCCGTGTTGCAAATGTTAACGAGGCTTTCATAATACAAGCCTGCTTAGCCTGATCCCCTGAACACTGCACACCTGGATCCTCCAGGGAGCTGCTCAGCCGGGCGGTTCTGCCGCTACGGTCGGGTTCGCTCTGGTCCACAAAACATTATTCAAACAGCAGAGCAGTCAGAAAGTCTGCATGGTCAGAGTCTGGTTTTTAACAGAATCATCGCCCCGGAGGACGAAGACTTCTCATCGAGGCGGGTCTGTTTGTCTTCACTTTGCAGCTGCAGCAGGTTCTTCCTCATCTGCCGTCACACCTGCTCCTCCTCCCGGAGGCGGCGGCTCAGCTTGTCCAGCACCACGGCCAGCTCCACCTTCCTGTCCATCTTCAGGTACACGTCCTTCCTGATTGGATGAAGCGTCAGCCAATCAGCTGCAAGCTCCGCCAGTAGCCGGACGTGTTTTTCCATGTCGCCTGTTTGGAATGGGGGCATAGTTAGAGTACATCCTGACCCACAGAACCGCAAACCAGCAGCAGTACCGGAAAACCGGTTCTCACCTGTAGTGAGGGCAGAGGCGTAGCTCGCCACCATGCGGCTGCACGCCGCCGCCATTGTCAAAGCCGCCTTCTTCTCAGCCACGAAGATGCCGCGCAGGATCCGGGCCAGATCCACCAGCCGGGACATCATCAGCAGGCGCTCTTCGTGGGCCGGGTCCCGGGTCATGACCGCCTGCAGCTTCTGGGCCTCTTTGGCCCGAATCTGAAGTTGGAACAGAAAACTTCAGCACGCGGAAAACCGGCCCGGCTGGACATGACCGGCTCTGGTCCAGTGGGTAATAGTTATAGTGTAAACACCCACCCGATCCAGCAAGGACTGGGACACCCCCTTCAAAGACCCTGGAACCAGACCTGCAGGGGCTACAGGTTCTGCTGCCTTCTGGACACACTTGGTTTCAGAACCCTGAGCAGGTCTGGGCTGGACTTGCTGAGCTGCAGAAATCAACGCCTTCTCCATCTGAACACAAAAATGGGTCAGAACAAATACATCAAAAGCTTAACTTTAAGAACCATGCAAACTTGGATCCGGTACCTTGGGATTGATAAGCAAGCGGGCCCGGTCCAGTACCTCCTGGGCTGTAGACAGAGTCTCCCGGTGAGGCGGTCCAGGTAAAGGCCTCACCGGCACCGCAGGAACTAAATCCACGTTAAAGCGGGGATGCCAGCGGGTCAGCCTGTCTTCCGGAACCGAAACAGGCGGAACCAATGAAGACAAAAACTCCTACGAGACGGAAAGATTTGACCGAGACATGAGCCATCAGCCAGAACCGGAGTCGTAGTGGGGACGTGATCTGGGCGCTGCTCACCTGATGGTGCTGCTTCACGAGGGAGATCAGGTTCTGGTGGAAGACACGCCTTCTCTCCAGCAGAAGGGAGGCGGACAGAACAGGCCGGGCCTGGCTGTGGTCTGAGGAGGACACATAGATGTGAATACAGCTTCTAGGGGGCGGTGCCACTTGTTATGGGGGGGGTCTAACCTGAGACAATGATGGGCTCCACGGTGAGCTGGTACTCGCCCTTCTTGATGCCACTGCTGAAGGTGGGAATGTTCTTCTCTTGCTTCAGGGCGTACGCCTCAGGGAAGACTGTCCGGATCTGGGCCACGTGGTTCTGCTCAAAGCGCCTTGGAGAGAAAACACAGAAACCTGAGCTGGAAACTCAGTTTTTAGGAACAATTCTGATCAGAACCAGTTTAATCCGATGGTCCATTGCAGAGGTGTGGACTAGAGTCATGTGATTTGGACTGGAGTCATGAATTTAAAGACTCAGCTTGGACTTCCACAGTGGTGACTCGTGACTTGAACCCTTTGACTGAAAGACTTACTATTTTCCCCCACAGCCAAAGAGTAAGAAGTATTTTGACAAAGCCCACACCACGTTCTCTGTCTCTGTCTCCATCAGTGTGTGATGTCAGCATGACAGCTTCATGTTGGTTTGATCCAACAGTTCAACCAACCAAACAGCAGAAAAACATTTTCTCCGTTAATTGAAGTTTCTGTTTGCAGGTGTTGTTACGTTCTGGCATAAAAGTTGCGAGGTTGTCAACAAAAACCGGTTTGTGGTTTGCAGAACATGCGGATAAAAGGATAACTTGGTTGGTTACGCAGGAAACCGGGGTTTGATTCCCAGGGATGAAGACACAGAGGCTACGTTCACACAGCAGGGCTTAATGCTCTATTCCAATTTTTTGGAGAAATTTTTGTTCTGCTAGTCCGTTCACATTTCCAATTAAATGTGAACTTTTGTGATCTCCTGTAAAGTGACCCGCATGTGCAGAAGAGTACTCAACGGTGAACGACGTCACTGTTGTTTGTGGAAGTAGCTAACGTTAACAATGGATGTCAACAACAGTGTTGTCAACAGTGGAGCTCTTTTTGCATTATTACATTATTTTCACACGAAGGAGCAGCACAATTACAATCTTCTCATTTTAAGAAGGCAATGGAGCCAGGATCGTCTGGACCCACTGTTGTGGAAAGGGGATGTGGATGTGCTGGCTTCCCCCAGAATAAATGCTATGGACTCTTTATTAACCAGCTCTGGAGAATCTAAGGGTCCGAACGGGGAAGTGAACACCGGAGGAGGCTCCACCTGGGGAACCCCGCGCTTCTGACCACGGTTGGAAACGGAGGAAAAAAAGGCCTTGGTGGGAAAGGTTCAATACCACGGTCGGCCATTTAGCTGGAAATGTTTTCAAAAACCGCCCGGTTGCGATAAAAGCCCTGGAGTTTGGCCTGAAAAGAGCGATCACCCCAAATATTAATCCAATCGGTGACCTAGCTTCCCTTCCACTGACTGGTCTCAGCAGCATCGTCCACCATGGTTTATGTTTACGTTCTCGTTCCCGTCTACATCAACGCAGAATTATGACGTTTGTAGAGTATCGATGATGTACGGGCCGGATTCATGTGGCCTGGCCGGTCAGACGGAGGTCGCATTCAGGATTCAGAACCACATCCCCAAGTGGCCTGGGTCGCATTTGAAAAGATCCAATCTGTGTCGTTCAGACTGTCATGAAAAGATCAGATACAGGCATAGGGGGAAAATAATCGGAATTGGGTCGTTTCAGCCTGCAGTCTGAACGTAGCCTGAGCTACTAATGTGACAATTAACAATGTGGAGCTGTTACATAATCCAGTGAGGGTCCTTGGACAAAGCCCTTAACGCTGCAGTCCTCCTAATGAGTGACAATGAAACATGCCGGCTCAAACGTCGATAAATAAAAACAGTTCCTAAAAGCACACAAGATCTGTGTACATAATAAGAATAGTGTTAAAATGACTCGAAACAGTCAACCGGAGAACTTTAGACTGGCTGGTCTTGACCGCCTTTGACTTGGGGACAAAGACTTTAGACTTAGTTGTGACTTGCACAGCACTGACTTGGTCCAAAGCCTACCTGTGGGTCATGTCCTGGACCCCCTGCTGGACCTTGGCGAAGGTGGCGGTCTCACAGCGGTTGTAGAGCATGGCGACCACCGTGTCCATGCTGCGGAACATCTCAGCCAGAAGTCTAAAGTGGAGCGGTAGAACCAAGCCTGGTGGGATGTCCTGGGCGAGCGTGTGGTACCGCTGGTACGCTGGCCGCTCGGCGCTGCACACCACCAAAGAAAAAGAAAAAAACTATGATTTCTGCACCTGACCTGACCAAACCAGAACCAAACGGACCAGCTCACCTGTCCTGTGTGAGTGCATCTCCTGGTTTCTCCTCTGACTCTGCACTCTTCTGGACCTTTGCAGACAGCTGTTTGGCCAGAACCAGCCTGGCCTGGAGATTGTGGACATCTGCAGGAGTCACCGAAGAGGAGTCGGCAGGAGGGACGGCCTCCACCTGCTTCTTGATCTTCTGAAGGCGACACTTTAGAGCAGCAAGGTCCTCCTTACACAGAACCTGCAGACAGGTCACCCACCGGGTCAGAACCAGAACCAAGACAGAAAGCAGAAAGTAGTGCAGCAACTGTCAACCCCCGAGATCTTCCTGGTTCACGCCTGACACAAACACTGATGGTCTTAGAACAAGGCTGTGAGGCACAGAGGTGGAGTGTTCATGATGTGGGCTTTGCAGTAGGTTTCACACAGAACATGCTTCAGCTGCATGAAGCCGGTCCACTGCAGACCAGGCATCATCCTGTGGAGAGGATCATCTCGTGTTCAGGCCCGGGCTACAAAACCAGCTCCAAGACCCGACCCGAGTCTGACCCGAGTCTCCCACGCCTCCAACTGCTCAGAGTTCAAGTCCAGCACTACGAAGGTAAAAATGTGTCTAAAAGAACGCACTTGTAGATTTGATGTGAGAACTTGTAATATAGAATGTGAATACTTGTGCATCAAAAATCTGCATCTGTGTGTAAAAATCTTCTGCTGTGAACTGACAAATTTCCAATTGCATGCTTGTTCATTTAGAGTTACAACTTCAAATCTGTGATTACAACTGCTCACATGTGCTTCTGCGTGTGCTTGAATCTGCTGGCGCAAATAACAATTGCGCTACAACTGCGCTCTGAATTCTGACACATTCTTTGCGAGAAACTTCCCCCCTTGTTTCATTATCAGACACAGATCAGTTTAGACACAAGTTTTCCTCCGCCTCAGTCATGGTGCAGAAAGAAACAACCATAACAGCAGGCGGACAACAAAACACCAACAGAAACTCCCTGATCCGCCCAGACAGGCAGAGGGAATGGTATTCCCAGTGCTGCCAGCAGGCCCAAATCCAATGTGTCTGTGACCTTCACTAAAATATTGGCTACTAATACCATTCCATGTGAGCTGCCTTGCCGAACAGCAGTGTCCCTGCCCAGGGGGGTGGGGGTAGGTGGTGGACATCATTTGGGGGGGTTGGGTTCAGCTCATCACCTGTAAACTATCCTCATGTGTCCCCGGTTACCTAAATGTCTTTGACATGGATGACGTGATCAGTTTTAGCCTCAGAAACTGTGGTGCAGACTGAGGTGAAGCAGACACGCAGCACCGCCTCCATCACCAATAAACGCTCATGGCGTCTTTAGTTCACCCATGGCTCCGATGGGATATCTTTGAGGAGAGAAACATCTTTTTTTGGAATATTTATACATTAATTTGTTACATAAATGTCCATAAACATAAACTAATGAGTGGTTTGTTTTTTGTCTTTCAATGTTTGCTTTATTTCTAACTGGTCTAATTTTCACAGAATACAATTAACCTAAAGAGTGTTTTGGATTTTGGACCCAGTGCAATTAACCGGAATGTGGTTTCGAACCTGCAGCCTCTCAGACTCAAAGACCCCCACCCCCCCTTTTCAACTTTTGGATCCGGTTCTTCAAACTCTGAACCCGGTCCACCTCTATTTGCAGATAGTGGGTCATAGTTCTGGACCCGAACTTTTGGCTCAGTAGCAGCCGTACCCGACCTGTACTACAAGGGTTAACGGTACCTGTGTCTGAGCCCCACCAAGGGGGTTTTTGGACCGTGTCGTATCATCGGGCAGGATCAGCTTCTTCCGCGCGCCCCTGCGCGCCCGCATGTCCGGCGCGGGCTCGCCCCCGCCAGCCTGGACCCTCCGCGTCCTCTTGGCCGAACTGTGCTCCGCCGCAGCGGACTCCCGCTCCGGGCTCAGCCCGGAGGGCCGCTTCGGGGTCTGCGGGCTGGACGCAGGCTTCGCGGTCCGGTCTTCACGCCCGGCCGCTTCAGCGATGACCCGCACGAACTCCCGGTGAACCGGGGAGGACAGCGGACCTGCGGCGGGTTTCTTCGGTCCGGAAGCGCCTTTTTTCCGCTGAGAGAAGAACTCGGTGAGCCGAACCTGGGCCATTCTGTCCGTGTGCCGACCCGATGCGAAGCTACAACACAAACAAACTCATCCGGAAGTTAACGAGCGTCACAGGAAAAAGAAAACAATTTTCGCGCGAAATCAAACAAACCACGCCCTTTCCGGGGCACGTGACCCGTAGATCCGGGATGGGGAGGGGGTGTCAAAAAGACCGACAAAACAATCAGTGGGACAAGATTACACACAATGATACGTAATAGAAAATGAAAGATGTACAAAAACTGCTGAACAGTTTGGTATAATTACAAAAAAATGATGTCCTTTAAAAAACAACAACACAGCGTTAAATAATATGGATCACAAACTATGCAGCCAAAGGAAATCTTTCCTTTTCAATCATTTACTTAACCATCATAGCCCCACCTGATATTTTCTGCTTATTTTTTAACAACAAAATTGTGATGCTTCCAGGTGTTTAATGGTGTTTAATTTTGATTTAACTTTGAACATTTTGACCCCTCCCCCCCCAAAATAAAAACATCTTGATTACATAAACTCAATCAACTCAATCAACCCTTGAATGTGTTGCTATTGTCTCAAGGAACATTCCATCAAAAAGGTCTTTGTTCTGAGGAGACCCTGGACAAAGATCTGCTCTTCTGCTAATTAATTTGGAGGCCAGCATGAGTTCAATCATCCCTCAGTTTCTCTTCAGCTTCTCCGTGGTCACATTTAAGTTTCCAATCGTCTCCTCTTTTAAGATAGTTGGAAACATACATGAGCACTTCCCGTGTCTCTACATACAGAGGTCAGCTTTCAGGTTTGTGAAGCTGCCTATCAGGAGGATGTCCTGAAAAGATGAGAAGTTGATTAAGTTTGGGAGCAGAAGCATTAGGATTTTTAAGTGTGACATTAAGTCTGCCTTTCCCCAAAGATAACCTCTTCAATCGCCGTCACTTTTTCTTTCTGGATATCTAAATCAAGAAGGAAATTGAGTGTTTGTCTGCATGCAGGAGTTCAGCTGCTCCAGGCAGCAGAGACAGGACAGAGCCGCAGAAAGCTGAGTGTCATCTGCATAACTGTGAAGTAAAACGTTAGCAATCACTTTATCTATATAATGCCTAACCTGACCGCAGTCAAACAAGGCTCTTTACATTAAAACTCACAACATAAAAATAGCAATTAGATTGGATTCGCCTTGAATGATCGTAATTTTGTTTGTATATTTTGGTTGAAGGCTGTAATTCTTACTGCTTTTCAGTTCAACAGTGAGTAAAACATTTGTCCGTTTTTTATTCCAGGGTGGCAGAGGTGACAGAACAGAGGTGAACGGGCGTCTGTAGTTTATCCTACATAAAAATCATAATCCCTTCTGGTCAGCTGCATTCTTTAACCTATCTAAGGCATTAGTCCATGGATTAAAGACAAAAGAAACTCTGTCCATTGGGACTTACTTGCTTTTGCCCTGCTGTTGTTGGAATTTGCAGTAATCATGAACATTGAACACATTTTAAAAAGCAGCCCAATATAAGCATTAATGACATAAAAATCAAACACATTTAAAGTCTAGTTTCAGAAACTAGATTCTGCTTTTGTTAATTCAATCTCAAAATAAATATAAGCGGCATGTTTTTAAATCGAGACGTGACCATCACCACCACAAAGTAGGCGAGTAATGACACCTAAGTAGGGGTGTATGATTCATTTAACAGCATTTCAATTCATATCATAATCTGTGGTTTCCAATACCATTCAGAGTCAATATTGGTTCTTTTTTAACCATCTGATTACACTGATCTAAAATCAGGACATCTTCAGCCAAAACTTCATCCACTGTGACTCAGATAAATACATTATATTAGCAAAAGTATTGGCTCATATCTTGACTCACATATAAACTGAAGTGTTGTCCCATTCCTAACCCATAGAGTTCAGTATGATGTGGATCCACTTTTTGCAGCTATTAGAGCTTTAACTCTTCTGAGAAGGCTGTCCACAAGGTTGAGGAGTGTTTTTATGGGTATTGTTGACCATTCTTCCAAAGGTGGTGAGGTCACACACTGATGTTGGTGGAGAAGGCCTGGCTCTCAGTCTCCACTCTAATTCATCCCAAAGGTGTTCTATGGGGTTCAGGTCAGGACTCTATGGAGGCCAGTCCAGTTCTTCCACACCAGACTCTGTCCTCCATGTCTGTATGGACCTTGCTTTGTGTACTGATACACAGTCATGCTGGATGAGGAAGGGCCCGTTCCAAACTGTTCCCACAAGGTTGGGACCATGGAATAGTCTAAAATGTTTTGGTATCCATCGATTCATTGACTGATCTTCACACTCCTACACCCGGCCGTTGGTTTGTACACTTCAGTGTTCATTGTGGATTATTGAACCTCAGAGGCCCCTTCCCCCCCGAGACCCTCTGTGTCACACAGCAGTGACTCACAGCCATGTGTGTTTCGGTGTGTTAACAGCTGCAGACAGCAGTCACCACTGCTGAAGGGAAACCACAAACGGAGAACCTGACCTGAGGACTAACCCTGAAGCAGCCTGACTGGAACAGAGGAGTGGAAGGGCCTTTTGTTGGGTCTCCGGAGACCGCCACCGTTTTACTGGCTTCCAGAAACCTCTTCATCCAACCAGCCGCTTCAGCATCTTTCCATGCGGGAGGGTTCCACCCCCCATTGAACTGCCTGACACACTGAATGTGTTCACTTCCTGTCTGTTCAGGCCCCCCTTCTCGCCTGAACCGGGAGGCGGACCTGCATTTTTTCACATTTACACTTCCTATCTCAAAACGACTCTGGCTCGTTCTCCCTGCCTCCGGGAGGGGGCGCTGCCGGCCTGCTGTAACCCCCAGGTGGAGGCTCTCGAACCCAGGTCTACAGTAGGGTGGTAACGCGCTTCTGTAGGAGCCGTGACTACGGCGGGACCGCGCAGTGCGCCCGGCTTGTAGAGCTGCAGTTCGGGTGGGACGTGGGCGGGTTCGGAACGGAGGGGGGGCATCAGCAGAATAGTTTCTCTATTGGCGCTCATGACTGTGAATCACTTTTTCCACCCCGCGCGCACACAGTCCTCGTGCGCTGACACTTTCCTGCCCCTCCCTGCAGAAAGTTTGTTCACGCTCCTGGGGAACTGAAACCGAACCGAACTTTCTTTGGACAGCATGACACTGCGCTGGTTGCTCTGCGGGCGTCCACGTAGGCAGTAAGACGGTCGCCGCGCCCCGCGATCCTCTGCGGTTTGGACCCGCGGGCTCGCATGGAGCTCCAGGTGTCGGTGTGGCTGCTGTTCGGCGGCCTGCTGCCGTGCGCGCTGCTGGCAGGTAGGAAACTTTCTGGTAACTTTTGGGGACAGGGGGGGGGGGGGGGGGGTCCGACGCCGACTCCAACTCCAACTCCAACTCCAACTCCTGCCTACCTGTGTGGGGTGAGTGTCGTCATCACGAGCTGTGGTTGAGCCCCGACTGACCTGGTCTGGGTTGGGCTCCCGACCCGAGAGGCTGATGCTGCGCCCCCATCCCAGTCACAATCACAAGGGACCAGCGCGTGTCCGAGGCGCAGGGGGGGCCGGGACCACAGAGGGGTTCAGCAGACTCTGGACCCGCCTGTTGTGGTTCTGATGTTCAGTAGAAGAACACGTCCGTAACCTTCCCCAACTCTCTGTAACCTAAAGTACTGAGGTGATTTCCTGCTCGCCACCTGGTGTCACGCGACCGCCCTCCTTGACCCCTTGTCTTAAATGTTCAGACCTTCCTTTGGCATCCAGGTAATACTATTCATAAACAAAGGCACAGAGGTGCATTCAGGGACACGATTTGGGTTGAGTTATGCGGTGGTACGTTCAAGGACATGCCAATAGGTCCCCTCAAACGTCTGACGTCAGCTTTTTGGTGTTTTTGTTGTGAGTCAGAGGAAGGGAACTGAGAACATGTGTGCAACTCTTCAGAGGATGTTTGGTTTCCTGTAGGACCGGGCCGGGCTTACCTGATGCCCCTGGCTGAGGGGGGGCTCCTTCCCACTGAGGGGCAGGGGTGAAACCCGCTGAACTGTGGGACACTCCTCAGAAGACCTAACATGAGTGCTAAGGATGCAGAATCGAACATGTAAACACTTATTTTCATTTACCGAAGACATAACAGCAAATTAAAGTGTCCCCCCCCCATGACAATGTTTTTTAAATAAAAACATTCCCAGTAAATGGTGTTTACTTGTAAAGTGGTTTTCTACCTTCCTAAAGGCCCAAAGCGCTTTACTGTCACAAACCCATTCATCATCCATTCACACACTGATGGTGCCTCTGCTGCCGAACACTGGCACCAACCTCTCATCAGAGACAAGGTGGGGTTCAGCGTCTGGCCCAAGGACACTTCGAAACATGGGTGGGCAAAACGGGAATCAAACCTGCGATATTTGATCCGAGGTTGGCCGCCCTACCACTGCACCACGACCATGTTTTTATTCCGATTATGACATTTTTAACGTAAATGTCTTAAAGCCATACTGTTTATCTGAAGCCTCTGTTTCCAACAGCGTGGCTGTTGGTTCTGAGCTCCGCCCTTTTATTTTTCCCAAATATGTGGCGCCGGTGCTGAAGGTTTTTCTTGGCGGCACTGACCCAGAGGATGGCCTTAGATTAGGATTACGGGTCACGCTTAAGCTGCATTCTCACTGAACGCTATTCGCGCTGCGGAGGCGGCCAGTTTTAATGTTGGGTCAACGGAACAGATAAGATATGAGCTCCAACAGTGTTATGGTACCTGTCTGAACCGTCTGAACCAAAGGCGGGTACACCCGGGACGGACAGTCTGCCACAGGGTTCATGGAGCTGGAGCGATCCCGATCACCACGCCGGCTCCCGGGAGGCGAGCTGGCGCCCCGAACAGAGACCCGCTGTGGGATGAGGAGCCAGCCTGAACTTTATGATAATGTTCTTAGTTTCATGGAGGCAATAATAATAAAAAGTCCCCTGCAGCAAGCCTTCAAACTCGGTCAGAGAAACACAGATGTGGAGAACACATTTGGGACTTTAACTTTACGTTTAATTTTAAATATTTGTGTGGCCAACAATCAAATCCAGCCTGGATGCACTTAAATACATGCGGGCTGTGCAGCAATGTGCCATCTTCTCTTCTGCTGGCCTTGAGCTGTGTGGTGTTATGCCATTGGTTGAATGTAATTCTGTTAAAGAACTACAGCGTCCCATGGTTATGACATCACAGCGGTGTGAGGGCAGCAGGGAGCCTGGCTAGACCGGGAGACACATGTTGAAGGCTGTCTAACGAATGTTGGAATAAAGCGCCCTAACAGGCAAACAGTTGGACCCTTATTTGCTTCCTTCAGTTTAAAAAACACGACAAGCTGATGTGCATGCTGCACGGGTAGATCAGGGAGCACGTGAGCGCACATTGTGACATCACAACGGCTCATTGATTCACACTGAGCGTCTTTGTGACGGTTTGATAGCCAGTGATTTAAAAGGAGAAATACTCAGAAATGAAGTGTTTTGTTATTACATTTGTTCTCTTTCATAAGACAAATGCCACACGTACATGTCCAAAACTCCAAAAAGAGGAATTTTATTAGAGGGGGGCTTTAAAACCTGTGTAAATGTCACTGTAGCATTGACCAAGAACCACGTCAGCATTGACTGGAAAACTTTTCAGATGTAAATAAGAGAAAGTTCAGCCGTGTAAGCCTTAAAAGTGATTTAAAAGACATGATAAAAGCATTTAGCAGTCACACAAAAGGACAGCTGGTTCAGTTCCTCATTCTTCCATTGTTTTGTAATGGGATTGATCAATCGGCCTGCAGTAAGTGTTCGGGGGCCTGCAACTAATGATGACGTCACAGTATGTGATTGGCTGTACATTGGTACTATGATGTGTCAGATAGTGATTGGATAGTGATACTACCATAGAAGAAGACATCGTTCTGTTGTAAACAAAGACAAAAGAAAACAAAGCTCTGACATGGAGCGAGATGATCTTCTAAACAGACTTTTATTATCGTTATGATTATTATTAAGTGCATTTTGATTAGAGTTTTTTAATCCGTGTGGCCAGAGCTTTATTATTGGCAGAACCGTCCCAGAAGAAGGGTTAGGATTAGGTTAATACATGCTAACAACACTTAGCCATGGATGAACTTAAACTGGAATAACATCAGCTTTTATTTTGTCTGGACCCGACTGGAAACACAAATTCACATGATTGTTTGCACGGTTTCTCAGGAATGTTCATCCAACATCCTCCGTTAGCTCACACACCGTCCCAAAGCCGCTCCTCTGCTCGGAGACCTGGCTCTCCTGAGTCATGAACTAAGCCAGGGTGGGAGGTTCCACAGGAGCGTTCATATCTGCCGACGCTGAAACGTGTCAGCACTGTCTGAGTGCTTTCAGCTGACATAGTAGATTTCTAATTCATTGTTTGTTCGTCTCAGTTCCTGATTCCACACTGAGCATGAAGGAGGCAGACGCTCCTCTTCTTCATCAGCCGTGGTGTCTTAGTGCTCGTGCAGACTCCAGAAAGCAGAGGCTTCATGAGAACACAGAGTGGATCTGAATCCCCTGTGATGCACAGTGGAGCCCAGAGTTCAAACTGACCTGCAGGAGCTCGCAGCTCTCTGACAAATACTCACACTGAGTGTGATGGGGCGTGCACTGATGTGCGTGCAGCTCTGCAGCAGCAGCTCTGAGCTGAGAAGCTGCTCTTCCTGAGGTTCACCTGCGTGTTCTCCTCATCCACATGGAGAACCAGGCCAGATGATGCTTCCTGATGGGATGTCAGCTGTTGAGCTGGGAGCGGAGGGTCCTTCCAGAGAATGACGGACAGATGAACCTGGAAACTGTCGATGGGTTTTTGGAAGCAGACAGGATTTTTTGTAAAAGAAGGAAAAATTCCGATGTTGGAGACACATGACCTCTCTTTAAAAAGCCAATCATAATTATCTGGCATGAACACTGAGCGTTTACACATCAACTAACAGATGCTCTCTGCATGATGCTGTAAGTAAAGAAAAGAGTTCACCACAACTGTATCAACAAATAATATTTCACTAAAACCAACCAACAGACATCAGACATTGAGTTCCCCATGAATTTTTATTTTTGAAGCGGGCTTGGACAGAAATGAAGGGACCTTACACCAAGGAGTTGCTCAACAGAGCTGATCCCTGCAGCCTTTATCAGCTTTGTGCACAGATGTCAGTTTGAGGTGGTTTCATGATTAGACTGCTGGATGGAGATAAGCTTCCATGTTTGTATTGCGACACACAGTCTCAACTGTCTCAAAAACTCTCCTTCGCCCCGTTTTTGTGTGTGTGGTCTGTCGTTTTGGAAGCTCCTCTGTCTGCGTGCAGCTCAGCTGAAGGGCGCTGATGGTTGCTCACCTTCATAACTGCTTTGGGCTGGGATTACCTGCTGGATTTCTGTCTGCCACTCCTGGAGTTATTAATAGTAGAATGAAGTCACAGTACAGATCTATTTCATCACTTAAGAGGTTCTTTAGAAGCCAAGAACATGATCTCCTGTTTTCTAGCAGCTGATCTGCTCTGTACTGACTGGCTCAGCTGCTGACAGTCTTGCCCGTCAAAGAATCTGAAGTTTTGGGTTCCAGCAGGTTTTCTTGTAGAATCAGCTCCTGGTCATTTAGGGAAACAGAGGTGCGTTACAGCATGTCTGTGGAACAATGGAATTTTTTCTTGAGGCCATTAAACAACTCAGTGCAGACGCCTGCTATTTTATTACAGTGCAGCTCCTGAGCCTGGGGGGGCGGGGACCACTTTGCACCGTGCTGGGGCGTGGTGTGGCGTGGTGTGGCGCGTGCTCTGTGCACATCAACATCTGCTCTGCCTCAAAAAGAGCAATTTACTGTGAGGGGTCCCATCACTGCAGGGGGGGATTACACAGACACACACACACACACACGTACACACACACACACACACACACACACATGTACACACACACAGACACATGTACACACACAGACACACGTACACACACAGACACACAGACACACACACACACACACACACACATGTACACACACACACACACGTACACACACAGACACACATACACACACACACACACGTACACACACAGACACACGTACACACACAGACACACGTACACACACAGACACACGTACACACACAGACACATATACACACACAGACACACGTACACACACACACACACACACACACATGTACACACACACACATGTACACACTTAGACACACATAAACACACAGACACACGTACACACACAGACACATGTACACACACAGACACATGTTTACACAAAAATGCACACACAGGCACACAGTCTGGAACTGAATCAGAGATGATTGACAGCTTGAAGCAACCAGTAAAACGTTTCTGAATGGCGGCGCCCATATAGCAGAAAATTGGCGCCTGATTTGGCCTTATTTCACTAGATCCTGAGGTAAGGAATTTTTTATGGGTGACGTCACTGCCAGCTGTGACCATCCCTCCTCAAAGTCCCATTACCCTCTTCATGTCTGAATTTATTTACAGTTCTGTCTAAATATTCTTCTTTGTTTTTATTATTCAAAGTGACTCTTGGACTATATGGTACGTTAGGAATAAGCAGCATACAGTACAAAGGGGTTAATTTTAACTACGTCTTATATCAACACTCCTTACCTCAACACACTGCACACCAACACACACGTTACATAAGGAGGGTGGTCTTTACTGATCCTCTGTCCCCTACCCCCGTCTTTGTGGGGGCAGCCAGCTGTTCAGTGGTGTTGACTGCTGGCTGTTATGGCTCCACATGGGGAGTGAGATTCCAGAGATCTGCTGTGAACCGAGGATCCCTTCAGACCTTTGGGGTGTCCGTGTCCTGTTGGGCAGGCTAAGGTCTTTGCCTTTTGTTCTGGGCTTCTCTCTAACTTTTTTCATCATTGCCTCAGCAAACCTTGGTTAGACTATGATTATTAGCCTTTTTATTCTGATGGGCCCCCACTTTTTGCTGGGTCTCTTCTCGTAGGAATGGGGGATTAGCCCCGGCCCATGCTGGGCTCTCTTTGGCGTAGACAGGTGGTCTGCCTGGAGTGGTATGTGGGAGCCTCTTGGGGACTTTGGTCTGTGTCTGGGGCATCTAAATGCACCCGGAAGTTCGAGTTAGTCTAGGGCTGGTGGTACTCCTATGGGTTGGGCCTCATGCTGGAACCCTGGGGACAATTCTCTGGCTGGAGTGGAGACACAGCCCTAAATGATCCCATAAAATGTAAACTTCTGTTTCTCTTTCAAAGCCCCCTCTCCACGGTTGTACTGATTATAAGTATCATGGTCCATCAGTCAGAGCTGCAGGTGTTTGTGAGGAGACTTCCTGCTGGCTGATCGCTGTGTTTGTCTTTCAGCCTCTATCTGCCGCTTCAACCTGCTGTCCCTGGTTTACCTCATCTTCCTGCTCCTGCTGCCCTGGTTCTCCCCCCCCAACAAATACTCGCTCCGAGGTAAGAGCCGCCATGCAGATCCCATCTCTGTTGCACCGTTATGTGTTTTACACAATGTACTGAAACAGTAAACATATTCAAAATAGAAGGTTAATAATGTCATTGAATACAACACCCAATGAAAACAAGGACTCTCGACCCAAGGTGCATGTTAAAGGAAAAAGCTATAATGTAATTAAAGACACAGGGAAAAACAGGTTCACAGATTCCACAGTATATTTCACTTCAGAGACATGTTCAATGTGTTGTCATCATAAAAGGAAGAGTCGCGTTGCTAAAAATGAAGGCGTGTCTGTTCAGTTAAGTTATGGCTCTGGGGGAAAGCTGCTTATGAGTCTGTCCGGGTTCTGATGCACCTGTGTAACCTGCCAGAGGCCAGCAGGATGAACAGGTGGGAAGAGGGGTGTGAGCTGGCTTTGGGATGTTCTGAGCTCCGTTGAGGCAGCAGAAGTCATGGAGGTTCATCATTAAAGGCATTCAGTAGAATCTTCTGGGATGTGCTATTACTCAGCTGTATCTCAGTTTCTATACCACACTGATATTTATTACAGCAGAAAGATTTCCACTGCAAAACTGTGGAACGTCACCAGCAACTTTAACATCAGGCTGGATTTCTGTGGTCCTGCCGGTCTTTGAAGATGCTGTTTTGGTTTTGGACGAGGTGAGCAGTGCCAATGCATGTGAAGGTCTGGACATGCTCTACCTAGTGTCTGTGTTTGGAGCGGTTCTGCTTTGCTTCCTGAAATTGAGGGCAATTTTCTTTGTTTTCATGGTGTTAAGTTCTCGGTTGTTGGTTGACCATCTCAGAAGCTTGTCCTTGTTAAGCCTAAGTCACAACTGCCCTTACGGCTGTCTGCAGGTGAAAAATGGGTAAACCTGTCGGGGCACACTGGTGGCCCACACATAATATCAAGGTCATAGACCGCTCACTGAACCCACACAGAGAAAAGAAAACGGAAAAGAAAACACAGAGATTCCTAAGCAGTCAGTAATGAGCCAGAACTCGCACCTCAGTAACGACTAGAGCGTGATTTAAGGAGACCATTCGGCAGTACCACCCTGACGTCATAAGTGTGGGTAACTTCCATAACCTTACAATTACCTCACAGTACCCCTTCCACACTCAATGGTACGTTCCATTTTCATGATGTTCCTTGAGGTAGCCGCACAAGCCTCAAGTAAACTGCAAGACATACCTGTGCAGCGCTCCCCTTAAGATGTGTTACTCCTATCCATGACCCTCCCCGGACCTGGACAACCCAAAAACCCACAGACCCCGTATGGATCGACCCCTGTACGGATTCATGTGACTAAGACTTTAGCAATTCAATCTTCCCATGAAAATTTAAAACCCCTGTGCACTGTGAACCACTTGCAAATTAGATGATGATATTCTGAGCTGGACAGCAGTCTTCACACACCCCTGGGGGGTATTAATGCTGTGTATGCAGATGGAGGGGGGATTAAGACTGAGTTTGACAGACTGTGGGCGAAGCTCAGGTCTGTCCGCTTATTCAACAGGGTGTCCCGGTATGTCAAAGCACTTCATGATCACTGGTGTGAGAGTGGTGGAGGATGGTCAATGAAGCTATCTGTGGTGGATTCTTTGGGTTTGGGGATGATTATGAAACATTTCAGCCTGGATGGAATAGAGGCTTGTGTCAGGGAGAAGAGTTTTGATCAGTGTGCCACATGAGCAGCTTTCTGTAGGTCTTTGGTTTTGAACACCAGCACATGGTAATGTGTCTGTGCTGCTGCTGGACTGAAACAGAAAAAAAGTGGTTCGGCTCCTCTGCTGGGGAGGTTGAGTTGCTTCCATCTGCAGTGGAGCTGCCTCTGAAGTTGGTTAACTGCTGAACCCCCCACCACACCTGCCCTGATTGCTCTGTGGTGTCCCACCTTCCACTCATAATTCCTCTCTGCCTCCTTAAGTCCTGTCCTTGGGTCCTTGGGTCGTAGGCTGCTTATGATCAAGAGGTTGTCTCTTCAGTGTGGAAGTATTAATAGTTTTTTAGCTGTGCCTGTGATGTGCACCGTGTCAGGGTGGGCTCACTGCTTTTTGTTTATGGCATCTGGTAGGATACCAAGAGCTAACTTTGGCGTTCGGTGGGATGTATGTGCCAGTCATGATCACTATGCGCAGTTCATATGGTAAACAGATCAGTCACGGCTCTGCAACCATTTGATGCAGAGCATGGACTGTGTGTGGTAATGCTGTTGTTAGATTAATCATTACGCACACATAGGCACACACCTTAAAGATCAAATCCATTCATCTTCCTCATCACGAATAATGAAAATACTTTGTGTGTTTGCTGAATGACCTGAGCTCAGTGTTTTCATCCATGAGAAAGTCAAACATGGCATGGACTTCAAAAGAACTTGTGTGGTTTTCTGTCTCTTTGGGTTGCAGGTCACACAGGCTGCTTCCTCAGAGCAGTCCTCTGCACCAGTCTGCTGTTTGTTCTGGCTCACGTCTGTTTTCAGACAGTACTGTACACCTTTCCCCCCCTGAGTGAGGCTTTAGGTGATAACTGTTCCCAGTGGGACACCATCAGCAGGCACATAGGACTGTCCAGGTACGTATGCACGGATCTGTCCGTGAGCAGCACACTTGATCAGCTGATATCTTTAAACCTGGGTATAAGAAGATGGCACATTCATGATGGATGTCACAGAACCGTGAAGTTAAACCCCCTTTCGCTCTTTAAAAAACACACTTTCACAGAAATCTAAAGCAAACCCTGAATTTTGAAACTTCCAATGCTTTGAATTGAGCTTTTGGTGATGAGCTTTAAGACGGTCGAACAGCAAACCTCTTACTTTGTCTGCACTGGGGTTCTGGTTTCAAGGGGAAGCAGTGATGGTAAGAAATCCCAGACACCCCCCCCCCCCCCCTTCCAGCTCTTCCAGACCAGAGTTCTCAGGTCAGCCAACAGATCAAATCTCTTCAGCATTTTTCAGGATGTGCAGTGAATCTTTTCCCTCTCCTCTGACCCCCTTTTGAAGAAAGGGAGTAACACTTTAGAAATCCAAAGGTTCTGCTTCCTTCTCCCTCAGCTCAGGTCTTTGTGGGATTGAGAATATTTTGCTATCATTACCCGATGAAATCCCCTGTCCAGTTAAACTCCTCCCACCTCTGAGTTTTAGTTTCAGTGTCAGCTAAAGCTGCATTACTTTATGTGGACTCATATGGGTCACCCAGAACTTCAGCTGCCAGGTCCACCAGAGGTTGTGTTGTAGGCCACGCCACCGCACACTCAAGCAGAGATAAATATTCCAAGCTGTGGATGAAATAATGTCTGTTCAGTGCTGTAACACACATGCATCTGCTCTGTAGACTGCCTGTGAATGACCCGTGGAACATGCTACGCCTCCTGTGTCCTGACGTAATTGTGTGTGGGGTATCCATGGTTACGGTCGTCCTCTGCAGTAGACTGGTCAGGGACAGAGAAATGGTGGCTGCTGCCAACATCATAATGGTAAGTCAGGGTGCTGATGCACTGCTATGGCGCTCAAGTGACAACAAAGTCTTCAATGACACACAAATCAAGATTTCGGTTGTTTGTTTTTGGACTGTGGGGGAAAGCAGGCGTGCCGGGAAAAACCTATCCAGAAAAGCCGGAGAAAATCTCCAAAAGCATGCTTCATAGGGTGATTGCTGATTCTGAATTGTCCCTAGGAGTGCATGCAAGTGTGGTTGTGTGGCCGTGCAACAAACTGGAGCCCTGTTCAGGGTGTCCTCTGCCTTTGCTCATCAGTGGCTGGGACAGGCTCCAGCAACCCTGTCATCCCAAAAGGAATAAAGTGGGTTTAGAAAATGGTGGGATGGTTTTATCTTCAAGCTTAAAATCACCAATTCAATATTTTTTTCTCTTTAGAGTCTAAATCTGCCCCCCCCCCCTCTGTGAACTGGGGGTCACATAAGGCAGCAGCAGGATTTCTAGAGATGTTGCATCATGAACTCTGCTCATGAAGGGTTTGAGCTTCGACACATAGAACCTCAGATACTTTAAATAAATGCAGTATTTAGTACATTATAAGCCATGTTTTCCCACATTCTCGTTCAATTCATCATCTTCTTTTCTTATTTTCACTGTCCTTCTCTTGTGTTTTTAAAAACATAAATGAAAGATGATGTCAGTTCTACACAATGCCTCGCTGTCACACTTTAACTCGTTTCTCTTTTTTGTAAGAAATAAACAAATGCCCATGTGAGGGAAGATGAAACAGGCTTGTTTTGAGCATAAATAATCCACCATTTATTAATGTAAAGTGCTGTAAAGCTATTATCAGGCCTACTTTACCTTCAGCATGGCCGGACCGTCGCCTCACGCTCATTCTGACCTGAGGACTCTAAAGCAGTCAGATATAAGCAAGAACCATGAAATGAGCACACTGGTGGTAAACGTTAATGATCGAGCATCCGTCCAGGTCTTCTTGTGCTATCCTAGGCACTTTAACATTGGGAGTGGGGTCATCTAGACCCACTAGACAGAGCTCTGAACCTTTTTTCTTCAATGATTTGTGATCTTCACTGGTGTCCATGGATTACATGAAATCTTTCCACCTTTATCCACCTTTGTCATGGTAGGGAGAACACGTCAATGGAAGGGGGGGGGGTCATCTAAGATAACACAGCTGTGAGTACAAATGAATGCAAACTGCAGAGGTTTCTCAATTCAATTCAATTCAATTTTATTTGTATAGCCCAAAATCACAACAACAGTCGTCTCGATGGGCTTCGAAGTAAAACATAAAATCAAAAGGATCATGAATACAAAGAGTTCAATAGGAAAATACTAAAATGAACTAACAAACTGACTAAGCTATACTGGCATCCCTGCCCTTAGACCCCCCTTCATGGTAAGGAAAAACTCCCAAAAAAAACGGATTCTGGAAAAAACTAAGAAACCTCAGGGGTGTCCACATGAAGGAGGGATCCTCCCCCAGGACGGACAGGCGATGTACCAGAACTCTTAGAGAAGAATTAACTTATCTAAATCTACAACTACATATATAAAGTCCAGCAGACGAGCTTCATCCAGCCGTGGTTGTGGGGACAGTCAAAGGCACGAGTCGAACCGGAGACAGGAACCACAGCCAGGAGCAGGAGCAGAGACGAGGTACTCGGTCAGGTACAGAGCAGAGACGAGCCAGAGATGAGCCGGAGACAGGAACCACAGCCAGGTGTAGGAGTGGAGCAAAGGCGAGGTAGACGGTCAGGAACTGGAGCACGGATGAGCCAACTGGAGTCTGGAAGCACTCCCACTCCCCAGGAGGGGAGAGGGAAAGAGGGACAGTACATGAATCGCACTGCACCAAACAGAGGCATGGAGGACTAAATGATGAATAATGATCAAGAATATAGGAGAGGGAGAGTAGAAGTAGATGACAATAAAGGACAGAACCCCAGTGCACCATAGCTACCCAGCTTCAACTTCTAGCAGCCTTTTAAAAGAAATAGTTATTAAGTTTAATTTAAACAAATTAACATTAAGTTAAATAATCTCTGAATACTAACTAGTCTGACAATAAGCCTGTCCACAGAGGAATGTTTTCAGTCTAACTTTAAATGTAAAAACTGAGTCGGCCTCTCTTACATGAGCTGGGAGTTTATTCCATAAGACAGGGGCTTGGTGGCTAAACGCTCTACCTCCAACCGTACTTTTACTAATTCAAGGAACCACAAGCAGTCCTGCATTTAGTGAGTTAAGTGTTCTGATCGGATGGTAAGGGACTATGAGGTCCTTAATATAGGACGGGGCCATTCCATGTAAGGCCTTATAGGTTAACAGGAGGATCTTGAACTTGATTCTGGAATCAACTGGGAGCCAATGGAGCGAAACTAACACAGGAGTGATGTGATCTCTTCTGCTAGTTCCTGCTAACAATCTAGCTGCTGCGTTCTGAACAAGCTGGAGACTTCTTAAGGAACTCTTAGGACACGCTGCTAACAAGGAGTTACAGTAATCCAGCCTCGACGTAACAAACGCATGGATGAGTTTTTCAGCGTCACTCTTAGAAAGTATATTTCTGATCTTAGCAATATTCTGCAGATGAAAGAAGGCAGTTCTACATGCCTGAGATATGTGAGCCTTAAATGATAAATCCTGGTCACATAAAACCCCAAGGTTTCTAACTGTGGAATTGGGGGCTATACTTATGCCATCCAGGGAGACTATCTGAGCAGACAGAGCATCTCTGAGGTTTTTAGGTCCAAGTATAATGACCTCAGTTTTTTCTGGGTTAAGGAGGAGGTCATTAATTGTCATCCAGGTCTTGATGTCACTGATGCAGGCGTTCAGTTTCTCTATCTGGTCATTCTGGCCAGGCTTCATGGATAAATACAACTGCGTATCATCGGCATAACAATGAAAATTAATGCTGTGTTTAAAAAAAATATAAAGCGTAAACAGGATCGGTCCCAAGACTGAGCCCTGTGGGACTCCATAGTTGACTGGAGTGCACTGAGAGGAATGGCCATTTACATTAACGAACTGATTCCTATCGGACAGATAGGATTTAAACCACTGGAGAGCAGATCCTCTGATCCCTATGTCCTGCTCTAGTCTATGGAGTAAAATACTGTGGTCGATAGTGTCAAAGGCTGCACTGAGGTCCAACAGGACCAGAATAGAAAGTAGTCCCTTTTCTGAGGCCAATAACAAGTCATTAGAGACTCTAACTAGGGCAGTTTCCGTACTGTGGTGGGGTCTAAACCCCGACTGAAAGTCTTCAAAGAGGCAGTTGTCCTGTAGGTGGCAGTAAAGCTGCCTAACTACAACTCTTTCTAGGATTTTAGAAATAAAGGGCAGGTTTGATATCGGTCTATAGTTGGCCAAGATGCTAGGATCCAAACTGGGCTTTTTCAGAAGAGGTTTAACAACTGCATATTTCTGTGCAGGTTTGACTTCAGGCTTCAGAGATGCAGCTCATTCATGCTGATGGTCTATTTTAGAGCTGCATTTTATAAAAGCAAACCCAAAAGAGACAATTCCATTCTAAAGTCTTTTATTTTCCTGGGGTGCTGGGCTTAGACATGGGGGGGACCCCCATGCGACGTCAAATCCCAGAGGTCAAATCCCAGACCAAGCCAAAGGCCGTGACACAGCAGAGACATGGCCTGTTGGGGATCAGTCTCCAAACCCAGAACCAACCAGACAGAAGACGTTCACTGCACAAAACTCTCACTGTCTCCACTGTTCCACAGGGTTCTGTTGTCCACCCCTCTTTGTTCTCAACCTGTGCCTCACACCAGAGCTCAGCTTTCTTTATCATTTTTCCGTGGAGAACCAGGAATTTCACCTGCTGGCTTCATCTCTGCTTGGATTTGAGGAAAAAATCCTGAAAATCCAGACCAGAATCCAGATCTTTCCTGCCCAGCTTCATGCAGCTCTTCAACTCTTGATCTTCAGTTTTATTGAATCAACTGTTTTCATTTCATTAAAGCTCCAAATAGGGCATTATTGTGTGTGTGTGGGGGGGGAGGGGGGGCAGATTTAGATGGTGCAGGAGGCACATCAGTCCTTCACCCTGCTTTACTGTGGTGGTCCACTTAACCATTTATGAAGCATTGGAGTCTGCAAGCCGAGTGATGTGTGTGACCACGCCGCTGAAGTTGGCTTCCTATTCACAGCTTCTGATTGGCGAGGTCACTAAAGGACCAACCATCCCGCTGCATTTTTCACACTAAGACCACCTTGGACCGGGTCCTGTCCAAAAACCACAGGGCCTGGACGGCTCAAACATTTTAATGTTTAACTCAGACATGCGTCATGTTTGCTCAGAAACGGGTTCATGTTCAAACCTGGAATAAATTATGATTTAGATAGTAAAGAATACATTAAACACAGTTCCTGATTCATGAAGCCTTTATCTGATTTGTGAAAATGTGAAATAGGATCATTTTATGTAGTTGATAAATGTAAAATGATACATTTTTTGTGCATTAGTCTGCCCATTGTTGTGAGGTAAGCTGTATTGTAGGCAGATGACACGAATTCACAAAACGGGAGGTAACAGAAATACCAAACAACATGTATTTATTTTTAAACACAAAGCGCTGCCAGCAGGAAAGCCACAAAAACTTAAAAGTAATTAAACAAAAAGGGAAAAAGATTGATCCATTCTGGGTTAAAAGCTCTGTCCACCTTTCTGGTTTTGGACCCTAACATTTTAATGTTTATCTCCCTTTTTTAGTTCCACCCATCTCTTTCTCTGTCGTCTATTTCTCTCCCTTCCTCATATTTCACAAATCAGAATCTGTGTTTATTGTGTTCTTTACCATCTTAATCCTAATTGAATGCAGGTTTGAGCAGTCCAGTCCTGTGGTTTTTGAACAGGACCGGTTCTAGGTGGTCTTTGTGTGAAAACTGCAGCGGGATGTTCGCCAATCGGAAGCTGTGAATAGGAAGCCAACTTCAGCGTTGTTGTGTGTTTTCTGAATACACATGTGGGTGAACCAAGATGAAAGAACTCTGGAATCCAGATGCTTCAAAGTGAAGACAATGGGGGGAAATCCCACCAATGCTGCTCTTCTTTCAACCACAGATAGACGATGATTCTGCAGAACAACCGATCGAGGAGGAGGAAACATCAGGGGATGAAGATCAAGAGGAGGATTCCCTGAACGCTGACCCTGAAGAGGTTTTCACTGCAACTAGAGCCAAGCATCTGGCTGAACACCTGAAGGCCACAGCCTGGAAAGTTCTCCAAGACCTAGGGAGGATCCTGGCTGTGGGTCTGCTGGGTCTGGCAGGTAAAAACTGTTCAGATGCAGCTCTGAGGTCCAAAAGACCAAGGATGGATACAAGTCCACCGTCTGCAGCCATTAGAGGATCATTAGCTTTGGTTTAGTTTTGATCGGATCAAAGATCGGATCAGAATTGAACTGTGTACATGGATCCAGAAAACCTAATTCTGATTATAACAAATGTTTCCATACGCCACACTTTAGGTCGAAATAAATCATGTGGACATGCGCAGAACTCTCTAGAGTACCAGAAATGACCGTAGAAGAAGAAGTATTGAGTTCTGTTGTAAACAACAAAGCTGCAGCATAGAGCAGAGGATCTTCTAAAGGTGATTTTATTATTGTTATGATTATTATGAAGCGCCTGTTTTAAACCAGGGCCTTTTTCTTGGCGGAACGGGCACCTTCCCCTGTCCGCAGACACGAAGCTCGAGTCCGGCTGCTCTGCTGATGAGTAGACTTTAAGTGATGAGTTTATTACAGTAACCTAAAAATATGGGATGTAATCTGTTATTAAGAATATGTTAATCAGATTATTTTAGCAATATGGAATACAAGGAAGATCTCATTACAGTTTGATTGAAATAAGTTGAAATAAGAGACACTGAAGGTTTGATTAAAGCTGGTTTAGAGCTCAGGAGGACAAAGGAGTCAAAGTTGAAATAGTACTGCATCTCTGTTAGAAACCAAAAGTACTGCATTTGTGGTTTGTCAGATCTACAGCAACAGGATTGGACACATCAGAACAAAATACCATCAATATTTCTGAGAACTTCACAGCCATTAACATGAAAAATAAGTTTTTGGTTTATTCATCTTCTGTTCCATTATGAAACAGGGCCTGAGGAACGGATGGAAGTTCATTCTGTGATCTCGTTCGCCCTCTTTTCCCTCCACCTGTCATCTCACCAGCATCAGTTTTCATGTCACTGAGGCAAACCTTTTTTCCTACGTGTGCATTAATTTAAATGTGCACTGTTGGTGCTCTGCTCCAGTGAAAGAGTCAGGACCAACATGACCTTTTGGGAATTGATCATTTCCTGAACTATTGAGGTTTTTGTTTGTCCAATTAAAACAAATTCCATGTTTGTCTCCTTTTCCCAGGCATCACTCTGCCCTCTGGCTTCTCTGCCTTTTACTTCCTGTTCTTCCTGGGCGTGTGCACGTGGTGGGCGTGTCACCTCCCCATCAGCCAGCTCGGCTTCAGCGCTCTGTGTGTGATGGTTGGCTTCTTTGCTGCTGGTCACATCGTCTGCCTGTACCTGTACCAGAGTCTGCTGGCCCAGGCGCTCTTCCCCCCTCACAGTCTGTGGGCCAGGTGAGCAGGTGACTCACAACAGACACACCCTCTTTGGATGCAGGAGTGGCTCCTACCTCATGGGCAGTGTTGTCAGATTGGGCAGTTTATGTGTGGGTTATTTTATGTTTTGCTCGGCGTCATAATATCCAAAAATCTGTGATAGTTGGATTCTCAATTAAAACGGAAAGTCCTAAATGATGGATGATTAATTACAGCTTACGGGTGGAAATGATCTCAGGGAGGATCGATAGGCAGAGATCTGGATCAGAGGAATTTTGAACTTGAACCAAAAAATGAGTAACAAATTGTACCAATAGTTACATGTAAGTAAACTTCAGACTTCAATGCAGCTCATGCTGAGGCTGTGGGTAAAACATTTTTACTCAAAATATTTTTAACAAAACAAAAAAATCAAAAGACGACCACTCAAGAACGTTGACTGTATCAGAGAACTGGACTGAGTCAGTGTGACGTCCCCCTCAGTGAGCTGTGATTGGTCCGAGTCCGTCTGAGTCAACATTTCAATGGCAGCCACCCTCAATCAGGACATACCATATCGGTCCACGTCCCTACCACTGGACAGGGGGCTCGGACAATCTGTCAATCAAAGCTTTGACTGAGACCACATGCTTTTATTGAGGCATCTGATTGGTCAGTTTATAACCTGAATAACTGGCAGCAAAGAAAAGATATTATGAAGAAAATATAATATTATCAAGAACATGTTAAAAAAAAGTATCAGAGCAAGTTATTCTGACAATAGACTGACAGAGTAACAGCTGTTTATGTCGCTATAGGGCTCTTGGAGCTAGCAGGTACTTCCTGTTTGAAACGCCATACAGGAGGAGTCACTCAGGCCAGTTCTCTTAAACAGTCGAGCTCAAGAACAATGACGGACGCTTCTCCTCCTCTTTTTGCTCTTGACTCACCGCTGATTCTGAGAAAACACCCACTTTTTTCTCTTTTTTCACAGAGGGATTCACATGAATCAAGCAATCACGACTAGTGTGTTATTTGCATGTGAAAAAGAAGGAGGAGCTTGTTTGAGCATCTGTGTGAAGCATAGGTTTGCCAATCGTTCATGTTAAGAGCTGTTCAAACTTCATGAACTTCACAGGTTTAGTCCGACAGCAGTTCTGGTTTTAAGAATCAAAAATCAAAAGAACGTTTTATAAACCAACAATTTCATTTTCTTAAATCTTTACCTTCGGTAAATTACCTGCAGCCACTGTAAACTGTCTTTGTAATCTAGATTTGATGTAGATCCCATTTCAAATGTAATATAGACTAAGCATCAACATCCAGGAGTTGGTTGTTGCACATCATGCAGAGCAGCTTGGTTAGGGGATACCTGTCACAATAAATTCCTATTTCCTGGAGAGATGGCTCCTGGTTTGGTGTGTTAAAGACCCCCCCCCCCTGCTCATCTATTTTTGCTTTGAGTTTTAATGAAGATTTCTTTTCTCCTGACTCTTTTCTGCACAAAGAAACTTTCCAACAAATTTAGTTTTTTATTTTGCTAGATTAAAGAGCCACTCTGATCAAAATGGTATTTTGGATGGTTTTAACATGTTCTTGTAGCCTTTTTCTCATGATGGAGGAAAAATATGAAGAAAATGGATTTTAAAATTGCATTTCTGAGTGTTTCCCAGCCAGTAAGGTCAAGTGGGCCCCAGTTGACCTTTATTCAGGAGAAAATGAAAAAATGCCGTTGGAAAAAGAGCTTACCAGTATTTGTGACATAGAAAATACTCTGGGCGGACATCAAGCTTCCTGCTCCACTCCATTCTGATGCATCCACTTACAGACCAATAGATGCATGAGCATCTTTGGTTTCCTCGTCCTTGGATCTGGATCAGAACTGTACAGCTGGATAGCTCTGATGTTGGTCACCATTTTTGTTGCACCCCTAACGTTAGTTTGGGGGTATGAGGGGCTGTTCAGGTCAGGCTAAGAACAGTCCTTGTGTCTGTCCAGGCTCTTTGGTCTGAAGGACTTCATTGTGCCAGGAAACTGTTCGCTGCCTGATGAACTCATCCTCAACACCAACCATGATTGGCCCGTATATGTGAACCCGGGGATCCTGCTGCTCCTCTATGTGACCGTGGTTGCTGTCCTCAGATCAGGAAGCCACACGCCTAAGCAGGTATTTACCCACAATCCTGTTGGCATCAGGGTTCTTCTAGATCAGGAGTCAAGACATGAAGGGCCATTCCCAAATGTTCTCCTTAACAACTGTACCATCACCAACTAGAATGCAAACTCTAAGACAAATACAGAAACATTTCCAATAGATCTGCTATTTCATTCTCAAACAGCAGGATAAATCACTTTTTTAAACATAATAACTCAGAAAAGGGCTTTCATAACAATATTGCACAAAGAAAATAGGTCAAAGTTGAAATAGTACTGCATCTCTGTTAGAAACCAAAAGTACTGCATTTGTGGTTTGTCAGATCTACAGCAACAGGATTGGACACATCAGAACAAAATACCATCAATATTTCTGAGAACTTCACAGCCATTAACATGAAAAATAAGTTTTTGGTTTATTCATCTTCTGTTCCATTATGACACAGGGCCTGAGGAACGGATGGAAGTTCATTCTGTGATGGGGCTGTTATTGCATGAAACATTCAATCATAGTAATAGATTTAAAGGCTGTCATCTGGACTTGTTTTTTAAAGTTGAAGACGTTTCACCTCTGATCCAAAAGGGCAGCAGAACAGCTGGTTTTCTTCTGTCACAGCTTGTGGTTTCATGTTCAGGTGGAGCATGGGGGAAGTAGGACACAGAAGGAGGAGCTGGTGGAGCTGAAGTCATGGAATCTCCAGAGAGATGATGGTGAAGATGACTCTCAGGTAGGCACTCTGTCAGAGACCCAGTCAGGCTTCTGCTGATCTGAGGACCTGCTCCTCTGCAGCCGGTCAGAGAAACGCCAGAGAATCAGCTTTGGTGCAGCTGCCAAGCCTGTTGAGCAGAGGTGCTCATGACGTCAGAGGACGTGTGGGCAGATCGAAGGCCTTTAAAGATGGATAAAAAAATAAATATATTTAAAAAGAAATCTGTCAGCGAATAATCCTCCTCATCCTGAAGTATTTCATTTGATTGACATGCAGAACATCCTCTGAAACATCCGTCACTGCACATGCGTGTTTAAAACAGCGAGCTCACATTCCTTCTGCCGCCCCGCTGTGCGCCGGATCCCAGCGGCACACTACTCTGGCCTGCAGGAGTGTTTATGGAGGACCGCGCACCCCCTCCACCAGAGCCTAGACCGAGACACCCTGTCTGACCCAGCCGTCCTGCCACGGCGCCCGCAGCCGGGTCCAGGGTTCCCACCCGAGGGAGCCAAGCCCACTCAAGCAGCAGGGTGGTCCAGAGGCCCCTGTACTCGAGCCCTGTCCACGGAGCAGGGGCCGCCGCGCTTAAGAAAGGCCATCTCCCCCAATGACACGGTTGTTAGCAGAGCATGAAACGCCATTGTCGCTGCTGTTTTCCTAATCAAATGCCTTTCTGTTCCTCAGTACGACAACAAAATCATATTAATTCACACGGCAAAGCTTTCTCCTCACAGAGATTGTGGACTTTCATTGTGTAGTTTTTGAATGATTAATACATCTTTTGAGCTTGTTGTCTCAAACGTAGCTTGCATGCTAAAAAAGTGTGAGCCCCCCTGCTGTTGAGGGTCTACAGACCTGCTGTCCGTCATGCTTTCTGGAGATCAAACTGAAAGAGAACTGGCACCAGTTCACATGCAGATGAACCTCAGCAGCTTTAGCACAGACCAGCTAATACAGACACTGATGCTTCTCCTGGACTCATAACGTGTTGAGACTTTGATCTGCTCCCTTTTAGATCATGCTTGTCACCACGGTAACAGACAGTGGAACAGGTGCTGTGGAAAACCAGGCAGATCCAGGTACCGAGCACTCCAGCGTTGTTTAAACACACTTTATCCATTTTGTGGAGGCCACACACTCCAACACATACATCTATTCAATACAAAAAATCCAACCAATAAAACGCTCCAGTCTGAACCAGAACCTAAAAAGTGGCAAACGGGTGATCCGGTTCTCTGACTCCAGCTCTCCTCGGTTCTGCAGGGGTCCATGGAGGACCGTCCGGTGAAAGTCCGTTCTTCCTGCTGGGAAAGGTGGTGATGCAGCAGAGTTACGTGAGCGCCCTGATCGCCATGATGGTGAGCAGGAAGCAGAGAGACGGGTCTGCATGGTTCTGTCTTGGCATTGGCTGCACCTCACTGCCGTGCTCGGTTCTGCTGTGTTCTGCAGGTCTGGAGCATCACGTACCACAGCTGGCTGACCTTTGTGCTGCTGCTGTGGGCCTGCCTCATCTGGATCCTGCGGGCCAGGTGCTGACCATTTGTTAGTCTTGCAGGTCCTGAGGGTTGTCTTGGGAGTTCATGTCTGAGAAGGCTCCTCATAGCTTCACCTACAGCTCTGACACTCGGCTCAGCTGAAGGTGGAACCTGGAGCTTTGGTCTGAAGGGCAGAGCCAGCATTTCTCTCAGTACTTTGGACGTTTTGGGGTCAGGATCTGATCCAGAGGATCTCTGAAAAACCCACAGATAAAAGCTGGGCTGCTCCACTGCAGGTGATCTGGTCCATCATTTATTTTGATCTACAAGCAGACTCAGCGGAGCCTCTGGCTTTCCCAGTTCCTCTGAAGTGGCTCCGCTCAGTGGAACAGCCTGAGAATGACGGACAGGAAACGTTTTTCAAAAGCTGTAGAACGTCAGACCACATTGAAGGCTGCAGGAACGTTCAGACATGTTTAATTGGAAGGTCCTGCAGTTTCCGTTAGTTCTCTGTTCCTTGGTGATCCTGTTATGGTCTTCTGTGTTCATCTGGGATCTTGCATGTTCTGTGAGAAGCTCTCACATGGAGGGAACCCGGTTCTGTTACTTCACCTGGTTGTTTCTCTGGTTGCAGACGACATGCAGCCACGCTGTGCTCCCCCTTCATCCTTCTCTACGGCCTGGTTCTGTGCTGTCTGCAGTACATCTGGGCCATGGAGCTTCACCCAGAACTCCCCACCAGTGTAGGCACCATGAGTCTGAGGCAGTTAGGACTGGACAAGGCCCAGTACCCTTGCCTGAGACTTGGAGCAATGGTAAGATCTGAGCAGGAGCCCAGCAGCTGCAGTGATTGAGAAGATCTCTGGTTCCTCTGACCCTTGTTAAGGCACACAGCTCGCCAATTTATTTCGTTTTTGGCTCTGATACTGGAGAAGAAACTTTGACTTTGACATTTCAGACAGTTTCAGACACCGCCTCCAGGTTCTGTTCTGCTCCTGAGGATCAGTGGTTTCTTGAATCTCAGCGTTTGCTGTCCTCTGCAGCTGCTGTTTGTCCTGACCTTCTGGCTGCTGCTGCGTCAGGCAGTGATGGAGAGTTTCAGGAGGAAGAGCAGTTCTCAAACACCGCTGCAGGAAGTCGCCACAAAAGGTCAAAACGCACACACACACGCACACACACACGTGCACGGCTTTCAGCGTTTCACTGGCATATGTCTTTTGCTCAGTTCTCTGAGTTCTTCCTGTTCTGACCTCAACATAGGCTTTCTGGAAACCTGAAAAAGTCCTCTGTAAGACTGAGTTCAAAGGGTTGGGGC
Source organism: Oryzias sinensis (assembly GCA_037389245.1). Classification (NCBI taxonomy): domain Eukaryota; kingdom Metazoa; phylum Chordata; class Actinopteri; order Beloniformes; family Adrianichthyidae; genus Oryzias; species Oryzias sinensis. The sequence goes on from CM074500.1 coordinate 27,661,027, forward strand.
TGGCTTTCTAGGGGGTGGGGGCAGTTCTTGGATCTGCAGAGGAGCCGTCACAAACATATGCTGAGTGTGAACGATGCTTTTGCATTTCGGCCTCACTGTCCCGTCTTGTTCTGCTCCAGCAGGGGGCGCTGCTGAGCAGTCGATGTTGAAGGTTGTAGGTGGCATGGTGATGAGCTGCTACGCCAAATACTGGATCTACGTGTGTGGAGGGATGTTCATCATGGTGTCGTTTGCTGGGAAGCTGGTTGCATATAAGATTGTATACATGCTGCTGTTCCTGCTCTGCCTGTGCTTCTACCAGGTAAGACCAGAGCTCCGCTTCATGTGACGACTGCAGTGAACACTGTCTTTGTAAAACTCTTTACAAACAAAACAACATCATAGAACTTTTCAACATCATATGAGCATCATGAAGACCGAGAGCAGAAGGTGACTGTAGGTTCCCTGCCGGCAGTGGGCGGGGCCTGTATTCTTTCAGAATGTCATGTTGCTGTCACAGCTGGTTATGCTGTTTGCCTTCCTCAGGTGTATTACTCCCTATGGAGGCATCTGCTGAAGCTTTTCTGGTGGCTGGTGGTGGCCTACACCATGCTGGTGCTGATCACCATCTACACATACCAGTTTGAAGACTTCCCTGTGTACTGGAAAAACCTGACTGGTTTCACTGACGAACAGTACGTTCTTCACGGTCGCCTGTGGCGGTTGGGTCTGACTGATCTACTGATCGGGATTCAGACTGACAGCATCAGACGTTCTGACCTTTTCCCTTTAGGCTGGCGGCGATCGGATTGGAGACGTTTGATTTGTCGGAGCTCTTCACCAGCATTCTGATCCCAGGCTTCTTCCTGCTGGCCTGTATTCTGCAACTGCACTATTTTCACAAGCCATTCATGAGGATCACAGATCTGGACAACGTCACACCAACACACAAGTAACACACACACACGAGTAACACACATACAAGGACACAAGTAACACAGAGACACTAGTAACACATTGATACGTAAACAGAAGTGACGCTTACATAGAAAACACAGCACACTCACACCAGAACCTTACAATTAATTAACACACAGACACTCACAAGTAACTTGGACACACACACAGTGTTTGTTGGTGGGATGTTTCAGTGAGTCATTGATCTGCCCACAGACGCAGGAACAGCGACGCAGTCGGCTCTGCTGATGCTGTCGAGCTCTACACTGAGGAAGACCCGTGCAACACTGAAGAATCTGCTGATGAAGGTAGAACTCAGAAGACATCTAGTCTCTCATTTGTTCTGCACAAATGATCTCCTCACAGGACGTGATCTTGGTCTTTCTGGTTCTTTACGTGGCATGTCTTTTGTAGAGGAGTTGATGCCTAGTAAATGGGGTCTGGTGATGGACCGGCTGCTGGTTTTGTCCAGGAAGTTCTCGGAGATCCTCTCTAAAGTTCAGGTGTTTCTCTGGAGGCTGTTGGAACTTCACATCCTGAAGATGGTGGCCTTCTTCACTGTCTGGGTTGCTTTGCAAGAGGTGAGAGGTCTGTTGTCACTCTGAGGATGAATAAGCCCCAAAAACTGTCTCACTGTATCTAAGTCAGCTTCCAAGCCAGTGTCAGACCTGTGAGGTCCTCTTGCTGCCTGTAAGGGGTTCCAGAATGTGGGTATTTGGAACATGTGTTTGTGTTGTTTGTCTGCAGGCGTCTGTGATGAATCTGGTCCTGGTGGTGCTGTGGTCGCTGGCCATGCCCTTCTGCCGCTTCAGGCCCATGGCGTCCTGCCTGTCTACGGTCTGGGTGTGTGTCATCATCATTTGCAAGATGCTGTACCAGCTGAGCGTGGTCAACCCAGAAGAGTACTCCCGCAATTGCAGCACGGTGAGCTCCTCTTGGTGGCATGCAGGAACCTCAGCAGAGCCAGGCTTCCAGACACTTGCAGGAGCGAGCTCAGACCTGAATGTGGAGCACAGAAAAATGAGGGCGGGATCATAGGTCGTCGGAAGGTTCAATCATTACTGATGGAAGATAGATTTATAAACCCACACACACAACAAACAGCTGGATTATCCAAAAATTGAGTTTACAGCCCATTATAATCAATGCACTGTTCTTTAAATGCAATATATATCACATAAACTCAATGCTGCATGAACAAACTTTTATTTTGACAGCCCCTTTTTTCTTTACAGCCTCTGACCAATCACACCAAGTTGTTGCTAAACTCCTCCCTCTATAAGGAACCAGTGGATCCAGCCAAATGGTTCGGCATCAGGAAGGACGCCACAGCGCTGGGATACAGTAAAGTATGTGTGATGCTACCTGCAGAGTTTGCATCTGTAAACTAACAACAGGGCTCACACCTGTGAGCTGGCCGGTCCAGACCGTCCAGACTGGATTGATGGACAGGCAGACACATGAACAGAGATAAATAGAAATACTTTCACCTTAATTGAAGAATTTTTAGCCTCAGTTCATTAAATCCCACACATTCTAGATTATAAGTTTTGTGTTTTCATTTCTGTCCTGTGCATTTCCCTGCAGAACCATTTGATAGTTCTGATGCTGCTGGTCTTTGAGGCCACCGTGTACCGACACCAGGCTCACCATTACCGCCAGCTGCAGAAATCTCCACCTCCAATTCCTGCAGTCTTCCCCTCTGCAACAAGAGACTCTTTAGACCAAGGCCTGGTGGCGTGCCTCAAATACCTCGTCAACTACACGTTTTACAAGTTTGGACTGGAAGTGGGTGACTGCACAACTCTAGTCTGGCTTAAAAGTTGCTCTTAATTTCCCTAAGTAGAAGTCCTTGAGATGACTTGTTCCAGTGCATCTCTGCTGCTGTGTCTAATAAGCTTTTACTTTGTCCCAAACAGATATGCTTCCTGATGACGGTGAATGTGATCGGGCAGAGAATGAACTTTCTGGTCCTTATCCACGGCTGCTGGATGGTTGCCATCTTGGTGAGGCGGCGCCGAGCAGCCATCGCCAGGATCTGGCCCAAATATTGTCTGTTCCTGTCCATCTTCATGATCTACCAATACCTGCTTTGTGTGGGCATTCCGCCTGTCCTCTGCATGGGTGGGTACAAGCCAGAGATCTCATGGATGTGCTTTCAGTGAGTGAATGCAGGCGGCTTCATGAAGCCCGATGCTGAGAAGCTGAAGGAGGAAAACAAAAGGGCACAGGGCTCAACCTTCAACCCCAAATTACAAACATTTAAATAAATCAAGTCCATAAAATGTCTCCAGAATTGATTCTGAATCAAAGAGGCGCAGGGATTTTGAACCAGACTTTATTTATTATAATGATTTGGTAGTTTGACATACCCTGCCGTTCAGCACAAAGTCTGTGTGATCCCACCACAGTGTCCACAGAGCATACATGAATGTGTCACATGCATACCTAAATCTCTATTTACCACATGCCATCTGGGATATTATGAGTATTAAGGCTGTCTGCGTTTGTCTCTGTAGATTACCCGTGGAGGTGGAGCAACCCCGTCCTGCAGGACTGGGGAACCCTGGACGCCCTCATCAAGTGGTTCTACCTGCCAGACTTCTTCACTGTGCCCAACTCTGGCAACCTGATGGGTCAGTCACATCTGTCCATTTCTGTGCTTTGTAATCGACAACCCAGCGAGTCTTATCTTTTAGTCTCGTCGATGGAGGCATTTGATGCCTCCAGCCTTCAGTAGCCTTTCCCAGCCTTTGTGTTTCAGTGATTACACTAAACACAACTGTGTTCTCTTGTCATAAGAGCTGCTGATGACCATAAACTTGGGAATAGCCAGGTGAGGAAGATGAAACGATATTGAGCTTCACAATGATGGCATTGATGATTTTGATTAGAATGTGGGAGATAATCAACTGATGGTAACAGTGACGGTGATGATGATGAAGGTTATAGTGGTATTACAAATAAGAATACTTTTTTTAAAGAAATCTCAGTGTGAATGACAACACGATGATGATAACGGTGGTTCATAGATGTAAAAATGATGGGGGTAATGACCATGAAGATGAACGTGATGGTGCCACAGAGCATTGGGCTGATGAAGAGCTGTGTGTCTTGCAGCGGACTTTGTGCTCCTGATGTGCGCGTCGCAGCAGTGGAAAGTGTTTGACTGTGAACGCACAGAGGAGTGGATGGTTCTGGCAGGAGAGAACTCAGATGAACCCGAGCCCATGGAGGGTCGGCTGTTCAACCCTGCGCCGAACTTCATCAACTGCAGGTAAACAACAGAAACTGACTTTCCTGAAGAGCTGATGCGTATAGTGGTGCAAAAAAGTATTAAGTCAGCCACCAGTTTAAGTTCTCCCACCAAAAAACAAGAGAGAGGCCTGTAATTTGTATAATAGCTATAAATCAACTATAGCTTTAATATTTTAGTAGTAAAGCCAAGAAAAATAAAAGTTTAACCCAGTTTACTATTCCCTGAAGGCTCCTGAAGGCCTTCAGGGAAGCCTGATCAGAATAAAAATGCATCATGTAAACACGTCGTTCAGAATACTCTTCCCCCATCAGACTCATTCGGATCAAAGTTTCCTTCCGATGGATATAGGTGGGTTATGCCGATTGTTGATCCGACCGTGGGTCACTACTGCTCTGGTTTAACGTCATGCGTAGACGGTGTGGCTTTGAGCGCAAACAGAACCGACCGGCTGCTCCATGCGAGCAAACCGTGTCTCTGAGCAGAGCAGCCGGACTCGTAGCTTCGTGTTTGCGGGGAGGGGAGGGTGCTTTGTTACGGTGTGCTCTCCGGAGGAGGCTTTGCACCGCACTCTGTCCGGCTGCTTTGCATGAGTGGGCTGCCGAACTCAGGAGAACCGTGTCTCTGAGCAGAGGAGCGACTTTGAATGGCTTTGAACACCAAAGTGCTGCTCCGCACAGTCCTGAGAAACCGTGTAAACAAACGTGAATTCATGTTTCCAACATATTTACGTGAAGCCAAGATGCAAATGGCGGAATTGACCGCACAGTTTTTAAATGCAACCACGGCTAAATGTTGTTAGCACATATTAGCTTAATCCTCACCCTTCTTCCGGGTCAGTTCGGTCAAGAATAAATCATGGCTTAAAGATAATATTAGCGAACATGCACTTAATAATAATCATAACGATAATAAAAAGCCCGTTTAGAAGATTAATTATCATAAAATTATGCAATGATCATAAAATGGAAGACACACAGGATCACTGAAAACTCCCCTTTATCTGAGGGTGGAAACATTATACGTCATCATGCTTTAGTTCAGGGGTCGGGAACCCACGGCTCGCGAGCCACATCTGGCTCTTTTGATGGCCACATCTGGCTCACAGACAAATCTTTAATTATTAAAAATAAATGTCATTAGACTAGTCCTTCTTGGGCGCAATGCGATGCCACCCCGTGGCGCGCAGTATTAGCCGTGCTTTGGCAAAAAAATCTGCGCCACTACTGGTTTCCTATTATCTGTTCTATCACAGAGTTTGTAACAGCCTGAAACCTGCAGCTGCGTTCCCGTCTCTGAGAAGGAGCGCAGCTGCAGGGATGGGATGCGTGAGGAGGAAAAGGAGAGGGGTAGTGGGCTCAGGCAGCAAGGTGAAACGCGCACTGATGTTCAAAACTTAGTCACATACCACACACTGCTGGCGTGAGTGTTGCTGTACTGACAGTGTTTGGCTCCACGTCTGCATGTGAGCAGTCTTTCTCACATCCAAAGGACATTCAGACCAACCTACGATCACCGGATGAAAGTCTCAAGTTATTTCTTTCTGTTGTGTTTACTTCTTTTTCGCACCATGAGTGTGGGAAGGGGAGAGGATGAAGACACCTGTGCGATGTACAATGTTTAGCGTGTCAAAGTAAAAGAGCAGAGTACGTCTTATCATGTGTCTCTGCCTTTAAAGGGGCATTGCTACAGTGTTTGTTTGCCACATATAACATACTGATCCGTGAGAATTTTACCAGACATCAAACCGGTCCGTGGTGCAATAAAGGTTGGGGATCACTGTCATAGCGGACTGAGTTGGACTGGGTGTGGCTGTTGGGATGCTGGTTGGCCCTCAGTTGTGTCGCTCAGCCTGTCGTTGGGGAGTTTGGACCAATGGGATTCAGCTATGGGCCTAATAAGGGAAATAGGAGGGCTGGTGCGGGAGGAGGGAATAAAAAGTTGGGAGAAGTGCTCTCGGCGGGAGAGACTGAGGAGTTGCTGAATAAGTTGTACGGGGTTGGTTACGGCCTGCAGTAACCAGAATAAAGAACCTTAAAAGAGGTTATGCCTCTGTGCCTGTGTGTGGGAAAGGGACGCTACATTATTGTCTGGCTCTCACGAAATTACATTTAAAGATATGTGGTGTTTATGGCTCTCTCGGCCAAAAAGATTCCTGACACTTGCTTTAGGGGGACCGATCTGTGCAAAGCACATGTGTTAATCTCAAGGCCTTGAAGACCAACTAAGTACTCCTATTGTGGGAAAACACCGTCAAAAACCACAAGTAGGACCACGTTTCTGAAAGAAATAGCAGGGTTCTGTCTCGTAAGGCCTCTGGAGTCTGATAACTCTGGAGTAAAAGAATGAATGGGGCCATGTATGGTCAGATTGTGAGTGAAAACCTCCTTCCATCAGCATTGAAGATGAATCGTGGCTGGGTCTTTCAGCATTACAACAGTCCCAAACACACGTTGCCTGGGTAACGAAGGAGTGGATTCATAAGAACCATTTCAAGGTCCTGGAGTGGCCTAGCCAGTCTCCAGATCTCTACCCCATAGAAAATCTTTGGAGGGAGTTGAAAGTCTGTGTTGCCCAGCAACAGCCCCAAAACATCACTGCTGTAGAGGAGATCTGCATGGAGGAATGGACCAAAATACCAGCAACAGTTTGTGAAAACATTCTAAAAACTTACAGAAAACGTGTGACTGCGGTCGTTAAACACAAAGGGTACACAACAAAGTATTGAATTGAACTTTAGTTATTGACTTATTTGACTGACAAATGTAGCAATTATTTCATTAAAAGTCCTACAGTGTGTTCTCCCGGATTGTTCCCCCTATACTGTTTTCCAGAGCTGAAGTATTCCAATGAAGAACATTAGAGGCCTCTTTCATCTTTTTAAATGGGAGAACTTTCACGAGCGGTAGTTAACTGAATACTGCACTGGAGGTGTGAGCTTCATCAGGTTCTGCCTGGAGGAAAAAACGTGTGTTAAAGTTCAAAGGCTGGACCCTCACTCATTGTTCTCCTCCTCTCCGTGTCTGTCCTTTCTCAGGAGTTATCTAGACATGCTAAAGGTTCTGGTGTTTCGTTACTTCTTCTGGTTCGTGCTGTCCGTGGTCTTCATCACAGGAGCCAGCAGGATCTCAGTCTTTGGGTTGGGCTACCTGCTCGGCTGCTTCTTCTTTCTGCTGTTTGGAACCAAGCTGATGGTGAAACGCTCTAGAACCCGCCTCATTCTGTGGGACTGCCTGATCATTTACAACGTGGCTGTCATTATTTCCAAGAGTGTTTTATCTGTAAGCGTAAGAAGCTTCCACGCTCCTCCTCCTCCTCCTTCCTCCCCCTGATTCTTCTCTGATGTGTGTGTGTTCCAGATCCTGGCGTGTGTGTTTGTGTTTAAGATGCAGGAGCGGTTCTGTTGGGTCATCCAGCTCTTCAGCTTGGTCTGCACAGTCAAAGGATACTATGACCGTGAGTACTGCAGAAGCAGTAATCTGATTACACGCGGGAGCTGCAGGTGCAGCTGTGGGCATGGAGCTCCTTTTCCTTTGTGTCTTCTGTTTAACCTGAACCAATCTGAACCGTCTGCAGAGGTTTCTGCAGGATTGATCTTGTGGTTCTTCTGTAACAGCAAACGCCGTGCACAGTGACACGTGCACTCTTCCAATAGAAGAAGCAGGGATCCTCTGGGACGGCTTCTGTTTTATCTGCCTCCTGCTGCAGAGGAGGGTCTTCCTCAGTTTTTACTTCCTGCATGTGAGCGCGGAGCTCCAGGCCTCGGCCAAGCAGGCATCCAGGTACATTTCAAGTGAAAGATAAGTCATGCTGTACAGTAACTGTATCTGTAACTGTAGAACTGATCATTTGGGAAAAGTTTGGATTGTTTTATATAGTACTGGGAAAGAATTTCTGATAAAAAAACAGAAAGTTCTGTTTTCTGGTCTTGATTTTGTTTTTTGTTGTTGTCATCTGATAAAGCCAATTGTTCCTTGGCTTTCTCTAGGGATCAGTTTCTGCTTTTAGATATGTCTCCTCTCTTTAAAAAAAGAGCTTCTGCTTTGCTGCTTTGACACATTAAGAATCATGAAAATATGAAGGCAGCAGGAAAGTCACGGGTCTCTGAAGAGTTTGCTGAAGCGGTTTGCTCTTCTGCAGAGGCTTTGAGCTCTTCAGAGCCAGTATGATGAAGAACATGGATTTCCACAAGCAGGCGGAGGACAAATCTCTGTCACAGCTCAAACGATCGTAAGTTTGACGACACAAATGTAGCGTCAGAGTTGATCAGAGTTCAGCTTCTCTCTTCTTCCTCCTCTTCCTCTCTTCACTGACTTCCTTTCAGGATGCAAAGGATTCGCTCTAAGCAGCAGAAATATAAAGACGGACCAAGAAGTGCCGGGAGTGCCTCGGAAAGCCAGATTGATGGTAGGACATGAGACGTTCTGACTCAAAATCAATCACATCTGTGGTGCTGAAGGTCCAGAGTGAACTTCTGCAAATGTCTGAAGGCAGCTTTGAGAAGCTTCTGCTCTGATGCTTTGTTAAACATCAGCCCAAACTGTTTCCTCAACCTATGTAGGTCAGGTTTCTGTATAACATGTTCCTGTAGGTCAGTGCTACTCAAATAGTGGGGCGCGCCCCCGATGCGATGCCAGGGGGGGCGCGCAGTAGTACTGTAGTGGTTTTAGGCACAGGTAATATGGGCAATTGCCCGGGGCGCATTTTTAACGGGGGCGGTGGTGACAGCGGATCAGTGCTTGGAAAAAAATCTGTGTCACTATTGGTTTCCTGATCTGTTCTATCACAGAGTTTGTAACAGCCTGAAACAGTGAACTGCCGTCCCTGCAGCTGCTCCTGTCTCCTGAGAAGGAGAGGGGAGGGGTAGTGGGCTCAGTCTGCAAGTGGAACGGAGCACACAGAGAGCTGCGCAACACCAGGATCATGGCGTGCCTTTAGATGACTCAGCTCATGCTAATAATGTCATTCTTTATGAACTATTGTAGACATTTTGATGACGTGTCTTTATTTTCCATCAATGTATTCTTTGTCTGCCTGTGGTTTAGTTGGTGTCAGTATTTGACAGCAGGTAATGCAGGAAAACAGCTGCACAGATCATAAATTATCCATCATTTAGAAAAGAAATCAGCTCAATGTTTTTATCTATTTCTTCAGACTAAAAATGTTAAATATATTAATATTGGTGCTGCTGTGTTCATGTTTCAGATCAATTTACATTTAATATTATTTATTGATTGAATTATTTTTCTCAGCATCAAATGGTTCAGTTGATCAAAATGTTTCTAGATTAAATAATGACTGACAGATTTTTTATTTCAGGCTCTTTAAGCTTCTTTTCTGTTTTAGACTAGAACACAGTTTCTGTGGCTAAATAAAGTTAAGATTTGTTGAAAGTGGATTTATATTGATGTTTTCTTTTGTTACTGTTAAAAGATACAATTTAGGTATGCTTACACAATTCGTATAGATACTAACCTTTTTTTATTTATTTATTTATAGATGCTAACCTAATATATTGTCACCGTGCGAGTGTGCATGCGTGTGTGTGGGGGGGGGGGGGCTTGCAAAAAATGATTGAGAAGCACTGCTGTAGGTCATGTTTCTGTAGAACATGTTTCTGCATCAAAAAGCAGGCTGTTCAGCTTCTCCTTCATTCCAATGTCTTTTCCTCCAGATAGTGTGTCAGAGCAGAAGCAGTCCCGGCAGAAGAGGTGGCATCAGCCGTGGTTGAACCATGCATCTGGTATGACACTCATTAAAAGTTTCATTTTGAAAGCATTACATAGTCAAAATTAATTTTGAAGTTAAAAAAAAATCGAACCTGTTGAGTATTTGTAACATGAACAGAAATACTTTTTTAATTAAATAAATATTTGTTTGGACAGCTTTATTTGCAGATTTCTTTGCTTGTTAGAACATTAGGATGTAAAGCTTGTGGAGATTCTGGCAGATGCTCCAGAAACATGGAAGCAGGAATCACAGCACGGCTGAATGAAGTCAGACTTTGCTGTCTTGCTGTGTTGCAGTGATCCACTCAGGAGAGTATTATCTGTTCGAGTCTGACAGTGAGGATGAGGAGGACCTGACCTCTGAGGAGAAGAGGCCTCGACGGCTGACGGCCTCTCAGGTCAGACCCTGTTCAGCCATGTTTTGCTCTCGCTCGAAGATGCAGGCGCTGCATGAACATGTCTTCCCCAGCTGGCGTACCAGGCATGGGTGAGCAGCATCCGCAAAGCCCTGAGGGAGCGCCAGAAGATGCAGAAACTATCCAGGAGGACACACCCACAGAAACTACGGGGGAAGACTTCCCAGCAGGAGGGGCTGTCTGAGACAGGTACCACGACTGTGTGTGTGTGTGTGTGTGTGTGTGTGTGTGTGTGTGTGTGTGTGTTTGTGTTTGTGTGTGTGTGTGTGTGTTTTATTTGTGTGTGTGTGTGTGTGTGTGTGTGCGCGCGCACGTGTGTGGGTGTGGGTGGGGGTGGGTGGGTGTGCGCGTGGGTGTGTGTGTGTGGGTGTGCGCGCACGTGTGTGGGTGTGCGCGTGTGTGTGTGTGCGTGTGTGAGTGGGTGGGTGGGTCGGGTGGGAGGGGGGGGGTTCTGAGGAGCATCCATCACTGACTGTATGAAGTAACCCTAAGACATTCTATCAGGATGTGAAGATGGTGTATCTGAAGAAACTCTCCTTAAAGGCGAGGAAGAAGAGGAGGAGCCTGACGAAGAGCGCTCCGGTTTGTTCATTCCCTTCTGTTTGGCCAGCTTCCTGCTCCTCGGATTTAATGTGTCCTTATATCTGTTTCATGTTGTACTTAACATTTGAAAAAGCATTTCCGATTTTTGTTTAAATCTTCCCCTCTATGCTTTATTTTGAAAGCCTTCCTCTTCTCTGCTGTTAGCTGTTTATCCCCAGTGTGAAAGCAAGAGGGGGGGGGTGAACAGAGGAGGAAGAAAATTAAGACAGACAAGTGAAACATTGGGTGGCTACGGTGAGACAAGAGACTTAGGTGAGCGGTGAGGCACAGGTGAGAGGAAAAGCACAGGTGAATTTTCAGGGGGAAAACAGAAGAAATGAGAGTCTAGACCAACCACATACAGGTGAATTTTCTGAAAGAGGGACAGACACGAGAATTTTGAGCTGTAAAGACATACAAGGATTTTAAACTATACCTGAACTCCCATCATTGAAGTGTTCTTCTCTGGGTTTTTTCTTTTTGCTTTGGGATGTTTGTGGATCTGCTGCCTGTTCTGATCTCCTCTCTGCTGCAGGTCATGGGGAGATCTTGCAGAAGATCCTGGACGTCCTGCGGCTGCTCTGGGCCATCATTTTGGCTTTAGTGGATGGACTGACTGACTGGCTGAATCTGCTGACTAAGCAGTACCGTGATACCTCCACTGTTCTTTGCAATGAGCGCTACCTGATCACGCACAAGATCCAGCAGGTCAGAGCAGGTTGAAGCCCCATGAAGCGTCAAGTTCAGCTCCGTTCCTGCAGCTGCAGGCCGAACTCATGTTTCTCTGTTGTGGGTCAGTGTCCTGCAGCAGGAGAGCAGCCAGAGCCCAACCAGAGCCCCCCACCAGAGGCCCATGTGGGGGAGGACACTGGAATTCCAACCAGCAACAGGTCATTGGGGGGGGGGCGACTGTCATTACTGTTATGTTAAATGTCAAAAACAAGAAATCAAATTAACTTCTGATCCCACAATGCAGCAGAGACTCACTGCTGTCCTCATCCTCCTCTGGTGTTGCAGCCACACATCATGAAAATGTCGAGCTCCAGCTTTGGCAGCAGCTCCAACCTCCTGAATGAAGAAACTCGGCCCAGTGGGAGCTCTGGACTGCAACCTAATATGTTCACAGCACACAGACGGTCCAGGACAGCCAGTGAGCTCCTGTCGGAGAGGTGAGCCAGACCTGAGCTGATCCTGCAGATGATCCTGCAGCTGATCCTGCAGCTGATCCTGCAGCGGAACCTGCAGCTGATCTTACAGCTGATCCTGCAGCTGATCCTGCAGCTGATCCTGCAGATGATCCTGCAGCTGATCCTGCAGCTGATCCTGCGGAAATGATCCTGCAATGATCTTGCAGATGATCCTGCAGCTGATCTTGTTCAGATGATCCTGCAGCTGATCCTGCAACTGATCCTGCAGCTGATCTGCAGCTGATCCTGCAGATGATCTGCAGCTGATCCTGCAGCGATCTTGTAACTGATCCTGCAGCTGATCCTGCAGATGATCCTGCAGCTGATCTTGCAGATGATCTTGCAGCTGATCTTGCAGATGATCCTGCAGCTGATCTTGCAGATGATCCTGCAGATGATCCTGCAGCTGATCCTGCAGATGATCCTGCAGATGATCCTGCAGCTGATCTTGCAGATGATCCTGCAGCTGATCTTGCAGATGATCCTGCGGCTGATCTCGCAGCTGATCCTGCAGATGATCCTGCAGCTGATCCTGCAGCTGATCTTGCAGATGATCCTGCAGCTGATCTTGCAGATGATCCGCCACGTGATCCTGCAACTGATCTTGCAGATGATCTTGCAGATGATCCTGCAGCTGATCTTGCAGCTGATCCTGCAGCTGATCCTGCAGCTGATCCTGCAGCAGCTGTTGATTCTTCCATACAGCTGCTTCCTCAGCAGCTGTCTGATCTGTCAGCGTCTTGAGCGCGCTGCAGGAATGCTCTCTTTAGTAATCAGGTAATAATGGTTGGGGCTTCATTTGTTTCTAGTGGACAGTTTTGCGTGGAGGAGCTGGAGCAGAGCAGAGAGTTCTTTGAGAGTCAGAACCGTCTGCTGAAGCTGCTGCTGGCTCTGTACTCCCTGCTGTCCGCCCACTCAGAGCTGCTCTGCTACCTAATCATTGTGCTCAACAACGTGGTCAGCGCTTCCGTCATTTCTGTGGTGCTGCCCACCCTGGTCTTCCTCTGGGCCATGCTGGCTCTTCCAAGGCCATCCAAGAGGTTCTGGATGACTGCGATCGTCTATACAGAGGTACGACAACCTACAGGCACCCGCCGTGGTTCTGAAGCAGTTTTCCTCCCAATCAATTCAAAACATTTCATTTGATAATAAAGTGCTGATTCAGAGGGAGAATTCAACTAACAATGCAGTTCAGTCCAGAGGATTTCAATGTTTATAATACCTGATATAGGTGACAAACAGATTATAATAACAGGTCTGCTGCGACAGGGGGGGGCACAGACATTCACTGAAATACTGGAACATCTGTTCTAAGACAAACAGATGCTTTAGTAACAGCAAAACCCAACAAACAGGAACATTTTGGTCCTGGGAAGGTTCTCTGTTCGGTTTGCTCCATGTGTGAATGTTGGATGGGTCAACACTTGTGTTTGTCAGCTGCAAACTGAAAGTTTGACCCAGGGCTGTGCTGCTCCTCTGCAGGCGATGGTGGTTCTCAAGTACATTTTCCAGTTTGGGTTCTTCTCGTGGAACTCGGCTCATGAGATGACGGTGAACAAGGACAGGCCCTTCTTCCCGCCACGCATCCTGGGCCTTGAGAAAACTGACAACTACCTCAGATACGACCTGCTGCAGCTGCTGGCGCTCTTCTTCCACAGAGCGCTGCTCATGGTCTGTACTCTCAATCTGAAGTCATTCCAGCTTTTTCTAACCTCCTAACTAACCTGGATGAACATTGTGAGTTCTGAGGAGCATGTTTACGGTCTCCAGCTGCACAGAATAGGAGCTGTGGCTCAGAGGGAACTCTAGTTCTGAGTCAGAGACAGCCATTATGAAGCTGTTGGAAATCCCAGATCCCCAGGTTTGGCAGATAAAAAAACATCCTTTGTGTAGCTGCAGACCCCAGACTGCAGGCTAGTACTGTAAAAGTACGCGAGCATGCCCACACGTGTTGGTGGTGCTGCTGGGGGGGGCAGTGTTTGATCTCAGCTCCACGTTGGCCCCATGTTTCAGATTTTTAATCAAGCTGTGCGTGCTTCTGTGCGAGACAGTGTGCATACGTAAGTGTGTGTGTTCATGAATGAGTCTTTGCATGTGTGTGTGAGCATACATGTTATTATGTGTGCGTGCATTTGTATGTGTGTGCACATGCACGTTTTTTGCATTTGACCGCGTGTGTATACTTGTGTGCGTTTGTGTGTTCATGGAAGCCTGTGTGTACTTGTGAGCGTGTGTTAATGTATGTCTGTGTGCAGCGGTATGGGCTGTGGGACCCAGATGGGCCCCCAGAGAAGCCAAGCCTCCCATCCAAAGAAGGAAACTCAGCAGTGGCGGATGGAAGGAGTGGGGAGGAGGCGCGGAGCTCCGTGTCCAGCCCGACAGATGTGCCCGTCCCTGAGGTCAGCTGCAAGCAGAGGCGGTGGGGCTCATTTGGGTTCTGCTCTTTCTGAGGTTCTTCTTCTTTGTGTAGGAGCAAGTGAGCCTTTTGGCAGCAGGGAGCAGCTCTGCTGCTGAAGCTGCCGTAGGCTCCCAGGACGACCCTGCGGCACCAGCCGGGTCCGGGGCTCCTGTGGAAAAAGTAGGAGGTGTGGAGGCGTCAAAGAGGGACGTTAAAAAGAAAAGGAGCATCCGGTTACGAAGGAACAGGCAGAGCAGGGAGGGGGGGTTTACAGGTGTGTGCATTATCCTTGCTGGTGGTTTGATTCCTCACTGCAACAGCTGCATTCACATCTGTATGCAGGTTAATGAGGGCGTGCAGCCGTCAGCTAATGTTGTTCACAAATATTTACCTGAATCATGAGCATCAGCATTGCCCTTCCTTGTCCTTGTCCGGTAATCTAAAACAGGGGCAGCATTCCTGCAGCTCTATTATCAATCTGGGGGGGGCTGTCCTTGTTCTGGCTGACCCCTCTGGTTCTTGTCTCCTGAAGCAGAAGCCCAGACCACAGAATCTCCACCAGAACCAACAAAGAAAAAGGCTAAAGGCAAAAAGAGGGAGGCGGCCCAGCTGAGAATGCAGGCAGTGGGACAGAAGATGAAGCAAGTCCTGGTGTCTGGGTGAGACATTTATTTATTTGGGAAATTGCACATTAAAAAGGGTTTTTACAAATGTGCCAGAGTGACCCCAGAGGCCATTTTTCATCTGTAGTCCCTGGACGGGTGGCAGATTTGTCTCCCTGGTGAACTGTTCACCTTTTCCCTCCACTGATCTGAAGGGGGTTAGGTACAGATTTTTAGGCCCGATGCCCTTCCTGACTCAAGCCTGTATTTTATCCGGTCTGGGGACCGGTACAGGGGACCTAGATTTGGCCCCCCTTGTGGCTTCATAGTTAGGCAATAGCGTGAAGGGTCTAGCCCGGGCGTCGGCAACCTGCGGCTCAGGAGCCGCATGCCTCTTTAGCGCTGCCCTAGTGGCTCCCTGGAGCATTTTCAAAAATGTTTGAAAATGTAAAAAGATGGGGGAGAGAAATATATGTTTGTTTTAATATGGTTTATGATGATATGATGAAACTGTCTGGAAGTTGAGCTGTCAATCAATTGGCTGCGCTGGAGAACTGTCCGTGTCCCATACAAGGCACGTCTCCGCACAGCTTCAGAGAGGAGCAGGCAGGAAGCTTAGCTAAGAGCATTGTCTCCTTTCTGGTATTACAAGCCCCTTCATTTAAAACACGCACCACATTGAACATTGCACAGGACTCATCAACCACTCCCCCTCCCACACTCATGGTGCGACATAAAGAAACAACATAAGAGGAAGAATGAACTAAGGTGGAACAACAAAACTGCCGTATGAAAAGAAACGTGGGCAAACAGAAACGCTCATGCTGAGCCCTAATTACATAAAGAGACCGCATCCCACAATCCCCTGCTGCTAACAGACCTAGAATGCACATGACCGCCACTACAATATTACTTTTTCTTAACTTTATTGTACAAAACAAAAGTACAATACAAAACACAAATTTACAAATTAAACTTCAGATATGCCAGGGGAGCATTCTTTTGTTCGAATCTTCAAAATAAAAATGACATCAAAAATCGGATTTCTTTATTGCATTTCTTTAATTTTGTCAAAGCAATGAAACATAAATTATCGATATTGTAGCGACCTGGGGGTTAGCCCCGCCTTCAGCCCCTAAGGCTCATGGGAAGTGGGGAGATTTGGGGTAAAACCTTGAGTGAGAGTTTTGTAAGTCGAAGTCACGTTTATGCTGTTTGGGCTGTTTATGTGTGCCTAAATAAACAAGCTTGATCCTGATAAGGAATTCCGGTGAGCTTCCAATTCATTACTGCTTGAAACCACCGCAGTGCAGTGTATGGACACAGACAGTTCTCCAATAAAGTCACTACGCTAGCAGTTTGACTTTATCTTCCCCGCTATAGTGTCAATCCGGCTGGGTCGTTACAATATAGAAATGAAGTTAAACTCGCACAATAGAGCAGTCACGTGACGCGTCAATCTCCACAGAATGCATTAGTAAAGCTCATTATGTGCTTGAGGCAACTTAGTCATTTTGATAGTAGGCTAATATAGATACATATTGCATGTGTTGCCTTCATTATAAGGCTTAAAAAGAGCTTTTAATTTTTTTGGCTCCAGACATATTTGTTTTTTGTTTTTTTCGTCCAATTTGGCTCTTTCAAAATTTTGGGTTGCCGACCCCTGGTCTAGCCCAAAGACCCACACTGGAGAAAGCTCATCGCGTCCCAGTAAACATGTCCCAGTCCTACATGCAGCCATCTGAGCCATCCAGGATGGGACATTTTTGTCATTCTACCTTTCATTCTAAATCCAGAGGTCAATTTTTTAACAGGAAAAAAGTAGAAGCTGACCCATCTGGGAGATAAATGGGGCGGCCGTGGTGTAGCGGTAGAGCGGTCGACACATGATCATAATATTGCAGGCTCGATTCCCGCCTTGCAAGCCCATGGGTCGAAGTGTCTTTGGGCAAGACACTGAACCCCACCTTGCCCCTGGTGGGAGGTTGGCGCTAGTGTTCGGCAGCAGAGCCGCCGCCAGTGTGCGAATGTGTGTGACTGGGTGAATGTGACTGTGACTGTAAAGCACTCTGGGCCTTGTAGGTAGAAAAGCGCTATACAAGTATACGCCATTTACCATTTTATGTAATAGTAGAAGGAAGATTGAATAATACTCCTGTTATACTGGCAAACATATATGCTCCTAATTGGGACAATGGTGTCTTTTTTACTGGAATTCATCTCAGAATTTGGAGAGACGTTTTTAAAGAGAAGATTTTCTGAAGGCCATAAATTCTATACAAAGTGGGAAATCACCAGGACCAGACTGCTTCCCAAATGAAAACATTTTTGTTTATTTTATTGAATATTATCTTTTATGGTGCAACAGGGTGGGTTTGTCTGGGGTTTCTGAAAAAAAAGAAAGAAAAAGAGTTAGAATGTTTTCTACACTGTGTATGTTGCTGAATGTCAGCAGAATGAATTATGGCAGGGTACTGGAGGAGGATGGTGTGACCAGAAGATAACATTTCCAAGGCTCCTTCTGTGTGCAGAGGTTCATCTCACTCCTCAAGAGTCAGTTCCATGTAGATAAAAATCAGAGCAGATCAAGAAGCTTTGCTGGCAAAAGCAGCAGCTTTGAGAAAGAAAGAAGCACTCGTTCAAGAAGAAATTCACCTAAGAGCTAAAGCAGAGGAAGAAGAAATGCGCCTCAGAGCAAAAAAGGAGCAACTGGAACTTGAAACTGACCTCACTGTTGCATCTGCCAGATTAAAGGTCTATGAGAGTTTAGAAGATGTTCAAAGTTCTGTGGCTAATCCGTCTGAGACCAGAGGAAAACCCAGAGTGGCGTCCCAGCAAAGAACCCAGCTTAGTTGGTTGTGCATGTCATGGTCAACCAAGGGTTATGACGCCAAGGTGCTTTTACCGAAATATTGGTTAGGCAGCAAAGTCTGTCCCAACTTCCTCGCAAAGACATCCTGGTTTTACAGGAGACCCTCTTACCTAAAGTTCCTTCAGAGCTTTTGAACACCAAAACAGATGACTGCCATATACTTCTGAAAGCAGTTCACAAAAGGCGAGCCACTCAGTCTTGTTCGAAGCTGTGAATACATGACTGCGGACACAGCTTATCATAAAGCAAGAAAACTTCTTCAACGTTATTATGGAAATTAGCTTAGAATTGACACAGCTTACATCAGAAAGGCAATGGCATTGCCTCAAATGAGGCCACAAGACAGAGAGTCACTGTTTTCCTTACAGGATGTTGCAACACAATTAATAATGTTTGCTGAATGGAGGAAATAAACAATCCAACCAACATTAAACACACTTTAACTAAGCTTCCATACAAGCTAGAAGAAAAGTGGAGGAGCGTCACTCACAAAGTTAAAAAAAGGAAAGAAGCAACGTTCCTGGATCTCGCGGACTTTGTCAACCGTGAAGCAAGAGTTGCTAAGGACCCACTTTTTAGTGATGTTTTGGAGTCAACTACATGGGGACACAAGTATGAGCAAAGAAAAGGCACCTTTGCTGTGGCTGTATCTTCCACTCAAGAGGAAAGGATTTAGCCAGAAAAGACATGTTCGTCGAAAGCCTTTCAGGGTCACCGCCTATACTGCAAGAGACACCATGCAACAAACCTGCAACGCAATCAGGGCTCTGCCTTTGAAAGAACAAGTAGAATTATTGAAGTCTCTAGGCCTCTGTTTTGGGTGTCTAACAGTTGGTTATCTATCGAGGAACTGCCAGAAGAGGTTGTCCTGTTCTAAATGCTCATACATGCATCATTATCTGCAGAAAAAGACAACACTGAAAACAAACAAGATGCAAGAAAAACAAGTTCCATCCTCTCAGCAATTTAGAAATGGACAGGAGCTTCAGGGGCCGGTAGCTAAAAGTGTCTGCTTCCAATCATACCAGGTCAAATGACACAAAAAAACTGTCAAATTCGTCAAGATCTATGCGTTCCCCGACCAAGGAAGCACTTCCATGTTTTGCACCGAAGGACTCTTGCAAAAGCTGAAAGCCAAAGGAAAAAGACAGAGATGCTTCTTTAAACTATGACAGAAGAACAAAAGGTGGGATGATTTGTTCTTAGTGACATGAAAGTGTGCAGTTTGACCAGTAGCTACTTCATAAAGCCTCACAATGTTTACACCAACCTGAAATACCGGCAAGGAAACACAACATACAATCTGTTAAAGTGTGGGTGACATGGCCTATTTTAATAAGCCAAAATATAGTAAATAGTCTCTATTTCATGTTGCGATTGTTTTTAATATTTTTCGAAAAAGAATAAATAGCGAAAAACGCGATATAAACTACGAGGACGGCCGCCGGCTTCACGCATTCCGCCGACTTCGCGCCGCCATGTTTGTGACGTAACGAAAGGAAGACAAGGAAGACAACATGGCTAGCACCGATAGCGAAGCACAGAGTGATGCTACCGTCTCTATTAGCGATTTATCATCAGATGAACAGAAAGATGAAGAGGAAAGTTGCGGAGATTATCATGATGATGAGTCACTTTTGCAACCGTATCGATTCGAACCCTTCTGCGAAAGTGAGGAGGATATAGCAGAAAGTAGTAGGTCTAGTGATGCCGATGACGATAGCCAGCATGAAGATTCGGCTAGACTCCAGTAAGTCTAAAAAATGTATAAAATTAAATTACTCCACTTACCCTAAAATATACTCAAAATGTCCCCTTTTGGCCTAATCTAAACAAAGGTAAACACTGGTTTTCAACCCAATTTACAAAATAAATGTCACAAAATAAAAGTTTCCCAGATATTACTACTCTTTAGTTAACAAAGTCACTGTATACCATTAACAACTGTGGAACATTAACAGTTTTACCTGTTTGAACCAGTTTGAAACCTTTTCTCGTGCGCGCGCGCTCACACACACACACACAGTTCAGTTTACTCACGGTACCGGCACCTCAAAAGCAAAAGAAAAAAAAACGTTGCAGGCCTGTTGCTTCTCTTGCAAAACATTGAGTGCGTTGAAATACTCCAGTTGGATCCAAGGACAACAGAAAACACGACTACTTCGCCTCAATGTGATCCATCGTGATGCACACTAGCTAGCTTAGCAGCCTCCGCTCCCGACTCCAGCGCCGTCCTCTCCGACCCAGAAAACGGCTCGCTCGCTTCCAGCTCACCCGCCTTTCCTCGACTCAGAAGCCAAGATCCTCCTCCCAACTCTACGTTCAAAATTCTTCGTTTGTGTCCCGGTTTTTGTCCCTTCGAAAACGCAGACTTCTCTCCTGCAGATCTGGAGGGAAAAATCCTTCGCCGTCCACCTTCTTGATTTTCCCCTTTTCAGCAGCGTTTCTTGTTTTGGGAATTTTATACACAGATACACTTTCACTAGATGTATTGCTACATCCAGCTGCCACACAACGACTTGGCATGTTGATGATTAACAGATTTAAACACGAGAGAAACAAAGACTACCTGTTTTGTTTACATGCTGTCCGAAGCGGAACTGCGAAAGTCAATGCCTTTCGTTACGTCACAGGTCATATCGAGGTCACTTCCAGCCTGCGCTCTTAGCGGCAGATCCAAATCTCTGATTCCTTCGAAAGATGTCTATTATTCATATGCTTCAGATTTTTTTCGACGCGAACTATTGGTATCAATAGAATCAGCGTTTAAAGGGCTTTTTTATTTGACAAAGTTGTTCAAAGCATGGCATCCACACTTTAAAGATTTGAAGGAATGATCCTACCTAAAATGTGTGCGCCTTCCACGCCCGGGGTCAGGTGTTGATCTCCTCATGGTGCAAACGCCTATAAAACCATGGAACCATGGGAGATCATCAACAGTCAGAATGGTGGGCCATGTGCCATCAAAACGGCACTTGGTTGGGGTGTCAATGGACCCCTCAGTGGGTACAATTGAATTCAGTACGCTTCCATACGTTACTTCAGTGTCCTCCAAACCAGTAACCGTTGATACGGCGGCTGGAATTTAACGGCAAGTCAGACAAACTTGGATGTATCAAGATGTGTCTTGGTTTGATTTAGCGGCACCGACTGCAATAGTCTGACTGAAATGTGTTTATTTTTGGTGCGAAAGGTTATAGAAAAGTTATGGAAAACCATTGCTAAAAGAGTGTACGAACCCTGCTACTGGAATGGCAATAAAAATGATTCTGATTCTGTGTGTATATAACATTGTAAAGGGGTAAATATATATAAATAAAATATAAAAATGAGCCTTAGGAAAATACTAACGGGTAAAAACTTCTTGTAACAGAACAGTAGTTATTGATAAACATAAGAGGTAAAAATTCAGTCTAAACCTAAAAGAAGCTGAGATAGATATTGACATTGTAAAAACTATCACAACACCAAAAAAATATATATATATTTATGTTAAGATTATGGTTCTGTTCGCAGGGTTCGGAGTGTGAGTGAGCCGGCTCAGAACTTCTTCAAGAACCTCATGCAGAATAAGCATCAAGCCAGTACCGACGTGTATGCTCTGATGTTCCTGACCGACATGGTTGACTTTGTCATCATCATCTTTGGCTTTTGGGCCTTCGGGGTAAGTTAACCACTTTTTGTTGTGTTGTCACTTTTTGTCCTGGGGGAGAAAGCTGAGCTTTGACCTGTTGAAGCTCTGCTGGCAGCTGCAGGGAAGAAACATGCATGCGCTGAAACCTGAGCTTGTTTCCATAGAAACACAGTGCAGCCGCAGACATTGCCTCCACCCTGTCAGAGGACCAGGTCCCTGAGGCCTTCCTGGTGATGCTGCTGATCCACTTCAGCACCATGATCATAGACAGAGCCTTGTACCTACGCAAAGCCGTACTGGGGAAGCTCATCTTTCAGGTACTGTCGCAGCTGCAGTTTTAGCTTCTACCTCAGTCAGTGTTTCCTGTTTTTTCTAGGGGCGTCCTATGAAATCACATCATAATCCTTACATCTCAATCATCTCCCTGCTTCTTTTAGGGGATCCTGGTGCTTGGGATTCACGTGTGGATGTTCTTCATCCTGCCTTCTGTCACTGAAAGGTGAACTGCATTAGTTCTGTTCATGCATAGTCCTGGAAAACGGCTCTGAACCTCACCCTTCTGTGTTTCTGCTCAGGAAGTTCAACCAGAACTTTGTGGCCCAGCTGTGGTACTTTGTGAAGTGTATCTACTTTGGCCTGTCAGCTTACCAAATCCGCTGCGGATACCCAACCCGAATTCTTGGCAACTTCCTCACAAAGAACTTCAGCCACCTCAACCTGTTCCTCTTTCAGGGGTATCACCAATAAAGAACCAATGCAGAAACAGCCTTTGACTGACCCGTCAGCCTTTGACACATGTGCACGTCTGTGCAGGTTTCGATTGGTGCCGTTTCTGGTGGAGCTGCGAGCCGTCATGGACTGGGTCTGGACCGACACCACCCTGTCTCTGTCCAACTGGATGTGTGTGGAGGACATTTATGCCAATATCTTCATTATCAAATGCAGTCGAGAGACAGAGAAGGTGAGATGCACAAAGAGGGGGAGAATTGCCTCCCCCAACCCCCACAGGCTTCAGGTCAGGAGGCTGACAACAGAGATGATCTCTGACTTGTTTTTGCAGAAATATCCCCAACCAAAAGGACAGAAGAAGAAGAAGATTGTGAAATATGGCATGGGTGGACTCATCGTCTTCTTTTTGATCTGCATCATCTGGTTTCCTCTTCTCTTCATTTCATTGGTCAGATCAGTGGTGGGTGTGGTCAACCACCCCATTGATGTCACGGTCACAGTTAAACTGGGAGGTTACGAGGTAATTCTCAGCTGATCCTTGTTAAATACTGGTCAAAAGAGCGGAAGGATGCATGCTGGCTGATTCTCAACCCGCTTTGTTTTCCACTCATGGACATGCACTCTGCTTTCTTTTAACTGCTGACCACAAGCAAACGCCAGGTAAACACTAACAGCTGCTTTTTTCTGTTGGAGAATGGAGCATGTTTGAGTGTTACATCAGACTTAGACAATGAAAGGACCTAAACTGAGCTGAGATCAGAGAGAGGCAGCAGGGACCACTCAAACGTTCAAACCCACCCAGTAAGCTTCACCTGAGCCCTTTCTCTGTTTCAGCCCTTGTTCACCATGAGTGTGCAGCAGCAGTCCATCCAGCCCTTCAACAACTCTCAATATGAGGAGCTGACTAAAATGTTTAAAGACAATGCAGTATGTATCTGTTCATCCTTTTTCTGATGTCCTCTAATATCTGCACTGATCAGGGTGTGTTCTCTGTCCTGCTGACAATTCTTATCTAAAATGTATTGGATGGATGGATGGATGGATGGATGGATGGATGGATGGATGGATGGATGGATGGATGGATGGATTCTATAGATGGATGGATTCTGATCTTTGTTTTTTTCTGCGTGCTTCATTTAGACAGCTATGCAGTTTATCACCCTGTATAGTTATGAGGATATTGTGACAGCCCAGATTGAAGGAAGCTCAGGATCTGTTTGGAGAATCAGCCCCCCCAGCAGACAGGAAGTCATAAAAGAACTCCTTGGAAGTCAAGTTGACCTGACTCTGCGCCTCGCCTGGAATTTCCAGAGGTTAGATGTTTTTTCTCTTGGAGAGTTATGACCATCGCATCCCATTTTCCGTTTATATGGACCTTTAGACGTTCTGCTAGGCTGAGCCAGCTCTGCCCTATGTGTCTGGATAGGACCAGTAAGAGATAGACTTCATGTTTGGACACGAAGCTCGTGGGTAATTTCTTTGGCTCCTTGGTGGAGCTCACTTTGACAAAGACTGGATCTGGTACATTAAATGCATTAGACCAGTGATCCCCAACCTTTGTAACCCTTTTAATGGACCGGAATGACGTCAGAAAAGGTTTTCACGGACCGGTCTTTAAGATGTGGTGGATGATTACTATAGCAACGCTATGACAAGGGAATAACAGAAGAGAGTAAAGAAGTTATTTATCTTTCTGTGCGGCCTGGGGGGTGGGGACCGCTGCATTAGACCACTGCAGAGGTCACTGATTTAGTACCTGTTTCCTCATGGTGAAGTACAGATTTCCTATAATTGTGTTAGTGAGTTTTCTTGGTTTACAGGGACCTAGGAAAAGGTGGGACGGTCGAACACACCTTTGACAAATACTCCATTGACCTGGAACCTGGAAACCTGGTCAGAGCAGAGTTGGCATCGCTGCTTATAGGCAATCGCACTGAGCCTGTGTAGGTCTGGATTTGAAAGCACGTTCTTGGAGAAATCTTTTCAGGCTGTTTCTAACAGATATTTCCTTATTCTCAGGCTTGTTCCAAACTTCTTCCCTAACTACATCCGGGCTCCCAACGGAGCCGAGGCGAAACCTGTCAGTCAGCTCTATAAAGGTCAGACGTCACATCATGCCTACAGTTTGCAATGCTACTTTTCTATCAAGAAATGTTTCCCACGGTCTGGATCCATGCCCATTTGCAACCCGGGCACGTTTGGAGAAGACCAAGGGTTCTGTAGATGTCCTTTAAGTAAAGTTTAAAAGATTACAAGTTTACTAACGCTTTCCGGTGGGGTTTTAAACCAAATGAAACTGGTGCTGTGTGTTACATACCAATACTGTCTCTGAGCTCTAAAGCCATAACGTTGAATGAGTGACATGTCACACCTTCTGATCAACTGGCTGACTCGACTCTGGTGTTGGAGTCCAGATCCTCTGCTGAGGATCTACATTTAAAGACAGAGTGTCAGGAAAAGATTACAAATCTGTGGAAATGATCAGTTTGGTTTAAACTTTTCTCCTGACCTTCCTGCTGCTGCAAGTTATGGATTTTTGACACAAAGGTCAAGTATGTTGAATGTAGATCATGTCTGGGATGTTGGAAGAGTCCACCAGACAATAAACCAAAGTCATGTTCTGTGATATGAAGTCCAGGACCAGATGTAAAGTTGGACCTGAAGTCTGATCCCCATCTGGTTGCTGCTCCTGTAGGTGGGGAAGACGGTTATCTTGGCATCACCCTGTCCCTTAAGAGTGACCGCTCCAGCAACAGCAGTGGCACCCGGGAGTGGTGGGACATCGCCATTGAGGGCTGTGTGCCGCCCTCTTGTGGAGTCCTCCGCATGGTCATATTCAACGACAAAGTCAGTCCACCCAGCCTGGGCTTCCTGGCAGGATACGGGTAAGAAACACTTGATGGCTCACCTGTGTGGAGGTGTGTGCGGGGGAGGGGGGCTAGATCAGAAACTGAAGTAATGTCTGAATAAAGAATGTCTCTTTTATATTCTCAAGGCCGTTTAGGTCGACAGAAGTTCTTTAAAAAATCACCTCAGGACAAAAACATGTTTTCTCCTAACCCGAACACATGAAGCTTTGATCTTCCTGAAGTGGCTGGTCTGTGTGTGTGTGTGTGTGGGGGGGGGGGGTGCTCAGGGATGAGGCATTGCTTGAATCTAACCTCTTCACTCTGGTGTCTTGCAGCATCATGGGTCTGTATGTTTCTGTGGTGTTGGTCATTGGAAAGTTTGTGCGCGGCTTCTTCAGTGAAATTTCCCACTCCATCATGTTTGAGGAGCTTCCATGCGTGGACCGCATCCTGAAGCTCTGCACCGACATCTTTCTGGTGCGTCTGCAGCTACACCCCATCAATAGTCCTGCCTGTTAATAGGCCTCTTGAACCAACAACCTGTTTCTGTGTCTGAAGGTGCGTGAGACCGGGGAGCTCGAGCTGGAGGAGGAGCTGTACTCCAAACTTATTTTCCTGTATCGGTCTCCAGAGACCATGATCAAATGGACTCGAGAAAACCGGGCTGGAAACCGGGACTGAGAGATGCTGTCACCATGTTTACTCATAAGGAGTGAGGAGACACCACAGGGGGGGCTGTCAGCTCATCAGAGATGAGCAAAATCCCCCCAGCTGCTCACCAGCTGAACATTCCCAAATGGGACAGGCTGCAGTGGGACATGGGGGTGGCTGCCCCCCACCAGCAAGGGAGGCATGCTCAACATCTAATTATTAATCCCCTCTGACAAAAAAAGAGTTTAGTCTTTGGAAAAAAGCCCAAGAACAACAATGTGATGCTTTGGTCTTAACTCCAACACAAAGAACCTGAGACAGGAAGCTGTCATGTTTGTTTCTTATGCTCTGACACGTCACCATGGAGACTTGGAGATTTTAACAGACTGAGTCTGACTGCTGGTTAGCTTCTCTGTTTTCTGCAGAATCGTTTGTCTAAACAGTTCTGTCTAAACATTTTCAGGCCTGAGCACAGCAGAAACTCTGAGGGTCTACAGAGCTCTAGAGGACCTCAGGAACTTCTGCTACAGAACAAAACTGTTAAAAAACAAGGCCCCGCCTTTTGTTAAACTTTTGCACACTACTGTACTTTTGTGATTGCCTTGCAGAGGAAAGTTGCTTGTTCTGACCTGTGCCTTTCAATGTTTCCATGCCAAAACCCTTCGGAATCCAGTCCAATTTAGACAGAAGCATAAACGGAGAATAATATAGCATATTTCTGCCTTCATTGATGCCCAAAGGGCTTTGCAATCCCAGTCCCTTTCACCTGTGTTCACCCACTGACATCGACAGGCTGCCCTGCTACGCACTGACTAGACCACCGGGAGCAGCATGGGGTTCTGTGTCTTCCAAAAGGACACTTCGACCCATGGGCAGGCAGAGTGGGAACCAAACCTTCAACCTTCCAATCAGAGATCAGTTGTTCTACCTTTGCACTACAGCTGCCTCGAAAGGAGTAGATGTAAAAAAATAAAAAGTTAATCAGTTTAGAAAGGACTAATGACCAATCAGAGGGCTTCAACTTAAACAAGACATGAGGAGCGCTGACATTTGGTCTAGCAGAAGACATCCATTCAGCTCAGGCTGTGGGGATGTTTTTCCAGCGAGGAACGGGAAACTAAAACTCTCTTTACATTCTGTTTTTACTCTCCTGTACAGGTTTTCTGTTTTGAACTAAATTATGTATGAAAGGTTTGCACAGCTCCAGCATGCACAGTGATGAGCTGCTCCAAGGTGCATGACACTGAGAGCATAATGAGGGTTGGCTGAGCTCTGAGAGTTCACTATACTGACAGGTTTTACAAATCTCTGAGCAACTTTATCAGCACTTGAAGGTATCTTCTGTTTCATTAAACGCTGTCTAAGACTGTAGCTTCTGTGCTACATGGTTACGCAAAGAAATAAATACTTCTCACCTGTTTGTTAATTGGGAGTCTTCTTGTGGCGTTTTCTTGGAAACCTGAAAGCTGAATGCACATTCAACAGCTTGGCACTCGTACACGCAGCATGGCTGCACAACACCGTCACCTTCATCACTTACAACTAGACCATCACTGTCCCTGTCATTTTGAACGAGATGTTCAGCTCCTTTAACGAAACCCAGAAACACTGTCATCTCAAATCTACCGTCATTTCCAGACTATAGAGCGCACCTGATTATAAACCGCACCATTACATTTTTAAAGGCTAAAACGTTTTGTAAGCCACACCAGTCTATAAGCCGCATGTGTTCACATTGAAACATGTGAATGAGGATGTGTATGTGCTGAAACCGCGCCGCGTGTGTTAGAAGGAGGGAGCTGCTCTCGCTCACTCTTGCTCTGCTCAAGCTCCTTTCTCTTACACAAACAGCGCTGACACACAACTACAACACCTGTGTAGTTAGTTCATTAGTTGTTAGCTAGTTAGTTGTTACTGTTATTTGTTAATAAAGAATACTGCTTTGTAATTATTACTTGTACTGGTGTTCATCTGCGACGCGGCCGTCGGGGGATTTTCTGTGTGTGTGTGTGTGGGGGGGGGGGGGGTAAACTGCAACACCTGCTGCTTCATCACCCAGGTGATCAGAAATCACACGCAGTCACACCTCTAGTCTTTGGTTAGGTCAGTTTGTTTCTGATACTTTGTCAGTTCAGTTCCTGAAGTTAAAGTTAGGTTTGTTGCCTGAGTTATTTATGTTTCTGTTGACCTCTTTTAAGAGCTTTTAAGGGCTCAGTTTGTTCATCATCATCAAAAAATTAAAACTTTCATTTTTTGATAAGCTTCTGTTGCCCTTTTTGGCCGCTCCATCCCTCACAGTTGTGTTTGTGAATTCTGAAATTTCTTTCTGAAGCCCCCCTGGAGATTTTGTACTATTTTTTATGGTTTTTGTCAGCTATGATGTCATCATAGGGGGAGGGGTCTTCTCACCATGCCCAAAATTCAAGTTCACCTAGCAAAAGATGTGTTTACGTTTTGGGACTTTTCGAGCATGTGGCGAGGTCCTATTCTTGCTTGAAGGACAAAGTCAATGTAAATTTTTAGCTGAGTCCGCATTTTTTGTTTCTTTTGTTTTCCACGTCAATTTTCCTACTACAGTCATATTGTATGTTATATTGTTTTGTTCAGCTTGAGACAGGAAATCGTGTTTAGGATTTTTACAGCATTCAGATGAAGAATGTACGAGTTAGCGAAGATCGCAACAGTTGTGATCTCGCCACATGCAAACAGTTCAGAATCTACTTCTAATTCCAACAGTAGTTCCCCAATGATGCTCAAAAAGTTAACAAATGACCGAGCAAAATCCCTAGGCTGAGTTTCCATTTTTAGCTGGTGCTAAAGATGAGTTTTATTTTTTTTTTAGTTTCCAAGGTCAAAAGTCAATGAAACTCGTGATCGTTGTAGACTAAAGCTGGCTGCTTGCACGTGACATTTTTGGTAAATCACACCAAAAAAATGCTGTTTTACCATGTTGTGGAAAACGTTATAATCTCCTAAACTCACACTTTCACACAACTTGGCCGTAGGTTGTGTGGCTATCCCATAATATTATCAAAGCTTCCTTTGGATATCCCCGACACGTGTTTGGTTTTATTTCTGTATTTAGAAATATTTATTGGCCCCATAAACGATTTTCCTCCCATTATTTTTTTTTTTGCGGTTTCAGTTGCTGTGATGTCATTGTCTTGGGAGGGGTGTCGTTCACTATGCCCATAATTCATTTTCACCGGGAACTAGGTTTGTGGAAATTTTGGTGAGTCTTCACGCATGTGGCGGGGGTCAAATCTTTGGTCAAAGGCGCAGATATTTTTCCAACTGCGAAAATTATCTGGTCCTTGCAGTCAGTGACTGCTGCTGCCGGCCATAATGGGTTTTTACAAGGAATTTTGTTTTGGTATGTTTACACTATCATGGCAACATAAATGTGTAAAATAAAATGAATTGAACAAAGGAGAAATCTTTAGAGAAACAGATGGGTGAGACAGTTCAATACACAGGTTTTAGATTGTGGGAGTCTTTTCTTTTCCTGCTTTGCATGTTCTGGTTGTGGAGACAAACCAGGATGTGACTGAATAATAAGTGGAGTGGAGGTGGACTATTTAAAGGGAGACTAACAGATCCTTGAGGGTTAGGATTGTAGCTGATAGACTGTTCAAATACTGTACTTATTTGCCTCCCTGTATCTCTGAGTCACACAGGTTGAATGTCTGTCTAAATATATCCTCGATTGATCTCAGGTCAGAGAATCAGATCGTCCAAAATGAACCAATATCAACTATGAATCGCTGACCACTAGTTGTGAAATGAATGGAATGGATGTTCAAATGAATCGTTTCACCCCTAGTGTGAAAACTGCTGAAATGATTCTTTTCCTAAATAAAAATGTGTGAATCCCTCTGTGGACTTCCAAACAGTGGCACAATCATTTCACTGTTCTGTTTCTTTGGTTAAATGTTGCATACAGCATTCGCTTTACAATATTTTATACATAAACTGTCCCTATAACACAACTACATTATGATTATAACAGAAACAGATTTTGGAAGTTTTATTGCTGCACACATAATTCCTCTTTTGTGACAAACTGGCCTTTTTGTTGAATTTTGAACTCTGGCCAATAGTTGTCACTCCTTTTTATGCTTCAGAACACTGAAGCAACAAATTGCTTCATGGTGGTTCAGTGGTTTAGAAAGCTTTAGCCTCTCCATCACTCCTCAACGCGCACAGCCCTCTGGGAGTGGCAGACTGCAGGTACGGAGGCCTCCGACAGGGGGCGGTGCTGCAAAGTAAGGTCTGAAAAAGCACCGAAGAAGCAGCAGTTGGAGGTTATGGCGTCACGCGGGTCCCCACGGCTGCTGGACAGACTCCTGTTTACAGTCAAGGTGAGTCGGGCGCGTGCACAGGTAATGTACTCGACCCGAACCTGCTCCGCCAATCCGGAGCGCGGGAGCGCGCATTCCGGGCGTCAGGGAAAGCACAAAGCTGACAGCATTTCGACTTATGAAGAACGGTTCAGGTTCGGTTCTGGTCCCGGGGACCAATAATGACGTCCAGCGGGGGCGGGGCCTGAGCTGTCACCGGTTCTGAGGGAAGAGCTCCTCAGAAGAGGTGAAGGTCTGCAGAGAGGTTCTACAGTGCAGACCCGGACGGTTCTGCTGGTTCCTCTTCAGCTGCTCCTGGCTGGTGTTGGGAAAGTTTCTCCGATCTGGATTAGAACCAAACTGAACGATGATGAGAATTCTGCATGAAGCCCGGCGTCACCTGAAGCTGTCAGAGGAGACTCATGTCCTCATCTGTCTGCAGAACCCCACATGCCGGTCCAGATGCTGCACGCTGAGGAGTCGGGCTCAGTACTCCTCCAGCTGCAGGCCCGAGGAGGAGCAGGAGGAGGTAGGAGTCCTCCTCAGCTGACGGCTGCCTGCAGGGGGGGTTGGTGTCTGCTGATGTGTCCTGTCCTCCACAGACCTTCCAGAAGCTCCTCATCGCCAACAGAGGAGAGATCGCCTGCAGGGTGAGACCTGTCAGTCACTCTTCCTGAAGAAGACCCCCCCACTCATGAGAGCTGAGAGGGGTGGGGCTTCCTGTCTGACAGTTCAGTAACATTCAACAAAACTGTCTCAGTTACAGTACTCTGATTACTTTTAAGGGACCCTGACTGCAGAAAAAAGCCTTTCTCAGATGAACCCGGCCATGTCCATCCTCTAGAGAGCGTTTCATGACAAAAACAGGAAGTGGCGGCGTTAGCTGGCCGTTTAGCTCCTCCCCAGGACAGTAGGAGGAGCCTGACGTCTTTACATTCAGTAAACGTCTTATCCAGCCTCTCTAGATGCCACAGGGTGGATTTCTGAGTTTACATGTGAGAACTGGGATGGAAAGAACGCTGGACGCAAAACAGCCCCCGTCAATAAAGAGGGGGGTGGGTGGGCGCTAAGCATATGGAGGGGAACCCATGAAGGGGGCCACAAGCCCCTCACCTAACACAGAGGTGAAAGAAAGTTGGGGACAGGCCAAATTCTTTCTTCTTCAACCAAAAAGCAGACCTCCCCCCATTGCACGGGCTGCATGCAGAAACCAAGGGCTTAGAGGAAGCAGGAGAACCTTCTGGAGCTTCACAGGAGGTTCTTCTCACAGATGTTCATCTTAAGGACTCTGGTTTGCAGATGAATCTTGTGTGAGGTTCTGTTCCCAAACCGTCTCTGTTCTTAGGATCTCCTCTGTGCTCCTCTGCAGGTGATCAAGACCTGTAAGAGGATGGGCATCCAGACCGTAGCGGTTCACAGCGACGTGGACTCCAACGCCGTGAGTCTCCTTTGCTTGGTGTGCAGCGTTTCCGGACAGCGTAGACTCGGTTCTGGGCGGAGGCCCGTGTGGGTCCAGCATTGACGAGAACTGGGCTGAGTGTGACGTCTCCCATGGAAGTGACTTTCTTCTGCCCCCAAACAAAATCTGTCAAACAAACATTTCAAACACTGGACTTGGGGCCCAGCAGGTTCCACCTACTATTGAGACTTCTGATTGGTCAGTTTATAACTTGAAGAAAAATCCTAAAAGCATGAGGATTATCAAGAACATCTCTAAAGGTATCCGATCAGGAGTGGTTCTTCTGACAATAGAATGACTATTTGCTGTTTATTTCTCTACAGAAGTCTTTGGGATTTTGGCTTGTTGGGACCAGCAGGTACTTCCTGTTTGGAACCCCAAGGGGGAGGGGTCACTCAGTCCAGTTCTCGTGTCATGGTGTGTACCACAGTCGGACCACTGTGGCTCCTGTGATTACTGGGTCTGAATTCAGGAACCAGCAAGTGACATTTGACGTTGGGTGTGGGCGGAGCTTAACCAGTAGTCCCTCCTCTTGCAGATGTGATGTTGAATTTCCCCTTCAGTGGATTTCCCTCATGTCCACCCTGACTCCTTCTGCACTCTCATGTAGGTGCATGTAAAGATGGCTGATGAAGCAGTCTGCGTTGGCCCCGCCCCCACCAGTCTGAGCTACCTGAACATGGATGCCATCCTGAATGCCGTCAGGATGACTGGAGCTCAGGCTGTAGGTGCTTCATGCTGACTGAGGTAAACGTCCTGTGGCAGCCCAGCAGCTGAAGACATTTCTGCTCCTCCCCCCAAGGTTCATCCAGGTTACGGCTTCCTGTCTGAAAACAAAGAGTTTGCAAAGCGGTTGGTGAGTCAGAAACCGACACCGTTATTCAGAACCACAGGTCTGAGCTGAGGTGAGGCTACTCTTCTTCATCATCTGACGTTTTGTAGTTTTATCCGTCTGTCTTCAGGCTGCTGAGGACGTGACCTTCATTGGCCCAGACACCCATGCAATCCAGGCCATGGGGGATAAAATCGAGAGCAAACTGATCGCTAAGGCCGCTAAGGTCAACACCATCCCAGGATTTGATGGAGTTGTCAAGGTATTGTTCTCAGCCACTGAGAAGGCCAATCTCCAAAATAAGCCTGTTGACGTCAGGCATCCGATGACTCAAAAGGTTAACATTTCCTGGCACATCATTCTGATTGGTGTTGTGTTTAGCATCTTCCACATCTTCCCCCTAGTCAGTGAGGGGGTAGATGGGGCAGTCATACTGGTGAGGGGGGAGATGGGGCAGTCATACTGGTGAGGGGGGAGATGGGGCAGTCATACTGGTGAGGGGGGAGATGGGGCAGTCATACTGGTGTGATTTACTGCCTAACCATGATGTGCATCTGTGTCAGTCTGCAGAAGATGCTGTGAAGATCGCCCAGCAGATCGGTGAGTTCATCGGTTGTTACCCCCCCCTTTTGGTGTCTAGGGGTATCTAGGGGGGCAGAACATGAAAGTAATGTCTTGGCCACCAAAAAGAAAGAAAGAATATCTCCGCACAAATGTTTAAAAATAAATAAACAGCAACCAGCATTAACTAAAGAGTGTAAAAGACTTCCAGGGTGAACAAGCCAAACAACAAACAAACCCCTACCTGAGCATGGAATCTTACCTGCAAATGAAAGAAGAAAACAAAGACAAACTCTAACCTCCCTAGACTAACAAAAACAGGAGAAAACATGTACCCCAAAGAAAGGAATGGCAGTTCACTACAGCTTCACTTAACAGAACCACAAGCAGAAAATAAACAAGTGGACACAAACACAAGTACTAAAGAAACTACAACAAGCCACAAACTACAACACAACAAAACAGGTGGAGAACTACAAAACAACAATGGAGAAGAGCGCCAAGCTGCAGTGGAGACCGGCTGCAGTCAAGACTCATCTGAGCGGTGCTTTTGGCGGCCTCCATCAGCTTAGGTCAAATGGAGGCCACACCCTTTCCTTCAAAACCTGAAGATAATCAGACACTAACGATCCACAAAAACAACAAAAGTCCACTCTGATAGAAAAAAATACACAAGAACAAATATATAAAATCAAATCGGCCACAGCTGTACCCCTACCCAAGATAAAACTACTTTCCTAAAGAAGCATTCATCCCAGGTGGAGCACATACACAATGTTGTAACTCTCACAGAGCGCACCAACACAAATTCAAGACGCCACAAACTTATGATGCACCACACAAACTCTAGACTGCCAAACAAGACGCAACACACAAACTCAAGACACGCCCAACAAGACGCAACACACAAACTAAAGACACATCAAACGAACTCAGTAGGTGTGATGCTCAGGACACGCCCACTTTAACTCAGGACGCGCCCGCAAGACACGCCCATTTTAACTCAGGACGCGTGCCCGCAAGACGCGCACACTTTAACTCAGGACAGCGTGCCCATAAGACACCTTACATTTAACTCAGGTAGCCATGAACCGTCACTTTAACTCAGGACCCGCGACCGCAAGACACGCCCCCTTTAACTCAGGATGCGCCCGCAAGACACGCCCCCTTTAACTCAGGACGGGTAGCCTGCAAGATACGCCCTTTAACTCAGGGCGGCATGCAGTTCACGCCCACTTTAACTCAGGGCAGCATACATGAACCGCCCACTTTACTCAGGGCCGCGCCCTCAGGAACACGCCCTTTAACCCAGGGCGCCCCCACAAGACACGCCCACGCTAACCCAGGACGCCCGCAAGACACGCCCGCTTTAACTCAGAACCACGCCCGCTAACTCAAGTGCGCGCCCATAAGACACGCCCCCTTTAACTCAGGACGGGCGCCTGCAAGACACGTGCCCCTCCACGTAGGACGCGTGCCTCGACACAAATAGAATAAAATACACAAAACACAGTACAAACAAAATCAGATACAGCCACAGCCGTAACAATCGTGCACGCCGCTGCTGTCAAAACATGGATCTGATTTTCAGCAGCTTGTAGATGGGGCGGAGCCTCCTGTTTCCTCTTCCTTGCCATCTTCCTCTGCTTTAAAGTCTTCTTCTACTCTGTTTTAAGACAAACTTCAGCCATCAGGTCCTGGACAGAAGACCAGAACCTGATGTGTCCCTGACTCAGGAAGCTTGTCACTTCAGCATCTTTCAGGACCTGCAGAGCAGAGAGAACAGTGTCCAACTTTCTGATCATTTTGTGATCCCCATGAATCAAAGGGGTTAGCGCTCCCGGTTTTGGTCTTTTGTAGAACTGGATGAGTTCTGAGGTCCAGAGTCAGCCCTCCTTGAGAGTAAGCTCTTCATAGGACGGACCTGACCGCAGAAGGGACCTCGGGATCAGAATAATTGACCTGGAGGCGGCAGATGATGGAGAAAACATCAAGAGGAAAGCAAAGATGTTTAGAGAGAACAGTGCTGTTCCAGAGAAACTGCAAAGTTAGTCAGATTCCTAATCTTTACCGTTCCACAGCAGCTTTAACCTGGTCCTGTCTGTTCCAGGGTACCCGGTGATGATCAAAGCCTCTGGGGAGGTAAGGCATGAGGATAGCCTGGAATGACGAGGAGACCAGGTATGTGAGTCTAGAGGAAGGTCCACTCGCTCTTCATCCAGCAAATGCTTTCCCCCGGGTTTCCTCAGCAAGCCGGAGGAGGTCTTGGAGGTCCGCTTGGGTCCTTATTAGGCTGAATACCGGCCAAGTTCACCACAGGAGGGGTTGGTTTTCTCCATACTCATGCAGCCTCTCCTCCTCTGGTTCCAAAAATACCTGACACCATCAGAACCAGATCAGCTTATCTGGGTCTTGACCACAGAACCTGGTTCCAGGGACCAGTCTTTAGTCTACTTGATATTTGGGGGTAAGATGGGTCTTTTGCATTGTTGTTCCATGTGGACCAGATTGGTGCAGTGAGAGGCTCAAACACCCCCAACAATGTGAGACACACCAAGTTTAACAGCTGCTCACACTTGAGATCTCAGAGGTAGAGTGGTCAACCCTCAACTGGAGGTTTGCAGGTTGGTTCCATGCCCACCCATGTGGTAGCTTGACATTGCTCCTGGTGTTGGTTATGGTTTGGTGCCAGTGTTAGGCAGTGGGTGTCTAGTGTGTGAATGGTGCTGACTGGAAAGCACTTTGGGCCTTTGAAGAAGGTAGTGAAGCGTCGCTTACGTAATTCCATTTACCTAAGAAGTTACATGACACCAGGAAAGTATTTTATTTGATCAATGGAAACTCAACAACATGACACATCGCGTTCATTTGGCATCATTACTGTCTGACATAAAAAGGTCTGATCCAAAACTTACTGAAGTGCCAGGAGCATCCTTTTCTAAGGAGCTGCAACCGTTCAGCAGATCACCCGGCTTAGCCGTGTGGGTAGCCGTGTGGGTGCACACCGCAATGGGTCATAGATGTAACTCGGGTGGAAACTGGAGCAGTGATGGTGCTTCTGTTCTTCTCAGGGAAGGTTTCCGCTTCTCGTCCCAGGAGGCAGCATCCAGCTTTGGAGACGACCGGCTGCTGATTGAGAAGTACATCGACAGGCCACCGGCATGAGATCAGGTACCACGCCCGTTCCTGGTTCTCCCCAGCCTGAAGAACCTGTGAGAATGACTGAGAACCCGGACTATGGACCAACCAGTCACTGGATTTAGGGATAATGCAGCAGATGTGGCTCATAGCTACTGGAACTTTCTCCCAGGTTTTTCTTCTGATGGTCTAAATCAGGGGTTCTCAAAGTTTTTATAGCGAAGGACCAAAGTAGGAACTCGACATTAGACTGGGAACCAATTTTGGTGAAAACAATAAACGTTTTAATAACTTTAATGACCAAGCGTCATTTGTACAGTTAACCAGACCCTCCAGATGTTTTCCTGGAGGTTGCTGTACAGATCTTCTACTCGTCTAGTAATCGTATCATTTGACAGACTTTCTTCCAACCCAACGTTTTCCTCAGAGAACCTATAGCTCTGAATCCTTCTCTGAAGTTCATTTCTACTGCCGTGGTCACGGTCCTTCCTTTCTCTGCAGAGGCCATGATGTAGAAAATGTTGTTGCCCTCTTGTGGTCAAATTAATACACTGTTCGCTGACACCCAGAATAATTACCCTTTTTCTAGAAACTATGGAAACAGTATTTTCCAAACAGTCTGCAGCTGGTTTAGCAACCATCAATTAGGATTTATTGAGGGCCACAGGAAATCTTTCCGCGGGCCGCCATAGGCCTCCCGGGCCGCACTTAGACAACCCCTGGTCTGAGACGATGAAGAGTTCTACGGCTCTGGCTATCACAGCAATGCAGCCAT
The DNA here is from genome assembly GCA_037389245.1 of Oryzias sinensis. Lineage (NCBI taxonomy): Eukaryota > Metazoa > Chordata > Actinopteri > Beloniformes > Adrianichthyidae > Oryzias > Oryzias sinensis. The sequence continues at coordinate 27,697,973 of CM074500.1, forward strand.
ACTGAGAGGTGTAAATGATTTCTAACCCGTTTGCTTCCTAAACGTCTTAGGAGGCGTCTGCCTCCACTGTCCACACTTCCATCCCTTCGTTTCTGCTCATGTTAGGCATGGAGAGTGCCGCCTCTCTCCTTTAGAACACAGCAGTTGTTTTGAGCAGACCTTGTCCTCAGAAGCGTGGAGCACATACGTGTTTCCTATAGATTAGAACATGCTGAAGGTCAGACCACTCACCTTGACTGCTGCTGGGTTCTCGTCTGCTACAGGTTCTGGCTGACTCACGCGCTGAGACCCTGTGACAATGGCCAGGAGTGCTCCATCCAGAGGAGGGAACCAAAGGTGGTGGAGGAAGCAGGTTAGTTCCTGTCGGCAGCGAGTTGGGAGAATGTTCCAGCTCTGCTCTGATATCATGAGCCCTTTCCCTGCTTCATGCTTGCAGCTAAAGCACCTTTCTGTGCCTGGAGAGACAGGCCCACTGTTCTTCCTCCAGTGAGAACTGGGTCTAACAAACCAAATCTGATACCAAACAGAACCAGCTGCTGCTCAAATGCATACTAATGGGGCTAATCAGTACAACGGGTCACCAACCAGACATGAAACGCAACTTGCACAACAGAAACACATTATAAGACCTACATCATGTTCATAATGCAAGCCTTTCCAAGGTAAACTGCTGTCCATGAATGTGATAATATATTACTTGGCAAACAAAAGAATTAGTATTTTAAATGAAACATGAGTTCTTTTACTGCAAATTTTCCTATCTAGAAGTAAGTCGACTCGATCTCTGAGGCTCCACCTTTAGCTCCCATTCAGCGCCCGCCCACTTCATGACATCATCCACAAATTTGAGCACGGCGTGTCTGCATTCACCCCCATAACAAACAACATCTGAACTTTTTGCAAAGATGCTGAAGAACAATCCTTCCATGTCTCTCCTGACTAGGTTTGGGGTTTCTCAAACCCTTACAAACATTTGCAAAAATCTTTCAGAGTCAGATAGCTCGGTTAGAACCCCCAGAATCTGCTCCTCCTGTTACCCGCGGATACATGGTTCTCCAGGTGTGTTTTTGATCTGATCCCAGGCCTGTAGCTCGCTCTGTTCGTCTCTGCAGCACGTTTCTGGACCCGACTACGCGGCGCGCCATGGGCGAGCAGGCCGTGCAGCTGGCCAAAGCTGTACAGTACTCCTCTGCTGGGACTGTGGAGTTCCTGGTGGATGCTCAGAAGAACTTCTATTTTCTGGAGATGAACACGCGACTGCAGGTTTGCAGCTGCTTGGAGGCTTCTCAGCGATTGAGAACAATTTGTTTTTAGAAAGTATAATCCCACTTGGACCCGTTAGGGCACCCCATCACTGAGTGCATCACCGGCCTGGACCTGGTGGAGCAGATGATCCGGGTTGCTAAAGGTTATCGGCTGCAGCACAAACAGGAGGACATTCCCATAAACGGCTGGGCCATCGAGAGCAGAGTCTATGCAGAGGTCAGTGAGGCTGCTGAAGCTTCCAGGAAATCCAGAGCTCTTAGGTTCTGACAGAGACTCAGCAGGAACGAGCAGAGGAGGACCGCCAAAGTCCTTCAGCCTCTTAAGCCGGGTCTGATTCTTCATCTGTGTGCTCTTTGATGGCGTTTCATTTCTCCACTCTGTTCTTTTCTGAATGTCCTTCTTCATCACCTGCTTGATGTCTTCCTCCTCCTTTTTCCTTTGTCTCAGTTACTGCTCCATGTTCTTAACCTGTCTGGACCTTGTGGTGTCTTGAGTCTGGCTGTGGAATGTCTCCTGATTGTGTTTGACATCTTTTCCAGACCAGTTCAAGTCCGCTTTAGTCTTCCATCGATGGACGCCTGTCCCAGCTACCAGAACCTTTCGACCTCAGCAGCCGTGGTGTGTGTGTGCGTGCATGACTTGAGTGTGTGTGTGTGTGTGTGTGTGTGTGTGTGTGTGTGTGTGTGTGTGTGTGTGTGTGTGTGTGTGTGTGTGTGTGTGTGTGTGTGTGTGTGTGTGCGTGTGTGCGTGTGTGCGTGTGTGTCGCGCGTGTGCGCGTGTGCGCGTGTGCGCGTGTGCGCGTGTGTGCGCGCGTGTGCGCGTGTCGTGGCGCATGTGCGCGTGTGTGCGTGTGTGCGTGTGTGTTGCGTGTGTGTGTGCGTGCGTGCATGACTGTGTGTGTGTGTGTGGTGGTTTTGATCAGGTGGTTTTTCTGGCAGGTCCGCGTGGACAGCGGCATTGAAGAAGGAAGTGACATCAGCATCTACTACGACCCCATGATTTCAAAGGTGAGAGCTGCCTGAGTTGAGGGTTGGAGCTCCTCAGGCGTCTTCAGCAGTGACTCCTCCCCTGTGTCTACAGCTGGTGACCTTTGAGCGACACGAGCAGAGGCCCTGGCCGGATGGAGAGTCCCTGGACGAATCACGTGATCAGGGTGGAAATGACAGACCTTCATGGAGACAGGAGCTGTTGTTCTTCTATGAGAACTGATCTTCTTCAGAGTCACCCTAACATTCCTCTGCTGCGGAAATCATCACCCACCCTTTGTTCATCTCGGTGACTTATCAGCACCAACTTCCTACCGAGGTTTATCTGAGGGCTTCAAGGGTCACCAGCTGGAAGCAGAGCGGCGCCGGGAGCTCCTGGCATCAGCTGCAGCACTCCATGTTGCTGCTGTTCACGTGCATAAAACATCCTGAAACCATAGGTGAGGCTTTCCATCTGCAGCACCTGCTCTTTCTGGAGTAGTACTGTGGTTCTTGAAGAAGTCCTGAAGTCTTTGTGCTCTCTGACGTTCCTGCAGGTAATCCAGTATTTGAGTCCCACTCTGATCATCTTCTGATCCATTTTCAAAGCTTTCCCAGTGGTCTTTTATTCTGATTATGCTAGTTTTAGCCAAAAAGAAAATAGATGTCATTTTCTAGGACATAGTTTCTGCAGAGCAGCTGGAGTTCAGTAAATTCACCTCAGAGTTGTGGGTGGGGCTATTTTTGCAGCGTAAGTCCCATCCTCCTTTAGTTTACACTCTGTCCTGCTAGCTTACAGCCCCTCACAGCCCCAATCTAACATTAGTGGGGCAACAACACGTCCATCAACATCAGATCTATCTATTCGTACAGTTTAGATCCAGATTCCAGCTCAGACCAGGAAAACAAAGACGTACATAGATCTGACCAGGATGATCAGAATGGAGCAGTTATTGTGGCTGATTCCGGTTTTTCCGTAACAACTACAAGTGTTTTTAAACGGCTTTTTTCGTCTGCTTCTCATTCACAACAATTTTGAATATAGAAATACTCTGAAATGCAATAGTAATCTGAGTGAATCTGAATGTCCCACCTTTAATGAGAAAAATGCCACAAACTTATGAAAAACACCAAAACACCATTTTCACAGGAGTCTGTCTTTAAAGCTGCAATAAGCTGAGTTCACACTGAACAGATTAATTATTGATGTTGAAGTTGTTGACCGATCATTGATATGTGTTCCTAAACTACCAGTCCCTGGGCGGCATTGTGCGGGAGGAGCACTACGCCACATGATTTTAGCCTGATCCCTATATGGAGCGCTGTCTGTGCTTATTTAATGTACCACGCATGGGAGACACGGATGATGTTTAGACATCAGGTTTATTTACTTTAAAGAACAAAAGCCTCAGAGATCCTGTCCTCCGTGTTCATGGCATCATCTGAGACTCTGCGCTATGATGAGCTTCACCGTCTGCTGCAACCAGATGACGGACACTTCAGTGCTACTTCTGTCTCTCTGTGACCCAGTTTGACAGTTTGCTGCTCTGCATTGGTCAGGAGAGAGAGAAAACAACAGGAAGAACAAAATTAGATGATCTTTTTATTAGTGTCTTGATGTCAATGTAAAAAATGTTCTAAAGTTCTGGTAGTGAAGGATCAGATTCTCCCCATGTTGGATTTGGACTCCACTCGTCGAACACGTCATGTGCCCAAATCTGAGCACAAATTCAGATTGTTAAACTCTACGTGCCCAGACAGCACCACGACCCTCAAATCCCACGGCTGCCGGACCAACGGGCGGGTCTTAGCGCTCAAATCCACGTCCCAGGACCTCAGACGTCTGTGCGTTGACTTGACATTGAAACCGGACGCCCCTGCCGTTTTGAAATGGCTCTACTCTCTTTTCAGGGTGTCCTCCTCGGTGGCGGGACACAGCAGCTGGGAGCTGTCTTTTGGAGCTGGAAGACACTCGATGCCCACATCACCAAATCAGAACGTCTATCACGGTGAGCATTTATGTTTGGCGTGGAGTTCATGCTGGTCTCATCACATCTAAGACCTCAGCTGCAAACCCACAAATGATGAGACTTGGGGTTCCACGACGGAGGGGACATTACCTGTCTGTCACTTCACCTGACACAACCTCAGCAGAACCCTCTTAAACAGTACACACCGTCCCAGAGCTCCTCTGCTTTGAAACCGGTTCTCCTGAATCCAGCCCCCCCCCCCACAAACACACACACTGCTGCTCTGCTCAGAGACACAGTTTACTTGCACAGAGCAGCCGGTCGTTCCTGTTTGAGCTCCAAAGCTTCTCTGGAGTGAAACACCGTCTATGCGTGACGTTAAACCAGAGCAGTAGTGACCAGAATAAACTGTTTGTATGCACCATGATCGGATCAACAATCGGCATAGCCCACCTATCTCCATCGGACAGAAATACTGATCCGAATGAGTCTGATGGGGGCAGAGTATTCTGAACGGCGTGTTTACATGACCTCATTTTTCTTCTGATCAGGGGTTCATTTCCATTACTGTTGTCCATGTAAGTAAGCTACTGGGTTTGTTGTTTGATGGAAGCTTGGGGCGCTGCATACACCAATCATCTGAGCTGCAGAAGCTGCCCCACATGCAGGTCTGAGCAGAGAGCAGCTCTTCTGTGAAGTGGGTTCTTCTGCGATCAGAGAGGAAGGAGGAGCATCTGTGGGCGCTCGCTTTGGAAGCAGAGAACGTCATCGCCGGTGCCCCGTTTGTCTGCAGGTGGAGGTGGACGGAGGAAGAGTCGAAGTCATTGGAGCGTGGAACTTGGCCTCCCCTCTGCTGCCGCTCACCATCAACGGTTCACAGAGGATGCTTCAGGTACGCTCCAGTCAGAGTGAATCCAGCGTCTTCAAACTGACCAATCACAGAGTCCTACCTGCTTCCAGTGTCTGTCCCGAGAGGCTTCAGGAACGATCGCTCTGCAGTTCATGGGAACCCTGGTAAGAAACCGCCTTCAGGAAGCATCTGCTGTGGCTGTGTTGTCAGGGTGAACATTCCTCTCTGCCCTCCCAGTTTAAGGTTCGGGTTTTGTCCAAGTTGGCCTCTAAGCTAAACTCCTACATGCCAGAGAAGCTCCCAGAAGACACCAGCAGCATCCTGCGCTCTCCGATGCCGGGCACGGTGGTGGCTGTGTCTGTGCACCCCGGAGACACGGTAATGCATCCCAGCAGCCAGCTCTTCTCTTCCTGATGTTTCCGTCTCTGCATCCTTCATTTGGCTCATTTGTCTTAGAAGGACACCCGTCACAAACCATCCATTCTGCAGTTCTTTTCTGTTTCAGAATGAAGGGTTAGACGGGAGACGAGAAGAAGCCACGACAACATGCACATCTTTGAAGAGCTTTTCTTCTGAGCCCAGTCTTAGTTTTCATAACTGCTGATTTTGTCCATGTGCACATGTACTCGTGCACAGACGTGCATTTCCAGGCTGCTCTGTTTTCCTGCTTAAACTTGATGTTTTTCTTTAGTTACTAACTCTGTTGTCATTCTCACATCAAGCTTCTGCTCTGCGTTGGCTGCAGGTTGCAGAAGGTCAGGAGATTTGTGTGATTGAGGCCATGAAGATGCAGAACAGCCTGACTGCAGTCAAACAAGCTAAGGTGAGAGTTTTTGGCAGATCCAGCAGGTGGGTTCAGTTCGGTCCGTGTTCACGTCTCGCACCGTGAGGCCGTGTCGGCGCTGCGGCCTCTGCTGCACGATGATGCTGGGAGGTTTTCCTGACGCCACTGTTCTGAAGCGGTTGTGTGGTTTGTTGGTCCCTGCAGGTGAAGAGTGTCCACTGTAAGCCTGGGGAGACGGTGGGCGAGGGGGACCTGCTGGTGGAGCTTGAATGAAGCCGCTGTGACCACGGATCACTCAGCAGCGCTGGACCCTCTTCCACCATCAGAGGCCTTCATGATTCTGTTTTTGTTCTACTTGTAGTTCCATTAAATAATCTAGTCTTGGCTTGTTCTGGTGGTTAATTTAGTTGTTGGGTAGAAGGTTTCAGAAGCCACAAGGCAGCACACATGTGGACCCAGGAGCTGGAAAAAGGATCACAGTTTTACTTCCCCCAAAATGTTCTGACCTTACCCCCTTTCTGACCTTTTGATTGGAGCTCAGAGTCTTTGAGTTCCTGAAGACTCATTTTCAATATGTGATGACAAACTACATCATGTGAGAGTGCACGTGTGGCAGAAAAGAGCTTTACTTTGAGAAGTATGAAGCTACAGTTGTCAGCATAAATGAGTACACCCCCTTGAGAAAGTACTAATAAACCAGAAGCTCAAACAACAAAAGAAACATTTCCAAACTTTCCTCAAAGTTGAGGTTTATTAAACACTTTAACACCATACATGAAACAAAGGTTAATGATCTAACTTGGATCACATCATCTTCAGTTTTACTTCAGTTGTCTGAAGTAAAACTGAAAACAAAAACGACCACATCTAGTATTTTGTATGAGCGCCGTGATCTTTAAACACAGCACCAAGTCTTCTAGGCATAGAATGAACAAGTTTTGATCTTGTTGCAATATCCGTCTTTGTCCATTCTTCAAGGAGAACCTCTTTGAGAGCCTGGATGGAGAGTGATGGTCCACTTGTTCTCCAGAATTCCCCACAGGTGTTGGATTGGGTTCAGATCGGGAGACCTGCTTGGCTGTTCAGTCACCTTCACCCTGTTCTTCAGAAATGCAGCAGCAGCTTTAGAAGTGGCTTTTGGATCAATGAAGAGACGGCAGCATCTTCTGCTTCAGTATAGAGCAGTACATTGTTGAGTTCATGGCACCATCAATGAAATACAGCCCCCCCACACCAGCAGCACTCATGCAGCCCCACATTAGGACACTCCCACCACCATGTTTCACTGTAGGCACCGTGCATTTTTCTTTGAATTCCTCACCTTTGCGACGCCATCCAGTTTCAAAACCATTAGGTTCACAAACGGTGATCTTTGTCTCATCACTACAGAGTATTGAGTCCCAGTAGTCTTCATCAACATGGGCCCTAGCAGATTCTAGGCGTGCTTTTTGTGCATGGGCTTCAGGAGAGGCTTCCTTTGTGGACGATAACCCTACATGCCGTTCCTCTCAGTGTGCGCTGTATGGTTTTTATGGGAGACAGTCCCTCCAGTTTGGCGTTCTGCTGCGTTTAGCTAACTGCAGTGAACCTGCTCGGCCATTTTCTTCAATCCTTCTCATCAGAAGACGCTCCTGTCCAGATGTTAGCTTCCGTGGACGGCCTGGACGTCTCTGTAAGATAGTTGTACTTCCGTCTTTCTTAAATCTTTGGATCACTTTTGCTTTGGTATTTTGACTGATATGTAAAGTTTTGCTGATCTTCTTGTAGCCCTCACCTTTTTTGTGCAAAGAAATGATTTCCTTTCTCAGATTTTGTGACATTTCTCTTCCATGGGGAGCCATTGCTGGCAGCATGAAATGGGAGGGGCTTTTCTTTGTTAACAAATACCCTTTTTTAGTCACCTGTGTGCTGGACACTATGAATAGAATCAATGGACTCACCTGTGGTTTAATGCCAGTTCATTAGAATTTTGTAGTCTTAAGTTTGGCTTTTCTCCTAAGACCATGACTGAAGTGTTCTCATCTTTGCAACATGAGGTTGAATTCATGTGTGAATTCATTGTTTTGTGTGTTCAAATTAACAAATCTTGTTTGCAATCAGTGGCTTAGCTTTGTAGGTTTATTTTGTAGTTTAATATTTCACAGAAAGTATTGATTCTGAAAGGACACTAAAGGTTTTCTGACAAATGTAGTGCGGTGTACTCGTGTACATTCAGGACCATAAATATTGGGACAGAGACACATTCTTTCTAGTTTCTGTACATTACCACAGGGAATTTTAAATAAAACAACTAAGATTCCATTGAAGTGCAGACTTTCAGCTTTTATTTCATGGATTGAACAAAAAGATTGTATAAAAATGTGAAAAACTAAAGCATTTTTTAAACACAATCCCTTCAGTTCATGGGCTCCTAAGTAATTGGACAATTGACTTCCATGCTATTGCATGGGCAGGTGTGGGCAATTCCCTTGTTATGTCATTATGAGTGAAGCAGATAAAAGGCCTGGAGTTGATTAGAGGACTCGTGCTGCATTTGGAAGATTTTGCTGTGAACAGACAACATGCGGTCAAAGGAGCTCTCCATGCAGGTGAAAGGAGCCATCATTAAGCTGAGAAAACAGAAAAAAAACATGAAGCCAGAAACTGCTACAGTATTAGGAGTGGCAACATCAACAGTGTGGTACATCCTGAGAAAGAAAGAAAGCTCTGGTGAACTCAGCAACGCGAAAAGACCTGGACGTCCATGGAAGACAACAGTGGTGGATGATGGCAGAATCATTTCCACGGTGAAGAGGAACCCGTTCACAACAGCCAACCAAGTGAACAACACTCTCCAGGAGGTAGGCGGATCAATATCCAAGTCTACCATAAAAGAAGACTGCATGAAAGTAGATCCAGAGGGAACACTGCAAGATGCAAGCCACTCATGAGCCTCAAGAACAGGAAGGCTAGACTGGACTTTGCTAAAAAGTATCTAAAAAAGTTCTGGATAAACTTTCTTTGGACAGATGAAACCAAAATCAACCTCTACCAGAATGATGGCCAGAGAAAAGTCTGAAGAAGGCATGGAGAAGCTCCTGATCCAAAGCACACTACATCATCAGTAAAACACGGTGGAGGCAGTGTGATGGTCTGGGCCTGCATGGCTGCTAGTGGCACTGGGACACTAGTGTTTATTGATGACGTGACACAGGACAGAAGCAGCCCAATGAATTCTGAGGTGTTCAGAGACAGACTGTCTGCACAGATCCAGGTGAATGCAGCCAAACTGATTGGACGGCGTTTCATAATCCAGATGGTCAACGAGCCAAAACATACAGCCAAAGCAACTCAGGAGTTTATTACAGCAAAGAAGTGGAATATTCTGGAATGGCCAAGTCAGTCACCTGATCTGAACCCTTGAGCAGCATTTCACTTGTTGAAGACTAAACTTCAGACAGAAAGGCCCACAAACAAACAGCAACTGTTTGCCGCTGCAGTAAAGGCCTGGCAGAGCATTCAGAAGGAGAAAACCAGCATCTGCTGATGTCCAGGAGTTCAAGACGTCAGGCTGTCATTGCCAACAAAGGCTGTTCAACCAAAGATTAGGAATGACCGTTTGGTTTTCACTTATTTGATTTGTCCAATTACTTAGGAGTCCATGAAATGAAGGGATTGTGTCTAAAAATGCTTTAGTTTTTCACATTTTTATGCAATCTTTTTGTTCAACCCATGAAATAAAAGCTGAAAGTCTGCACTTCAATGGCATCTGAGTTGTTTGATTTAAAATTCACCGTGATAATGTACAGAAACTAAATTAGAATGTGTCTCTGTCCAAATATCTGTGGTCCTGACTGAATGCTGATCACTGTATGAACATTATGGATGAAGCTTAAACATCTCAATCTTCTGCTTTTATGAAGCAGCAGAAGATTACTTCAGAACTTTGGCTTCAAAGTTTTTGATCTTTGGGAGATTTTTGGAGAGGTTCAGGAACAGCCTGTTGACGACAGAATGCAGGACATTACAGGTCATCGGGTGCTGTGAGGTGAAGATAGGTTGACAAACACTGATCTGCAGGGTGAAAACCGTCTCTTCTTACCAACTCTGGGGCTCCTGAACGGGCATGTTCTCATCATCAGCCTTCCACCACTTCAGCTGTTCACATTAGAGCTAAACTCATGAACAACCCTCATCTGTATTCATCTAAAGATCCACTGTGGTGTAACACCAGACCGCATCAACCTTTACACCCCACCCCCCATGACGGGACTGGGAGGGAACCAACAAAGGTTGTGTTCCTGCTTCAACTTCCCCCTGCGGGTGCAGCCCTGGCTGTGCACCAGCGTCTGCGTGTGGTGTGATGGGGCTTTGACAGAGCTCCGGGATGCTGGTGAAGGCTGGATCCTCCTGGAGCAAACGGCTGACCCGATTCTCAGGATTCCCATTAAAAAGCAGTGGTTCTGTTTTTTACACAATAATGCATTTAATCAACATAAGAACATGTGAGTTTGACTCCACAGACTCACTGGTGACGCCCCGCCACGCTGCCTCTGCTACAGCTGGGACGCTTCTAGATCTGGTCAGCTGAGCATGCAAAGACTTGAGGGCTGAAAATGTGAAACCTCACATTCAGTCCTGGATCTTCAGAGTCCAGACCTGAGGCCAAACACAGAACCACTGAAGGTTCTAGACTTCACCGCTCAGCTGGATCGTCCCTGATCATGGAGGGAAGTTTCATGAACTCAGCAGGAACCTGCTGTGGTTCTGATCTTTCAGCTCCTGATGCTTCCAAACATCATGAAGAAGAATGAAGATCATGTTTGGACCTTTGACCAGAACCAGTGGGACTTCAGTTCCCCTGCTGAGTCAGCGGCTCCACCTGAGACCTTTGTGCCCAGGCATCTGCACAGGTGAGCCGGTTCTCCCTGGACCCGGTATTCTGAGTCTGCAGTGACAGGCTCCTCTACACCTCTTGAAAGTTTCAGACGTCACGGCAGGTCCGAGCAGTTTCCGGGTTGTTGATGGAACTCTGTAAAAATCCTGTGTGTTCATCGCGTCACCTAAGTCACAGGTGCTGCCACATTTGCCCCCTTGTTTAGACCTGACCTGGTTCTGATCATGTTAAATCTGCTGTCCAAGTCCAGAGCTCCAGATCCGGTTCTACGTGATGTACTCCTCGTCACTACTGCGCTCAGCCTTAATGTGGTCCGGGTGCAGCAGTGGGAAGTGCGGCACGGCGGTTCTGGTGCAGACGTACCACTCCTTGATGTTGGACAGCTGCGTGAAGGCAGGGTTGACCGAGCGTTGGCTCCGCCTAGGGGTCCTGCCCCCCTGCTGCTTCTGACTCAGCTGGCTCTTCAGGCCCGTCAGGGACAAGTCCAGGGGCACGGCTGCAGGAGACGAGCTCCGCAGCAGAACCTTGTGGTCTGCTTCGTGGGCGGAGCTTATGTCCAGTCCGTGTGCAGCCAGAAGGGGAAAGTGAGCGCTCCTGTTAAAGAGTGACGGAGAGAAGTGGTTCATTTTGAGGTCCAGGGGCTCCAGCACGGCCTGATGGGGCTGCGGTAGCTGATGGGGCAGGAAGTGGTACAGGTCCTGGGGGTCGGAGGGGGGCGAGGACTTGACATGGATCTTCATGTGTTTCCGCAGGGAGCTGGGGTGGGTGTAGGACTTGGTGCAGCCCAGCGCCTTGCAGTCGTAGGGCTTGGAGGCCGTGTGCACCTGTGAGTGCTTCTTCCGGTCGCTGCTGTTGGCGAAGCGGCGCTCGCAGAAGTCACACTGGAACGGCTTCTCTCCTGCAAGACAGACGGCACGAAGCGTCAGAGTCCGGGGGGCGCAGAAGACCACCTAACTGACACCCACTCACTGGGGGGGCCAGCCTCAGTCCCGCCTCCTGAAACCCCCCCATGTAAAAATATGACCCATCTGGGCTGAACAGGTTTGTTCTATGGACAGCAAACCTCACCCATCTGACCCCAACCTGCTCCAGGAAGGGGGGGGGGGTAACTGAATGTTTAGTTTGTAAACTAAATATTTAATTTGATCAAATTAATCATTTAGATCCAACCTAAATATTTATTTTCCAAACTAAATATTAAGTTAACATGCAAATGAACTTGCTGAGACTCGGAGTTGGACTACAAAATAAAAGCTGGATTTGGCGCCATCCCTGAACTGAATCTCCAGAGTCGTCCTCCATCGTGTCCTTGTGCTTTTCTGATTTAGGACATGTCCAACCTGCTGCAGAAAACATTGATGAGACATTTTAACGGCCATTCTTTTATAAATAGGCTTCTTCTCAGGGCACCGCTACACCTTAGAGACCTATTGGTACAGTTTCCTCTGCTGGAGCACCGAGCTGCAAAAACATTTAGTTTGTAAAATAGAATCATAACAGTTAGATTTTACTTTACATCAAATATTTAGCTAGTAAATGTAACATTTGTAAATTCATGAATTAAAAGGTGAAAATACACATTTGACAAATAAAACCTGTTTTTTTTTCTCCTAAAACAGGATGAATAACCAAAATATTTGACTGCGTCACTGAACAAATGACACCCCATGGAGAGCCACTAGAGCTTCATGTGAAGCATCAACCCAACCCTGCAGCCAAGAACAGGGGCAAGAACCGGGGCAGTAAGATCAGGGTCTGTGGATTTGTCTTCAGGAGATCCTGTTCAAATGCAGGTAAAGGCATTGCAGGGAGCAGAACCACAGAGCGACCCAGAGCCAAAGTTCAGCTGGAGATCAGGATGAAATCAGCCTGGAACCGTCTGAAGGAGGTCACTCACGTGCACTCTCCTCACTCTCTCTCTCTCTCACACACACACATACATACACACACACACACACACACACACACACACACACACACACACACACACACACACACACACGCCTGTGTGGGTTCAGTCTGTTCTGCTCACACAGACTCATCACAGGTCCAGTTTCATCAAAACACCTGGGGCTGCAGGTGAAGGGGTAACTTGGGGAGGGGGGGGCAGCTGTCAAACTGCTGTGCCCCCCCCCCTCCCTCCAGAGCTGCCTCCTGCATGCTCAAGGAGATAAGGAGGCGGCGGAGGAGGCGAGGAGCAGCGGAGGCAGCGGGAACCGGCCCGTGTAAACATGGAGGCTGTCCTCCGCTGCATTCAAACACCCCGACCCGCAGCAGAACCGGAACCTTACCCGTGTGCGTGCGCGTGTGGATCTTCAGGTTCTCCGAGCGCGCGAACATCTTGCCGCAGTTGGGGAACGCGCACGAGAAGGGCTTCTCTCCGGTGTGCACGCGGATGTGGTTGATGAGTTTGTATTTGGCTTTGAACGCCTTCCCGCCGCGCACGCACTCGGCCCACATGCAGACGTGACTGAGGCTCTCCAGACCCGCGGCGACGTGCGCGCTGGTGACGTGCTCCACCAGCGCGGGCATGGAGCTGAAAGTTTGCTCGCACACGGACGCGCGGCCCGGCCGCTGCCGCGGACAGAACCGCTCGGTCCATCTGCACACCAGCTCGGCTTTGACGGCCGGGCCTCCGGCGGAGCCGCCGCCGGCCGCAGCCTCGGCTCCGGCGGGCGCGCTGGCGCCTCCCGCGGGCGCCGGGGCGGCGATGCTGGAAGCCCCGGAGTTGTTGTTCCCCAGAGGAGAGACGAGGCCATTGTGCCTGGCCGCGGCCGCCCGCTTCATGCTCGGCGAGGCGGGCTGTCCCGCTGCGATCCCCGGCTGAGAGCGGCTCCGTGAGGCCGGAGCGGCCGCTGCGCGTCGCCCGGCTGTCTTCCTGTGCTCAGGCGGAGGCCAGAGCGCATGCGGCGGCGTCTTCACCCCCCGCTGCTCGACGTTAGATCCCGAGAGCCAGAGCCTCCATGCTCCATCCGCTGTGAATGGACGTGACGGGATTGGAGGCATCGGGGTGGGCTGCGACCCAACAGCCTGCAGCTGCCTCCTTGTCTCCTTTCCTTCCTCTCAGCCCTGTGGGGGCTCAGAGGCTTTGCTCCCACAGAGAATCAGGCTCCAGCTCTCAGAACAGAACCTCAGGTCCAGTTCTGCCAATACTAGCAGCATAAACTGTAATTGATCAGAACATGATCAGATCAGATTCTCCAACATCCCAGTGAAAGCAGTGCAGAGGGACGGCCCTATGAAACCCTGCAGAGACGGTCCCAGGGCTCAGAACCAGAGATGGGTCTGTGAAACCCTGCAGAGACAGTCCCCCTCCTTTCCCCCCCTATTGCCGCGAGCTCTCTGTTTACACTCTCTCCCTCTGGCTTACAACCCCAACCTAACGTTAGCTGTTTATCCAGCCGTACAGTTTAGATCCGTTGTATGTAGACGGATGATCAGAATGGAGCAGAGAAGGGAGACTGTGACAGACTGTATTTTCTACGTCACAAATACAATCTTTTTTGTGTGCTGCTGATTCACAACAATTAGAATGATTTAAAGAAATACTCAGAAAAATAGTTTGTCTGCCAACATTACAAAAACGCCACAAGACCAAGTTAACACAAAAAAAACTTTTTTTTTATAAAAAAAACAAAACAAAGCTGGAGTCTCGTGTTTGGGCTCTTTTCTTAACTTCGTAGGTTGGTTTATAAAGTAAGTTTTGTATGAAAGGACATTCTGTTTTGAGTGTATTGAGATGCAAAAGCATTGAGTCAGGTGGAATGCTGACCGGCTTTTTAACCCTTGTGCTGTCTTAGATGACCCCCCCCTTCCATTGAGGTGTTCTCCCTACCATGACAAAGGTGGATAAAGGTGGAAAGATTTCATGGAATCCATGGACACCAGTGAAGATCACAAATCATTGAAGAAAAAAGGTTCAGAGCACTGTCTAGTGGGTCTAGATGACCCAACTCCCAATGTTAACGTGCCTAGGATAGAACAAGGGTTACACATTGTAGTGTAAATATTATAGATAATTTCAAATTACATGCATATTATACTAAAATATGTAATAAAAAATAAAAAATGTCAGGGATGGAGCTATGAGTGTGTGTGTGTGGGGGGGGAGCTGCCCCACCAACAAAAAACTTTATCCCACACCCCCCCCCCTTCCATTTTTGAGTCAATGTTAGTATCATAATTGACAATGATGAAAAAGCATCAATACAAGTTTCTTTAAGCATTGCACAAATAAAAACAACAATAAAACTGTTATACATATTTTTGATCCTGTCATTTGTAATGGCCTCCCACTCTGGTTTTTAGACTCTGCACATCTTCCTTATTCTTAAAAATGGGCACCAACACAGTTCTCCATTCCTCAGACATCTTCTCACCATCTAAGATCCTGTTGAACGAGTTAGTCAAAACCTCCACTCTCATCTCTCCTAGACACTTCCCTACCTCCACAGGTACATCATCAGGACCAGTAGCCTTTCTACTCTTCATCCTCTTCAATGCCCCCCTCACTTCACCCTCACTAATCTTTATTACTTTATTACCTCCACAACAGTCCCCTCTTCTATTCTTTGTTCTCTCTGGTTTTCTTCATTCATCAAAGTATTCTTTCTACAGACACGTCTATACGTTACCATCCCTATCCTGAATCCCTCTAACCTGCTGCACTTCCTTCCCGTCTCGGTCTCTCTGCTTTGATAATCTGTACAGGTCACTCTCTCCCTCTTTACTACCCAACCTAGCATACAAGTCATCATAAGCCCTTGTTTGACCTTTGACCCCTCTACTTTCACCTTACACAGCATCTCCCTGTCCTCCTGTCTACTCTCAGTCCTCTCAGTGTCCCACTTCTTCTTAGCAAGCATCTTTCTTCCATAGACACTCCTGCACCTCCTCATTCCAGCACCAAGTCTCCTTATAAACTTTCTTTCCTGATGACACACCAACTACACTTCTACCCGTCTCCCTGATCACATTAGCCATAGTTATCCTTCTGACCACCCAGAACCTTTTTTTTCCAACATTCTTCCTTTTTCCTCTTCCACCAGTTTGTCCTCTTCTCTGCCTTTTCCCTTCTTTTCTTCATCCTCTTCATCACCAGAATCATCCTATGCACCACCATCATATGCTGTCTGGAAACACTCTCACCTACCACTGCTTTGCAGTCACTGATCTCCTTCAGATTATACTGTCTACACAACATGTAGTCTATCTGTGGGCTTCTGCCTCCATTCTTATAGGTCACCCCATGTTCCTGCCTCTTCTCAAAGAACACATTTACTGGAGCCATTTCCATCTTTTTTGCTAAATCAACCACCATCTGTCCTTCTACGTTCCTCTCCTGGATCCCAAACCAGCCCATCACCACCTCATCACCTCTGTTTCTGCACCAACATGTCCATTAAAATCTGCACCAATGACAACTCTCTAGAGGGATGCTCATCATCACTTCATCAAGGTCCAACCAGAAATTGTCCTCCTCCTCCAGCTCACATCCTACCTGTGGGGTAAACCCACTAAAAACATTAAACATCACACCTTCCATTTCCATCTTCAGACTTTTTACCTCCACAACACTCCTAACAAACTCCTCCTTTTAGGATAACTCCTCCTCCATTTCTCTTCCCATCTCCATCATGATAGAACAACTTGAACCCTGCTCCTAAGCTTCCAGCCCTGCTACCTTTTCCCCTGGTCTCCTGGACTCCCAGTATGTCTACCTTTCTCATCTGCATCATGTCAACTAACTTTCTACCTTTTCCTGCCATAGTTCCAACAGTCAAAGTCCCTGCTCTCAGTCCAACACACAGGACTTTCCTCTTCTCTCACGTCTTATGAACACACCTTCCTCCTCTCCTTCTTTGACCAACTGTGGTCCAATATTTGGTTTGGTTTTACGTACGGATGCCCTTCCTGGCACAACCTTCTTTGTCCAGGCTTGGGACGGCACAACGAGACCCTGGCTTGGGCCCCCTTAGTGAATTTGAGTCCAGCTAGATGTGCATTCCACACTTAGACTCAGCACTGAGTTGAGTGGACCTCAGACTGGATGAAACATCAGGATATTTTGTTCTCAGGTGTCTCCACATTGGTGTTGTTTTATTACTAAATGTTAAATGTTGCATATAAGAAACACATTGAACATTTTTCTCCACAAGAATGTCAAAGTGATCCCAGACAGATGTTCTGGGATGATTTCTACTTTCTGTCCTCAAATTGATTGATACTTATCATTCACAAATAGACATTATTTGGAGGAGCTTTTAAATGCTCTACTAAGAAACGGGTGATTATCAGCCACCAATCAGAAAAGACAGAAAAGATTATTGTCTTAAAAATAAAAACAAAGATAGAGAGGCAGGTAAGACTGATACAGAGGAAAAAAGAAATGCCCTGCTGGAAATCCTTTTCCTTTTGTGAAATGTTGGATGACATTTTCAGGTTCAATTAGATTACCACATTGTTATCTTTCATTGAATTATAATTCTAGAGAGAATGAAAACAACAGTAAAGATTCTGAACAGCTGGTGACGTAAAGGAACACGAATTAGAATAGTCATGTGACTTCCCTAGTTTAGTCAAAGCTTGGAACAATGTTTCCGAACTGAAGCTTAGGAACTTTCAGGAACAGGAGCTCGATCATGCTATCACTAGCACTTTTCTTTTTTCAAATAAAAGAATAAACTGAAAGATAAGGATAATAATGATTTGACATAATCCGACTTTGCTCTGAGCTGAGCTTTTCTCTAGTTTTAAGACTTTCAACAGAACAGCTGTGTCCTTCATTTGGGATAAAGGAAAGAAAAGGCGACATGCTGCAGGTCATCCAGGGTGAACCCCGCTCCGCCCGACAGCAGCTGGGTACACTCCTGTGACACTGAAAAGGAACCACAGGTTTGGTAATGGATGGGAGGACATGTTGAATGCCAATGCTGAAAAGCAGTCTGATACAGCTTTGCAATGAACATAAAACAACGTTTAGATCTAAAACTTTTTTTAATATCTCCGAACCCTCATGGATGCCTAAAACTCGTAAAAGACTGACCAGAAGTAATGGAGCTAGGGAGCTTATAGATTCTGTCATCCATCCACGGAGAGACGACATCAATGAGGATAAAATGTCCAGAAAAGGATTTCTGATAGAACTTTGTGTTTGAAAGGGTGAGCTTTTTCACTCAGACACTTTGAGTGGACGCGGCTCACCATGTTAGCAGACGACATCACAACAGCTTAACGCTTTGCTGTTGTAAATATTCAGTCAGATTTTAGTTCCAATCAATTAGGAGACAATTAATCTTGATCCAGTTTCTGAAGGCTCCTTTGCCTTGTGGGATTAACTTCAGTGTTGACTCAAAGCTCTGCATGAGTTCCTTTGAATTAACCCTTGTGCTGTCTTAGATGACCCCCCCCTTCCATTGAGGTGTTCTTCCTACCATGACAAAGGTGGATAAAGGTGGAAAGATTTCATGGAATCCATGGACACCAGTGAAGATCACAAATCATTGAAGAAAAAAGGTTCAGAGCACTGTCTAGTGGGTCTAGATGACCCAACTCCCAATGCTAAAGTGCCTAGGATATGACAAGGGTTAACTGGGAAAACCAGCACTCCCAAGTTGAAAACAAAGCAGCAACTCTGTAAGGAGCGAGATGGCTCAAAATCTTCCAATGTGATGCGGAGTGACTGACCCATCCTGGACTTAAACATGCCCCGTACTCAAGCCAACCCACTGCTCCACAGCCAGGTGCCGGGATCAAAACAATCATACCTGCAGAGTGTTCATGAACAGATCCCATTCTCTTATTCTTTGTCCTGCTGTGAGGAGTCCCTGCGGTGACTCCCTGACACCTCCTGAAGGAACTCTAGTCTGGCTCTGATAATGAACGTTAGAGAAACTGCAAACACCTCTACAACCAGACTAGGTACCCTGATGTGCAGGAATCTGTAACCGTCTTGCTGCTCTGTGTGGAAGCATCCCGTTTCCACACTCCTTAAAAAAGCAATGATGAACAGCCCATAATGATCCAGGTAGAATGGAAGTCATTCATGTTTACGACTGCGTGGTCCTAACATCCATCCAACAGTCTTCCTCATCTCCACCTTCCTCTGTTTCCAACATCTGTAGAACAAACTGTCTGTTTTGGAAGCTTCTGGAGTAAAAATGCATCTTCTGAGGAGAAACTGTGCTGGTCCCTTCAGTCCTTCAACAGTTCCATCCATCTCCATCCTTCTGTTCCATCTCCTGATCTCTGCACAAGACCCCCCCCCCCATCAAATGTCCCCCCCATTTCTGAGCAATTGGAAAATACATTTTCTGATTCCAGGTAATAGCTGAAATAAACAAATGACCCCTTTCTCTGCTCCTTTTCTGTCGTTACATCTGCCTCTTCATGCACTTATTCTGATGTCTGTGATGCAGTCACGTGACAATGCATGACATCTGAAGAGAGGAGACGGTTCCTCAACGGAGTCAAGACCAGAAGCTTCTATTAAAAACCGCTGCTACACATAAAAAAATCAGAACAGTGCTGGTTCCTGAATTCAATAGTTTAAGAGCTGGGTCACGTGATCAGAAACTTTGGCGTTCTGGAGAAAGGGAAAGGGGACTCTCCCTTCAGAGTAAAAGCGCGTGACCGTCTCCTGGGCGGCGGTTCTCAGACCTTGTCCTCCTTCTGTCTAGAGGAGCTTGCTGTCGAGTCATCCCCCCCCCCCCCCCCCGTAAACCAACAACTTTGTGGTCACAAATAAAGCTCACGACGCTGTCAACGCAAACACAACAGGAAAGGCTTATTTTGAAAGGAACCGGAAGTCCCGCAGCCGCTGGTTCCAGCTGAAAGCTTTTGGATTAGACTCATGGAGGGGTTTCTGGTCATGGACAGGACCGGGACAGGTGCGGGTATTCGGGATCCAAAGTCCAACAGACCCGTGTGACGAAGCTCCGCGAGGAGAGTCTGAAACCGAACCGGGCCAAAACGAACCGTGAAGGCTCTCGTTCTCCGAGCCAGAGAATCGGCAGACCGCTCTGCCACGGATCCAAACCAATCCGACCGTTTCAGGTAAGAACGGGAAGTTTCCTACCGGGAAGTTTTAAAAGTTTCCTTCACGTAAACACGCGCGCGCGCACGCTCGCAGGCAACTACCAGAAATCATGGAGGTTGTTTGGTTCTGAATCCGTCCACTACAGAGTCGAACCACAGAACGGAGCAGAATCTAAGACATCAGCCCGAACTTTCCCTCTGAAATGAGAACTTCTGACCCAAATCTGACGTCATCGGCGGATTCCCTTCCCCCTGAGCGCTGCGCTGCCATGACGTCACGCAGGTGATCTTTGTTCCTGACAGGTTCTCATGGTCCGCGCGATAGAAACAGCATGTCCACTGGAGGCAGGAGTGTGGCCCCCCCGCAACAAAGGAAGGGTCATTTCTTCAAGGTGGGTGTAGGCTCTCCCCCTTCTTACACACTTGAGATGACATTAAACTCAGCTGTTGGGGGGGTTGCTGACGTCACTTAGCGGATGATTTCCGACCAGAGTTTGCTCCGTCCATTCTCTGTAGCCCTAACCCCAGGCAGTGGATCTGAAGGGGAGGGGTTCAGGTATTCGGACCTTCGGTGGGGAAGGATGGAGGCTGTGGTGAATCCACAGTCATGCTGGTTTTCATGCTCTGTTGAAGTGCAGAGAAATCCAAGCATAAAGACAAAACCTCCAGGTTCACATGCATGTGCCCCCCCTCTCCAGATGACCCTAAACTTTGCTTGTTAATGAGCCTCCTTTGGGGGAGCTGGGGACTCTGAGATGGGGGGTGAAGCTCAGACATCTTGGAGAAACTCAGAGCAGGTCTGGTGCTCAGCTGAGCCTCTGAACATCTGGGGAGTGTGTCACCGTGGTCCCATTCAGTGTGGTGGAGGTCTCAACCTCTTGCTGCTCTGCAGTTCAAACCTCAGACTGATGACAGAAAGTCTGCTTTCATAAAAAAACAAAGTGAATGGCAGATAAAGGACTTGGTCCCTGCCTGGACTCCTTTCTTCCAGATAGATCAGTGAACGCCTCATGATGAGGGACTGATGGCCACATGTTGTGTTTGCAGCTCATTGACTCATTTGCCTGGGAGATCTGCTCTCTGAGGAGGGAGATGGGAGAGAAGAGGAAGACCTCAGATGAAGACCAAAACATCCTCACGCTGCTAAGGTGAGCCCAGACTCCAACTCTAAAGCCTCCATTAAGGCGGCCCCCCTGCTAGTCCTCTGCTGACTGGATAAGACAACTGGACTAAGAGACCCCTCCTCCCTTGCACTCCAAACAGGAAGTAGCCACTGGGCAGCCAAACTCCCATAGACGTCTGTAGAGAAATAACCAGCTGTTACTCAGTCATTCTATTGGTCAGAAGAACCATTCTGGATCTGATACCTTTAGACCAGCGGTCCCCGACCTTTATAACGCCACGGACCGGTACCGGTCCGCGGCCCGGGGGTCGGGGACCGCTGCTTTAGACCACGGTCTTGCCTCTGGCAATCGATGCACCGTCATTGCTTTTTTACCTCCCTTTATAGAAAATTGAAAAGCTACACACCACCACTCCAAAAGACTCCAAAAGTTTGGATGGATGGATACAATTTATTGATTAGAGAGCAAACATAAAAAAATCACAAGTGCACATGATGGGATGTCTTTCTGTTTTCCGACCGCTGTTGTGCATACTGTGTGTGTTGGAGATGTCCTTCTGTGGAGCTGGAGTGTGCTTGGGACTGGAGAAGAGGGATTCTGGCAGTGGTCCAGTCAGTCGGTGGGCATTTGGAAGTTCAACGTTCAGGATGATGCTCCGTTTATTGAATTGTCTGACGCAATGGGTGAGGATGATGGAGTCTTGAGAGTCTCTGTTGTAGCTGGAAGTTGTTCACACTCGTTTACAGACTATGGTGGAAACGGAGATGTGATGGGCGAGCTGGGAGGCAAAGGTAGTGATGTCACAGGTGAGCATGGCTTCTGTACAGGCGCCTGACCGTGGAGATGACAAAAGAGTCTGGATGACAGCTGAGTGGCAGCTATTCCTGGCCGTTAGGTAACTCTGGGCAGGTGGAACATAAGCGACAGGTGAGAAGGCAATGGCTGCTGTCATTTCACAGCCGCTTGTTTCCTCTCTAGTGGATTTCAACCTCCTCTCGACGTCACGGTTCAAAAACGACAGTAATCCCCATTACTTGGTGCAGTGAATACTAGTACTTTTATAGTGTTTTATAAGAATTTTAATTGTATCAGAGCTTTTTTTAATGAGACAAATCTTTCAGCTTTTTTACGTTTGCCCTTTTTATGATGGCCATTAACTCCAACATGAAGTTTCTCTGCGTTTGGTACAAAGTTTCTTCATGGAGACTGAGCAGCAGTTTCCACAAACCAGAGACGGAGGCCTAATAATTAACCCGACAACGTATTTCTTGATCCCTTCACATTGGTTTGTGGGAAGAATCTTCCAGCGGGTTTTGATGACTGTCTCCAGGATTTGCAGAGCACAGTACTTGGTTTTCATGTTCTGAGAAAACTCAAAGATGGAGCTTTGCAGAGAAAACAAAAGAGTTTTTTTCAAAAGTGTGACAGTTGGTTAAAATAGGATTCAGCTTCTGAAATGAGCTGCAATCTGCAAACACTGTTCCCTTCATTAAAGCCTTTGAACCAAACATGAAGCTATAGTAAGACACCCACATTTGACCTGCTGACATCCACATTCACAATCACTCTAAACTCCTATGGTTGATGCTTTTTTCCTCTTTTTTATTCCCGCTCCTGAGCGGGCGCAGACGACTTTGCAACATGCGCCTCTTCAGGAACTGCAAATGGAAGTCCAGCAACAGGGGCGCAGATTATGTCTAATCTCTGCCGAGTGTCAGCATATCTACTCACTGAGTAGGTATCGGCTGGAATTTGGCTGATCCAAATGGACCATAAGATGAGGGTCAGGCTCTCCTGCTGTGAGAAGCAGCAGTTTGCTGAGTAATGGAACCGATAAGGCATCGAAGCAGTTGGATCGGGCCAAGCCATCCCAGTCCAAAGCTTTCTTCCTGCAGCAGACCAAAGCCTTTGGGACGATGAGCCCGAGGACGGCTGTAGTGAGGCGTCTGGGTCTCAATGAACAGTGTCTTCTAGAGCTGCTTTCAGTGAGGCAAAGTGCATTGACTGGCGAGGCAGCAGGTTCAGGAGAGAGTTCAGTAGATCCTTCTTGGACCTGAGCTTGTCAGAGTTTCTGGAGGTCTTTTTGAGGTTAGTTACCTGTTTGTTGCAGTTATGTCATTGTTTGAAGCCTTGTTGTTCCCTGATGTTCATCTCCTGCTCTTACTTCTTCTGTTCGTCCTGTTTCTTCTCTGTTTCTTCCTTGATCTTACTTTGTTCTTGCTCTCTTCTCTTCTTTTAGTTGGGATTTTCCATGGGGGTCTGCAATGTCTTAGGATTCAAGGCAATGAAAAAACACTCCAGTGGAGTGGGAGTGGGAGGGAGTCCAGCTTTACTTCCAAAGAGTTTCCTTTCGTTTTTGTTACACGATCCGATCTTCAGTTGCAGACATGGATCCTGAAAGCCTTTCAGGAAATGGCTGCGCTCCTGTGAGACACGCCGGAGCAGAACTGCACATTCGTCAGACTCCATCAGTGTTGTGACAGCAGTTCAACATGTTCTCACTCATGTTTCATGTTTCCTCCTGTTAGAGTACACCCCCCCCCCACACAGACACACCCTCTGATGAGTCAGACCCACGTACTCATAAAGCTATTAACGGATATCAGACGTTTTTTCTGAGCATCGCAGAAACGTCTTTTTGTTTAATGAATTAGGAACTTAAGTTTATGAAGGCCCCACATAAAACCTACATTATTAATTATGTTTTAATTATATTACACAATATCTACATTTGATCTCAGTTTTGAATCAAAACCTCATGTGAAAACATCATATGCAGAAACATGTATATTATGTTTGTTCACTCTAAACCTGAACTTAGTTCAATCCATAGGAGCCTTTTAGGAATGGAGATGTTTACATTAAAATGGAAAATTTGACATTTTCCTTTTCCACCTTTCCTAAATGAACGGATCACCAGTACATTAGAATTGGCTGAATGATGTGATCAGGGCTTTCTTTACTTTAATGCCATTTGTGGGAAACAGGATAACTGCGGTTTAAAGTTCCAAACCTCTGTTTCCAGGCTCAGTAAGGAAGTGGGCGCTCTGTTCCTGCAGACGTCAGACGGCCAGCAGGCGCTTGGAGCCGGTGACTCTGGGTACGCCTCTCTGCAGCGCCGCCTCACAATCCTGGACCGAGTGACGCACACGCACTCTGTGTGGCTGCTGCTCCCCCTCAGCCAGCAGGGGGCCAACCGAATTCTGCAGGGGCGCCCCCCTGGGGTAAGAGCTAGATCACAGCCCCTCAAAAAATGAAGTTTATTATTGTTGCACTCTCTGGGAGTCCAGGCTCAACATAGTTCTTCTCAGGATTATGATAATGAAATCAAAAGCGCTTCAGTTTTACGTATCAAAACAAGCAAAAGTAAAGCCAGTTGAAGCAAACGTGTGTCAGACGTCTGCTCCTGTTCCTGCAGACGTTTCTGGTCAGAAGGTCCAGCAGCCTGCAGAGGAAGGTCATCTGTCTGCGCGCCAGCAGAGACGCCGCCGCCCCTGTCAGAGAGTTTCCCATCAAGGAGAGCCAGTGCAGTAAGCTCCTCCCCCTACCGTCATGTCAGCATCACGTGACAGAAGGCGGGCGTCAATTTTCTTTTCAACGCTCTACCGGTAATCAAGTTGTTCAGCTCCGAGCCCCCAGAGTGTCGGGCCCCCAGGGGATGGCCTGAAAAGCTTAAACAGCAGAGGCAGAAGCCGTAGGGTTGGGGGGGGTCCCGCCTGCAGTGGGGCATAAAAGTAGGGGTACTACGGATCCCAGAAGCCACGGTCCAGATCGTGTCACCGTTTGAGGTACGGATCCCTTCAAAAATGAAGAAAAAACAGGACAAAAAAACAAAATAAAAGCTTTCAACTTATTTTTCTAAAGCCTCAAAGCATAAATATGCAATAAAACATACTTCAAAACATACATATACACACATTTATATACATATATAACCTATGAAGTACATCAAAGTACAGCCAATTGTGAGCTATTTTTAAAAACAAAAAACTTCTGATATCTGGGAAGATATTCATATTGCCTTTAAAAAAATTCAAAATGCCCACATATGAAAAAACAAAGTGCATTATGGTCCACTGCATTTTGAAAACACCCAAAGTATACAATGGGGCTGAAAAGTATTCAGTCAGCCACCAAGTGTGCAAGTTCTCCCCCTTAAAAAGATGAGAAGGGCCCGTAGTTTTCATCATAGGTTAACCTCAACTGAGAGAAAAAATGAGGACAAAACCATCCAGAAAATCCCACTGTCTGATTTTTAAAGAATTTATTTGCAAATGATGGTTGGAAAATAGCTGCATAAAGCTCATGAAGGTGGAGCTTTATGGAAAGGAGGAGCTTCTTGGGGCTGGAGCTTTCCCTACCATAGAAAGGTGTTGGAGGGGCAGATGGCGAGCTCTGCGACACGCCGTCCAGGATTAAACCTGTGACCCTCATCTATGACTGAGCTGCTGACAACATTGGATGAGATGAGTTATCTTCTTCTGTCTGCTGTGCCGCAGCCTTCTCCCTGGAGGGGTCCAGCTTGAGTTTCGCAGACCTTTTTCGCCTTGTGGCTTTTTGCTGCTTCAGCAGGTAAGTTCATGATACTCTGCCTCCATTTCCCAGCATCCTCTTCTTTGTGTTGGTTTTTTAAAATCCTCAATCAACATCTGTAACCAGATGTTCACGTCTGACTAAAATACCTGATATTACTGTTGTTGCTACGCATGAAGTGAGACATGTGAACCCTAGCCACAGGTGGAGGAACGCCTCTTCTCCCCCTTTTTGTTTTAGAGACGTGCTTCCCGTCACTCTGAGGCTGCCGGAGCCCATCACCTCGGCTGTGACCTTCAGCGATCTGCAGGAGGTTTCTGAAATGGCCGCTGGTTTGTTTTTTTTAAAACTTTTTTTGGTGTTTGATCATTATGGTTTGTGGGGGTTTTGTTGGTTTTATTAGTAAAGGTTCTGAGTATTTGTAGGAGGAGGTACATCATCGTTTTTCCTCGTCTGATGTGAAAACTGCAGATGTGTTTTTGTGTAACTCTTGTGGACTTGGTGTTTAGATGAGTAACACGACTGACCGTGAGGTTGGGGGTCAGCAGTGTGTCTGATGGTGCTTCTCCTCACAGACGTTTATCATGAATGTTCTGCAGCTGCACTTCTTCAGGCTGCTGTCCATCATTCAGGCTTTGGTCTGTCATGCTCAGCTTCCCCCCCCCCCCCATGTTGACAGTTCTTCTGTGGCTCAAACTGAACACAAATTCAAATCCGCCTGAATTTACAATAAATTTAGGCTGAAATCAGATTAGCCCCACCCACTGCTACCCATTGACTGTAAAAATTGACCCTCCCCTCTCATTTTCCCAAATAGGAAGTACCATTGCTTCCTGATGCGGGCGGGGCCTTGTTGAAACCATTCAACAGTGATTGGTCTGAGTCGCTCTGAGTCTTTGTATCTAAGGCAACGGTGATAGTAGTTGCTATAGATACGATGACTCAGAGCGTCTCTGACCAATCACTTTCGACTGGTTTCAGCATGGTGGCGCCCGCATCAGGAAGCAATGGTGAGGCATTTTGCCTCATTTGGCGTGAGCCGGAGGTTAGGCATTGTCTGTGGGCGGGGTCACACCTCCACTCATCCATTGTTTTTACAGTCTACGGCGCTACCCTCCCCAAAATGGTTGACATGGTTCTGAGGGTTGGACAGCCGTTAAACTGTTTGTAGGCTTTCCCTAGTTAAGAAAATGGGGGGGGGGGGGACCTCCATGCAGTCATCAGCAGGGGGGTATGAAATACATCTCATCCTCACCTGTGAGAGTTTGTGGGGATTTTCTCGTATGTCAAGGGAATCAAATCTTCATGAAAGTTGCAAAACATATGAATAATTTCCCAGAAACAACACAGACTCTCTGTGCTCCAGACGTAATAAGGAGGGAGTTCCCGCCTCTTGAAAGGGGGGAGGAGCCAGGTTCCTCATTCATGGCTGTGAGTCAAAGCACAGCAGAACAGAGCGCGCTCAGAAATGGCTGCTGGTCTGTCAGAAGCTGTGAAAGCGCTTGGATCCTCTGAGGGACAGACGATGCTGCAGTGACTTCGTTTGGTGGTACGACTCGGTGACAGTATGACCTCCAGCTTTCATTTCCTTTTTCTATGTGTTTCAAAAAGCTGTTTGGGTTTTCATGTTAGGGGGGCTGAGGCGGCGGAGGGCTTGATGGTGGTCCTAAGTGTCTGCAGAGACATTTCCAGGAAAGGAAAATACATTTGAAAAAACAAAGGTGGAGCTTCTGAATGTAAACTCTGGTTAAAAAAGATTCTGACATAAGCGGCTGCTCAGCTCTTTTTGTTGTTGGAGATTTTTTTGTTTTGTACAAGTTTCTTGTTTCAGTAAAAATAATCATCTAAGTGATGTCCACCAGCCCTGAACTGAGACAACATTTAACAGGAGGGAATTCAGACTTAATGTAAACAGAAATCAGGTGAAGTCTAAAACATAATCAGGCTAAAAGTCTGAACTTTAACTGAAATTAGATAAAATTTAAACTGTAATCAGACTGGGCTTTAACTGAAACTAGACTGAACCTAAACGTTAATCAGCATGAATGTAAACTAAATTCAAAGACTAATTTTACACTTATAGACTGAACAAACTGAAATTAGACTCTTCTGTTACTGAATTCAGACTGAAATATGACTGAACATAAATTAAAATCAAACTGAACCCAAACAGAATTTAGACTTAATTTGAACTGGAATCAGACTAGACTAAACACAAATGAGATCAGACTAGACTTTATCTTTTATTAGACCAAGCATAAGTGGTTTTCTCCGTAGGGTGGCTGGGCTGCCTTAGAGATGAGGTGAGACGCTCAGTCACCCGCAGGGAGCTCGAGTAGAGCCGCCCGGGCGTCTGGTCCAGTAGAGCCGCCCGGGCGTCTGGTCCAGTAGAGCCGCCCGGGCGTCCGGGTCTGGACACCTCCATGGGGAGGGGTTCTGGGCATGTCCCTTTGAAAATACCAGGAGACGCTGGAAGGACGACGTCTCTCAGCTGGCCTGGGATCGTCTCTGGATTCCCCCTGGGGGAGCTGGAGGAAGTGGCCTGGGAGAGGGAAGTCTGGAACTCTTTGCTTAGACCGCTGACCCTCATACTTGACACAGGCTGAAATCAGACGGCTGTAGGACTACAATCAGATAGGAAGACGACCAGAACTAAACTGAAATCAAATTAAAATCAATGTTCTCACTGGTGGATCAGTAGAAGTGGGAGTCTAATCTTCTCTTTTTTGGTCATGCAGGCTTCTGGGATGTTCAGCTGCTTAACAGCAGGCAGAGCTCACTGTCTCCATCAGGGTCGGCGATTCCCTACAGACTCCGCCCACATGCCCAAAGAGCCGTCTGCCCGGCGGGCGTCCAGGCGTTTTCTCTTCAAACTCGCCCCCTGTCTGAGCTGGACTGTTTCCAGGCCAACGGGGCGCTGTGCTTTTTCAACCCCCTCTTTGCAAAGGTGCATGAGCCAAGTGGGGGGGGCTCCTGCCCTGACGGTCTTGAGGTTGGAGGTGAGGGAGAAGGAAGACGCGTGCAGAACTGCAGCAGAAACGCCAGTCAAACCGGGCCTGCCCCTGACGGACCCCCTACACCTCCACCCCCCACTGCCGAGCAGACCCCTCCCCAAGTTGTAGGGCTGCACAGTATGCCAGGAAAGGTGTCGTGGACCAACACCCCCAAGGAGAAGATGGAGGGGAGGGAGAGGAGTGCCAGCCTCCTTCCTTGCCTCAGTTCCTCAGATAACATCTGTTCTTCTGACCCCCCCCAAAAAAGGTTTAGCATTAGCTCCCCCATACCCATTTTGTGGCCATCCCAGTCTTTCCCTCCACACCAAGCCAAGACCTTCCAGCCCTCCAGTCTGGAGGAGGATGACTCTGAGAAGACGGCCCCCAGATCCAAAGACTCCTGCAGGTCTTCAGTTCTGAGGACCGACCTGCTTTCTCTGGACCGGGGGGCTCTGGAAGGGTCTGCTGGGGGGGAGGCCCGCCTGAGTGATATGAGCTTTTCAACAGATTCTTCAGACTCGCTGAGTTTCTCACAGTCCTCCTCCTTTTTCATCCCCTTTCTGCACGAGCCCAGCCCCCCAACAATGGCGGACTTTGACACTCACCTGCCCCTCTCCCTCCCACCCCCCCACCTGCCTAACTGCAGCATGGATGAAGATGAGGAGGATGATGAAGGAGAGCCAGAGTATGGTGTGAGCCTGGACAGCGATTCTGACCTGACCATGGGGCGGGCGGGGCGGAGCCCCAAGCAGAGCCCCAGCGGGGGGGCTTTAGTCCTCCAGAAGGCCTTGAGAGGACGTCTGAGCAAGATGAGCAGCGTTTTCCATTCACTACTGACCCCCCAGAAGAAGGCAGTCCACAGGGTGCTGGAGCTGTCCATGGACAGCACCTCCTACTTTGGATCCCTGGTTCAGGACTTCCTGAGCTTCATGGTGGACGGGGGGGGCGCCCAGGCGTGGCAGAGCTTTTCCTCTGGACTGGAGCTGCTGCAGACCGTCCGTCAGTTCATCACTCAGATGAAGATGTATCTGCGACAGAGCTCTGAGATGCAGCCCCCCATGGAGAGCCTCATTCCTGAGGACCACATCGGTGAGTGACACTGGTTTAGTCTGAGCCTTTTGTAGAGTACCTGCTTTTGGTTCAGAACCAGAACCCGACCCGGCAAACTGGTTCTTAGGAGACACCAGCTCTTTGCCCCACCCGAGAGAAAGAGCTTCATGCTAGTTACGTCAGAGCAAAAAGGAAAGGAACAAATGTCACCCATATAAGACACCTGGTGGGACCTTTAACCTTTAAAATTGAAGAGTTTTTTTCAAACACTGAGGTCATTTTCTGGAGGAAAAAATGAAGAAGACAGAAACCTTCTGTAGATGTCCGAGGACCTGGGGGTGGGGGTGTTGTAACAGGCATGTGCAGAAGCCCTGACTCAGCTCTATCAAAAAACGTTTCTTTGGAAGAATTGAGGGAGAACAACTGCAAACTCAAAAAGAACATTTTTATGTTAACGAGAAAAAGGTTTTCGGATGCAGAGGAGGAGGATCCTGAATCTCTGGTTGGACTGCAGATCCATCAGAACATGTCCTCCTGGTGAGCATGCATGCTGCTGCAGCGTGCCCCCCCCCATGATCTCACTGTTGACGCTGCAGCTGCAATCCTTTTTGGGAAGTGTGAGTGATGTCTTTATGGAAAACTGTTACAGAAAACCCAGAAAAGCAAGTCCAGCACTTTCACATCCACATTTCTTCTGTGCGCTAAAGTGTAAAGAAAAGCTGGGGGTGAAGCGTGGCCCCCAGCACAGTCAGTCACCGGAATGAGGATCAGACAGGTTAGCCTCCTCAGACCCCCCCGGCAGACTGGCTGTGACCTTCAACACTAAGATTTTTCCTTTTCTAAAAAGTAGAAGGTTGTTTTTTTTTTACTGAAAGTGCAAAATACACATGATCCCTGGGGTGGGCTGGGGGGCA
Source organism: Oryzias sinensis (assembly GCA_037389245.1). Classification (NCBI taxonomy): domain Eukaryota; kingdom Metazoa; phylum Chordata; class Actinopteri; order Beloniformes; family Adrianichthyidae; genus Oryzias; species Oryzias sinensis. The sequence goes on from CM074500.1 coordinate 27,728,334, forward strand.
TTTATTTAGTCATTCACTCAAAAAACCCCTCAAGCAAGCACAGCGTGCACGTGGAAACTCCTGCAGGAGGAAGTGCAGCATTTCAAAACGTTTGTGACGCTTGTCTACTCTGGAATCAGGAAGATGGAAAATCCTGAGATGCTTCTTGAAGGCCCAAATGTAAAGTAAATGGTATTGCATTTGAAATAATAATCATAATAAACTGTAATAGTACGGCACCTTCCTTGGAATCAATCAAACATAGCAACATTTAAAAAAAGTACAGTTTTACTTTTCTCTCTGGTGAAAGAAAAAGTATAAAAGTCAGAAAAAGAGTTTCAAACTTTCTAGTGAAGTGAGGGAAGTAACCAATCCTCTGCTCCACATGCTGACAATATGAGCAGCTGGGACAACCAACTGGAGGGAGGAGGAGAATCCTAGGGGGGGGGGGGGCAAGATTATAGATGGATTTATAGGTCAGGAGAAATATTTTGTACATAATCCGGTGTGTGATAGGAAGCCGATGGGACTGCTGTAGAACGGCTGTAAGGTGTTGGATGGATGGAGTTTGTGTGATTATACAGACAGGCAGACAGCAGCCGCCTGTTTTCAGGACCTCATTCTTTTAGTCATGACCCAGAACTCAGGACGAAAGGTGAATATTACAATGAAGATTGACTGGTAAATGGAGAGCTTTGCTTTCTGGCTCAGGTTTCTCTTCATCACAGCATACCTGTACAGCAGTGCTTCTGAATTATTTTTTGCAAGGCCCCCCCTAGTAAAAAGAAAATGTTTCGCGCCCCCCTTACCCCCCCAGACACACAATTAATTCACAAAAACTGAAAATAAAAGGGGACCCAAACAACCACCTTGTGGAATACCACATGATCTAAACTTTGTTTCAGACAAGCTACCATTGAAGAGGAGTTTCTGTGTTCTGCCATTAAGATAATTTCTTATCAGTGACATAGTGACAACTTTGAAAATCCACAACATTTGAGCTTTGCCAGCAGAATAGCATGGTCGATTACATCAAAAGCAGCTGTGAAGTCTAAAAGTACATCACCCACATGTTTTTTATCATCTATATGTGTTAACCACTGGTCTACCATATGTACTAATGCCGTATTGGTTGAACGGTCTGGTCTGCAGGCAAATAGTGTAGCATTTGATTAAATATCAACCTTTTAAATATTTTACTCAAAACAGGAAGAACATGAACTGGTCTGCAATTTGAAGCAGTAAACTCTGACTGTTCGTCCTTTGGTTTAGTTTAGAAACCATGTAGGCTAAGTTTACAATACCATCCAGTTTCAGGTCTGACTCCTCCCCCATGAGTGCATATGAACCAGCTCTTTCACCAGCTATTTCAGAATTGACAAAGCCTTTTTGTTAAGAGGTGAAACGTCTTCTAACTTTAATAACTAAGTCCAGATGACAGCCCCTAAACCTACTACTATGATACTTAATTAGAGGTATAATCTTTGATTGTTTGTCAGGAAACACTCCACTAATCAGTGCTCTTAAAAAATATGACATATTGGTTTGTTCAAAACATTTGCAACTATTTTAAAGATTCTACCATCAATGTAATAAATACTTGGTGTTTTATCACCAGGTAGTGAGAGAAGCACATTTTGAACATTATTCTCACTAACAGTGTCGAACACCAAGGAACAAGTTTTATTTTCCATAGAGTCCTGACCTGAACCCCATAGAACACCTTTGGGATGAATTAGAGCGGAGACTTAGAGCCAGGCCTTCTCCACCAACATCAGTGTGTGACCTCACCACTGGTCTAAAATTCCTCGAAACGCTCCTCAACCTTGTGGACAGCCTTCCCAGAAGAGTTGAAACTGCTAAAGGTGAACCCACATTAGGGCTGCACGATATGAGGAAAACTCGCGATATGCGATATTAGAGATTAAAATTGCAATAACGATATAAGTTGCGGTATATAAACAAATAGCAAAATAACCAAATAACCATTCCCATTACATTGCAACAGTTTAATTATACTTATAATTATACTCCAAATGTCACTCGTCGACATAGTTGACAAATATCTAACATAATAGGCCTCCATCCGATTGGTCAAATGCATAAAGGGATTTATTTGATTCGTTAAATGGTTCAAGCTGACATAAGATTGTTTTAGCACATTTAATGTTTACGATTTATTGCGATATTTGCTGTCTTTTGCGATATGCATATTGCAGAGCTGGATTTTGCGATAACGATAAATTTACGGTATATTTTGCAGGCCTAACCCACATCATATTGAACTCTGTAGGTAAGGGATGGGACGGAACTTCCGTTCATATGTGAGTCATATGGTGAGCGAATACTTTTGGTAATAGTAATAATAATTGGTATAGTGTATATGTCTTCATGGATAGAAATACCAGTTTTTCTGAATATTCATTTAAGTTCTGTTCCTTCAGCTTTAGTTGTCTGGGGGTCCGAGTGAACCAAGAAGCAGTGGCGTCGAGTAGACAGACCTAGTTTTAAGAGGAGCATGAATGTTCAGGTTACAGAGGTTATTGTGTAAACCAGTTCAATAGGAGTAAAGTGATTGTCAGTAGTGGGAAGGTTAGTGATATGAGATGATAAGGGATTTTGTTGATTTTATGGATGGTCATGGTGTATGGGGGGCTGCATCAGTTGAGTGAAATACTGACATTGAAAGTTACCAGGGAGTGGGAGGGAATCTGCTTGAAAGACCTACTGCAATGAAGAAAGCTTTTTTGGCGTTTTTAACATGTTCCTGTTGCATTTTTCTGATGATGGGAGACAGAAATTGTGATGAATCTGGAGTAGACAAAAAAAAAAACAGTTTGAAAAAGGTGGTAGTGTAACTGAAAAACCACAATCGGCGGACCACAACCCCATGGTCTGCTCCATTCTGATCCTTCCACTGTCAGACAAAGGGATCCATGAAGGTCTTTGTTTTCCTCCTCTGAGCTGGAATCTGGATCAGAACTGTACGGATGGATAGATCTGATACTGCTCTCCATTTTGTTGCACCACTAGCAAAATGGTGTTAGTGGGGTTGTTGAGGGCTGTAAGCTAGTGGGAGAGAGTTAAAAAAAAGGGAATAATGGGAAATGAGCGCAATCTAACTCTGCACCAACAGTCCTCCTGCCGCTCTGCAGAAACTATGTCCTGGAAAATGACAGAGATTTTAGCTAAAAACTGCATAATCATCATTACAACAACAACAGATGATCAGAGTGGGACTTAAGGCATATGTGGAACACCTGAGCTGCAGACGAGGTTCAAGAAATGCCCTTTGGTGTGTGTGTGTGTGGGGGGGGGGGGCAATGATGGGTGATGGCAGCCAACGCTGGCCAATACAGGAGTATTACATTCGGTCAGAGCAAAGAGAGCTGTCAGAGATAAATATGTGAACCTGCTCTGTTTATAAAAAGATGCTGATGTGAGATATGAAACACAATCAGTGGCTTTTTTTATTAATAAACCTGACTGCCTCAAAGCTCACCTCTTGTCCAGGTGGAGCAGCAGCAGGCAAAGCGCTCCACCTGGAAGCCTCGGTGAGGCAAATGTCTGGCTAAACTGACTTCACTTCCAAATATTAACCGATCAAACCACAAACTGATCCTTCTGATTGTCCTCCTTCAGGTGTTGTGCCGCCCACTTGCTTCAGGTGTTCGTTACTGAGCAACAGTCTATTTTCCTGAAGCCACAGAGGAGCAGCTTCTGGGAATTCTGCTCTTTTCTTTAAAATGGTCTCTAAAATGGCGCCCTAAGAAGAAGCGCCTTGAGTCTCACATGAGTTAGCCGGATCACGCTCACCTCTTTGTTTTAAGGACATTTGTTTGCTAAATGGGGCGGCCGTGGTGCAGCGGTAGGGCGGTCGACCCATGATCGTAAGATTGCAGGTTCGATTCCCGCCTTGCACGTCCATATGCCGAAGTGTCCTTGGGCAAGACACTGAACCCCACCTTGCCTCTGGTGGGAGGTTGGCACCAGTGTTCAGCAGCGGAGCCGCCATCAGTGTGTGAATGTGTGTGTGAATGTGTGTGTGCATGGGTGAATGGGACTGTGACTGTAAAGCGCTTTGGGCCTTCATAAGAAGGTAGAAAACGCTTTATAAGTATACGCCATTTACCATTTACACATGCGTTCAGTTTGTGAGGGAGACTGTGTCCAAAGCTCTGCACGGAGAGGAAGAGCACAAGGATGCTGTTGTTAACGTTCAGCTGAAGGCCGGAGCACTGCAGGCCACGTGCACAAACACGTGCACGGGCAGCAGAGGGGGTCTGCTCTCTGATGCCCCCTGCATCTCTTAGAAAAAGGTGAGGCGTGCACGTACGTGCAGTAGCCTGCATCAGAGACGGGCCTGTGCGCTGGATCCATCTGTGCCCCCCCCCAGACACACACACACTGTGCCTGTTTAGTGAATGAGCCTGTTTTTCGCGGGGTGGTGGGGGGTGACTCACTGAGAACCGTTGTTCTAATGAGTTCTTCTTCTGAGTCTGGTGCTCCATTCTGAGCCCAGATCCCAGCCCCCCCAGCCCCCCACCACAGTCAGAGGGGTGTGACCTTCACCCTCTTGCTGCTCTTCCTCGTGTGTGTTTCAGAAATCATCTTGGGACAAATACTTCACTCTGCTGTCATATCTATTGGTAATTAACGGATCAAGCTTTGGTGTTTCCTGCCTTTTATAAGACCCCCCCCCCAACCCCCACCATAAGAGTTCCATCATAAATGTTTGAACATTGGATTGGAAATAAACGAATGTGTTGTCCCAAACATCTCCTCCATCTTAGGGGACCAAAGTACTTCTTGACACTAACGTTTCAAAGAACTGTGGTATTCAGACTGTTTCTTTTGCCCCCCCCCCCTCCTCCCTCCCCAGACCATATTCTGGAAAGAGCCATGCATAAGTGTGTGCTGAAACCTCTGAGGCCAACAATAAGCGCCGCCCTGCAGGATTTCCAGGTGCGCAGCGGGGCGTGGCAGCAGCTGAAGGAGAACCTGTCTCTAGCCAAGGCCCAGCCCCCACAGGAGATGGGGGTGGTTGACATGTGCCCCCCTGATGCCGTGGCCATAGAGAAGATCAGGACCAAGCTCCTCAACATGTGTGCCCTGTACTCCCCAGAGGAGAAGGTGAGGGTGCTGCTGAGCGTCTGCAAGCTCATCTACACCCTGATGGAGGACGCTGCAGGTGAGGGTCCTCGCCTCCTCAGAGTCTCTGAGAAGGAAATGAATCTGACCCCCACCCGTCCGCAGGTCGTCTGTGTGGTGCTGATGACTTCTTGCCGATGTTGACCTACGTTCTTGCCCAGTGTGACCTCCCCGAGCTGGAGAACCAGGTCCTGTACATGATGGAGCTGCTGGATCCCTTGCTGCTGCACGGAGAAGGTTCTTCTTCACTCTTGGGTGGAGCAGCTCTGATGGGGTCTCAATAGCTTCCATGTGTCCTCAAATGGCTGTTGTCTAACATTCAGGGGGGTACTACCTGACCAGCACCTACGGAGCCCTGTCCCTGATCAAGAACTTCCAGGAGGAGCAGGCGGCCAGAGTCCTGAGCTCAGAAACCAAGGACACGCTAAAGCAGTGGCACCGCAGGCGCACCACCCAACGACCCTCGGTCGAGGACTTCCAGGTGAGTCTGAGTCTTGGCCTCCTGGAACACCTGTGCACTCTAACGCAGCTCTCCCAAAAAAGCTCTGCCATGCTTTAAAACAAAACTGCAGCTCCGCCCACATTCATACCACACTCAGCCAGCTCCGCCCACAGCCATACCACACTCAGCCAGCTCCGCCCACAGCCATACCACACTCAGCCAGCTCCGCCCACAGACATACCACACTCAGCCAGCTCCGCCCACAGCAATATCCAAACTCAGCCAGCTCCGCCCACATTCATACCACACTCATCCAGCTCCGCCCACAGCCATACCACACTCAGCCAGCTCCGCCCACAGCCATACCACACTCAGCCAGCTCCGCCCACAGCCATACCACACTCAGCCAGCTCCGCCCACATTCATACCACACTCAGCCAGCTCCGATGTCAGAGCAAGAGGAGACGATGTTTTTCCTGAAAGTCTGTTGAATCTTTTCTGCTTCTGACGTGTTTTTGGATCATCGAATGTTTCCACTTCAGCGTTTCTTTTCCTCTGGCTCCTCCCCAGAATTACCTGCGGGTGGCGCTGCAGGAGCTGGACAGCGGCTGCACAGCCAAGACTCTGCAGGTGCGGCCCAATGCCACCGTGAAGGACGTGTGTCGACTGTGTGCCCTCAAGTTTAAGGTGCTCAATCCGGAGAGCTACGGGCTGTTTTTGGTCATGGGGGGCAGCTGCCAGCAGCTGGCGCCAGACACCCACCCCCAAAAGTTGAAGGCTGAGCTACACAGTAATCCATCCACTGCTCCCTTTCACTTTGTTTTCCGTCGTGTGTCCATCACCGATCAGCAGCCCTCACCCCCCTGTCCTAGGCTTCAGGCCCCACCCCCCTGCTCGGCACAGTTTAAGGAGTCTGCCCCCACCTGAACAGTGACAGTTCATCTGGTTCTTGAGGATGAACAGAGTGACAGGTTACTGTGGAAAACTCTCTGCTGCCCCCTGCAGGACTTTCTCTGAAAATAAACTTTGTGTGTTCAACCAGGTGAGCATGGGGGTACTGTAACATGCACAAGAACATTTTGGTGCTTTGACCTAAAGATGAAGCTCCGCCCCCTGGCAACAGGGACTCCACCTGCTCTTGTTTTTTGTAGTTTTCAACTGTAGAAAAAGCAACATTTCACTGAGACACTAGGACAGTTTTATCCAAATATCCATCAGACAGCTCCGCCCACATTCATACCACACTCAGCCAATACAGCTACTGTTGGGTGAAGGCGGTGTTGTCATGAGTCTGTTCAGAACCAAACATCCACGAACATTCACACTGACAGCTTTAGGGTCACCAATCAGCCTTTGACGCTTGTTTCTGGACTGTGGGAGGATCCTTGGGAAAAGCCACACATGCACCAGGAGAACATGCAAACTCCACACAGAAAGGTCTCAGCTGAGAAGTGAAGGCGAGAGTGCAAACCACTACACCACAACTTGGAGCCCCTAATCTAAACTGTGCAGAATTGGACAGTTGTTGGCCGTTCTTTGTCAGTCAGGATAAATCTAAATACATTTATGTCTGCTTCATTAAACTACAGGAGTTGAAATGATGCAGAAGAAAGAGTCTTTCAAATAAACCAGTTTTATTTCATTTTGAGGAATTTAAACTTTTTAGTTCAGTCTGCAAATGTGTTGGTGAGTCTGAACGTAGGCTGTTCTTCCACTGCTCCTTCTGAGTGTCTTCAAACACAGGGGGCGGCCGTGCTGCACTGGTGGGGGGGCTGACCTTGATACGGAAAATTGCAGGTTTGATTCCCGCCCATGTTTGGAAGTGTCCTTGGGTAAGGACCTTCCACCTTGCCCCTGGTGATAGGTTGGTGCCATCAGTGTGTGAATGGGACTGTAAAGCACTTTGGGTCTTCAAGGAAGGTAGAAAAGCGCTTTATAAGTACACGCCATTTAGCATTTAAACAAGAATGTCACAGCAATGGCGCCCAAAGAATTCTCAGAAAAGCCCCCATTTTGTGCTAACTGGTAAAATCATGTTAAATCCAGGAAGTCGAGGAGCAGAAAGCATCTTCTCACTACTCAGCTCTGTTTCGTTTTATTGCATTTTAAGCTCAGGCTTCATGTTCTTGCCTGTGAATTTAAAGATGTGTCTCTAGAAAACAAAGAAAATGTTTCTATAAATTGAAATAAACGTACAGCATCGATATTCAGACGCCTACAACTTCATAAATGTCAGTAGAGCCTCAGACCTTCATGAACTTCTGATAACGACCTGATGGCTTCACTGAAGTTCAGCTGCCTGACTTTACCAAAAAATCAAAAAGCACTGGAAAAGGCCTTCAGATTTAAAAACAGACACAAACATTTATTACAGCAGGAAAATGGAAATGATTTCTGACCTCTTTGTTTTTATAAAGTCATGACATCACAGCGTTTCATGTAAGTACGCCGGTGCCTTCACTGACCCCTGTAAATGTGGCTGTTTGAGCCCAGAAACATGGTGGTGTTTATTGCACTGTTCAGGTATTTTCATGAGCACGTCCATAAATGTCACCTTTGGAGCTTGATTCATGAAACAAACACTTTTGGAAATATGATAGAAAACAACAAAAGACTCAAGTACGAATGAAAAGTCACTGCAAACATACCGACACCCTGAAATAATTGAAAAATAAAAAAAATACAAAAGTTCCCTGCCTATAACATGTTCTCTTAAATAATGTAGTGTTGTGTATAAAACAGGAATGTGTTTCTGCAGCTTCTCTGCTCTGTTCACAGTGGGGAAGGAGGGATCATGTGTCTGCTCTGTCATGTCAGAGATCTGAGCCCCTCAGTTTACTGGTGCATCCATGCCCCCCCCCCCCACACACACACACACACAGCTATGGTCTATGTGGGAGGGGGGGTGACTCCTTTCACATAGGAGCTGAAGCTCAGATTTCCAGGTGGAAGTTGGACCTCCTGCTCCCTCAGCTAAGGACGTTTTAAACATCTGGAAAGAACATCATCATAGTGAGGGCTTATAAGCGTATCCCACCAGCAGGAGACCCAGGACCCGCTGGAGAAATGGTCTCTCTGCTGGTCTGGGAATACCTTGATATTCTCCCGGAGGAGCGAAGAGATGACTTAGATGATAAATTCATGTGAGCCATTTGCTGCATTTTCTCATGTTCTATAGCTTCCACTCCTAAGGCTGACATAATCAGAACATCAGATATCTGTGGTTACAACATGTTCTCTTATGTGCACACTGGGATTAGACTGGGATCCATCCATCCATCTTCAGATGTGCTAAATCCATTCAACGGGTTCTGAGCATGGATGGATGGGGCCTGCAGGAAGCTGCAGAAAACCCCATGCATGCACGGGGAGAACATGCAAACTCCACACAGAAATGCCCGGGATTTGAACCAGGGCCTTGTCCCTGAAGTGAGAGCGCTAACCACTGAACGCTAACCTGTTCAAATTAAAACTCATTCAAAATGTTCACTTTGCTGTAATTCTGCAGGAATCTTTGTATAACATTTTTGGACATAATTTTATCATCATCTTTATTGTAAAGTTGAGCATCTTTGATGGCCAGAAATCCTCAGTGTGCTTGCTGGAAGGGCGTGCATGCTCCCTGACTGTGCTCATCGTGAACAGAGGATTCCAGTGTTTTTTCAGATTGTCTCTCAATTCAGAACTAAGCCTATTGCACATCAGAAATCCCAACCTGCTCTTTGTAAACGTCAGTATTTACACAAGAAACACAAAAACACCTTTTCAACGGTTCTTTGTCTCTAGTTTGTTCAAGCTAATCCACAAATCAGAAGTGCCTGAGGTCCAGCAACACGCTATGAGGAACAACAAACATGCAGAAGGACTGGGACTCCAGGTGACAAGCATCAAAACCCTCCACATATCACATAAAGTCTGTGAACCCTGCAGGTCTGCTTCTCCAAACAGGCTTGGAGGTCCTGCAGCTCCGCCCTCCTCATCCTCAGACCAAAACAGGAGCCGCTCCTCCACCTGCACTGAAGTGATGCTTCAGACCTTTGACACAAGCCGCAGTGGATGCTTCATATCACAAGCACCACCTCACAATCAGCATCACCGGCTGGTCCAGGTCCAGCAAACATCTGTGAGGAAACGCTTTGGAGATGCTGCGTTTTTAAAAAGGGGAGGGGGATTTTACAAGGGGAGGCTCTGTGCTTTGGGGGGGGGGTGCCTCAGTCATCCTGGCAGGTCGGCAGGTTAACAAAGGTGAAGATGTTGTACTCGATGAGGCAGGAGAAGCACAGGAAGACCAAGTAAAGCAGGAGACAGCAGACGCCCAGACGTCTGTCCAGAGTCCACTTGTTCAGGTGGACCCCCAGGACCTGAGGACGGGAGGAGAGGAGATGTTCAAAGAAGCAGAGGCTTGATGTTTAGAGAAGCAGAAAACGGCCTGAGCCAAAGGAACTGTAAACTCACGGTGAGAAACACAGACCCCAGCAGAAGCCCCACTGAGAAGATGAGCCCTTTGCTGTTGAGTTTGATCTGCAAAAGACATGGAGGATCAGTCCTGCTACAGGTGACCTGATGCTTTCTGTCTGCAGTGACGCTACTGTGGGCTAGTTCATCAAGGACAAACACTGACAGCTCTTCCACTCTTCTGTCTTTGTTAGAGAACTAGAAGCTCAAAACTGGCTAAAAGTATTTTAATTCCCAACTGATTTTGGTTGAGCTTCAAGGCTCCAGTTCTTTGGGTTCTTCTGTGTTAGAATGCAGAGTATGGACAAGCTCAGATCCGGTTTGTGGTTCTGACTGCAGGAGTCAGACTTCAGCCTGTGGCCCGGATCAATCAGCTCCTCCATCATCTGAGCCTCTTTGAAAAATCAGCAATTCAAAACTTTTTATTGACCACCTTGCTAAGGAAGTAAAGTAAAGTAAAGGCGGAGCCTAGCCCTGGGCTCAAAGATGAAGGTGAGACCTACGTCTGAGCCATAGTTGATGGCCAAAGTCTTGAGGGCCCACGGAAGACCAAGCCCCACCAGGATATCAAACACATTACTGCCAATGGAGTTGGAGACTGCCATGTCCCCCATCCCTGAGCACACATATGGAAATGTGATGGAAGAGAGGAGAAGAACATGAGAGGACCATCAGGAAGCACTCAGGCACGTCCCAGACTGTCTGGAAGCAAAGCCGTCTTCCTTAGATTACCTTGGCGTGCCACAATCAGGCTGGCCATGCAGTCAGGAACGCTGGTGCCAGCTGCCAGGAAGGTGATGCCCATGATCACATCAGGAATGCCGAGAGTGAAACCGATTACCGTCACCTAAAGACACGGCGAGGTCAGGCCAGAGGGAAACGCACAAAAAATTAACAATCTTTTAAGGGTTAACAGGATCAATTTTTCAGACTGTTTCTTAAAAGCAGACCTGCCTGACCCAAGGGGGGGGGGGGGCAGGTCACTTCAAGTTGCAAAAAGGAGAGTCTGGAATTGAACTTCCATCCCTATACAGTGGTGGACAAAAATGTTGGTACCCCTCAGTTAAAGATAGAAAGTCCACAATGTTCACTGAAATGACTTGAAACGTTCAAAAGTAACAATGAATTAAAATTTATTAAAAATTAATCAAAATCAGCCATTACTTTTGAGTTGTTGATTAACAGAATTATTAAAAAACAAACTAATGAAATAGGGCTGGACAAAAGCGATGGTAGCCATAACTTAATATTTTGTTGCACAACCTTTTGAGGCAATCACTGCAATGATACGGTTTCTGTATTTGTCAATGAGCCTTCTGCACCTGTCCACAGGTATTTTGGCCCCCTCCTCATGAGCAAACTGCTCCAGTTGTCTCAGGTTTGACGGTGTCTTCTCCAAATGGCATGTTTCAGCTCCTTCCATAGATGTTCAATGGGATTCAGATCTGGGCTCATAGAGGCCACTTCAGAATAGTCCAACACTTTTCTCTGAGCCATTCTTGGGGTTTCTGGCTGTGTGTTTTGGATCGTTGTCCTGTTGGAAGACCCATGACCTGAGACTGAGACCAAGCTTTCTGACACTAGGCAGCACATTTCTACCCAGAACGCCTTGATAATCTGGCGATTTCATTTTACCTTGTACAACTTCAAGACACCCTGTGGCAGATGCAGCAAAGCAGCCCCAAAACAGAACTGAGCCTCCTCCATGTTTCACAGTAGGGACAGTGTTCTTTTGGTTGGATGCTTCCTTTTTGAGTCTACCAACATAGAGCTGATGTTTCTTAACAAAAAGCTCCAGTTTGGTCTCATCTGTCCAAAGGACATTTTCCCAGAAGCTTTGTGGCTTGTCAACATGCATTTTTGCAAATTCCAGTCTGGCTTTTTTCTGATTTCCTTTCAACAGTGGTGTCCTCCTTGGTCGTCTCCCATGAAGTCCACTCTGGCTCAAACAACCACGAATGGTGCGATCTGAAACTGATGTACCTTGATCTAGGAGTCCACCTTTAATGTCTTTGGAGGTTGTTCTGGGCTCTTTGGAGACAGTTCCAACTATCCGTCTCCTCAATTTGTCATCAATGTTCCTCTTCCATCGTCCATGGAGGTTGGCTAATGTCCCGTGGGTCTTAACCTTCTGAATAATATGTCCCACTGTGGTCACAGGAACTTCAATCTGCTTAGAGATGGTTTTATAGCCTTTACCTTTACGATGTTTGTCTATATTTATGTTTCTAATGTCCTGGGACAATTGTCTCCTTGGCTTTCTGTTGTCCATGTTCAGTGTGGTTCACACCTTTCCACCAAACAGCAATGTGACTATTTGTCTCCCTTTAAATAGTCAGACTGACTGATTATGGGTTTGAAAACAGCTGTGATGTCAATTAAAGGACATACCTGAGTTCATCATGACCCCCGGGGCAATTAGTTGTCAGTCTTTTATGGAGGTACCATCATTTTTGTCCAGCCCTATTTCATTAGTTTGTTTTTTTAAATAATTCTGTTAATCAACAACTCAAAAGTAATTTTGTTTATTTAATTTTCAATAAATTTTAGTTTCTTGTTACTTTTGTACGTTTCAAGTCATTTCAGTGAGCATTGTGGACTTTCTTTCTTTAACTGAGGGGTACCAACAATTTTGTCCACCACTGTCTGTGGTAAATAACTTAGCCTCACACTGGTTGTAAAACACTGTTCTAGAGGTTTTCCAGCCTCAACCAGCTAGGTCCTTCTGGAGCCTGAGCCTGCTACATTCTCAATGTGGAAACTGGCCTTATATTATGCTGTTATGTGCCAGTTAGCTTTTGGGGTCTAAAGCTTTGGAGAAAGTTGATCATGCTGTCTTGAAAGACAGATTACTTAGCCTTGGACTTTCTTAACATGCGGTTGCTCAAACTACATAACAGAATTCAGTGCATTAAATGTAAAGACTCTTGTTCAGAATTACTCTTCATCCAAAAAGGAGTGCAGCAGGGTTCCAGTTTAGGCCTCCTTTTATTTATTCTCTATATTGATGACTTTGGTCAAAATGTCTCAAAGCTAACTTGGGCTTCTATGCTGATGACACAGTTATTTATTGTTGTGAATCTTCTCTCACTGAGGCCATAGAAACCCTACAGAAAGCCCTTGTTGCTGTCCAAAACTCACTTCTTCAGCTCAAACCAGTTCATAGTTCGGAGAAGTCAAAATTAATATATTTGTCCAATAAAAATCCCTCCTAATATCCCAGTAGTCACTACACTTGAAGATGTTTCATAAGTACAAGTACCTTGGTGTATTATTTGATCAATCCTTCAATTGACTCCTTCCATTTTAAATTTCTCATTGAAAACCTTGAAAGTTAAAACACATGATGGATTTCTTCTTTTATTGAAATAAGTAGTTTTTTTTAAGCAAAATAGCATCTTGTCCATTCAACTTTGTTGTGCTAGATTATGTTCATCTTCATGATCAGAACGCCTCTTCCTCAGGCCTTCAAATGCTGGCCAGTGTTTACCATTCCTCTTCATGGTTCATAACCAACTGCAAAGCACTGACACATCATTGTGAACTACACAAACGAGTGAGATGGCCTTCTCTCTCCACTAGGAGGCAGAAGCATTTTCATTTATGAGTCTTCAGCTTGATCACTGCCTCCCTATATCCACACAATACTAATACTGTAATATTTATGATTCACTGTTTGATTTTTAGAATTTAAATTTCTTACAATCTTGGCTGGCTTAGACCAGGCCTCAGACCAGTCACACGCACGTACACACACACACACACACACACTGAAGGAGGAGGGTTTGGGGAAGAGACAGAGGGAGCTAAAATTGTGTGCCTTGTCTAGGCTACCCCACCTTGGTGGGACACAGCCTTGGTAAATAAATAAATAAAAATAAAAAAAATTCTTACAAACATTTTGTTTAATTGTTTTATGGTTTTAATGTATTAACTGTTGTGCTATCCTATGACCCCCCCCCCCCTTCCACTGAGGTGTTCTCCCTACCATGACAAAGGTGGATAAAGGTGGAAAGATTTCATGTAATCCATGGACACCAGTGAAGATCACAAATCATTGAAGAAAAAAGGTTCAGAGCTCTGTCTAGTGGGTCTAGATGACCCAACTCCCAATGGTAAAGTGCCTAGGATAGAACAAGGGTTAATGTGTCTGTGAGTCATAAACTGACTCTGGCTGCATCTTGGCCAAAAGGGATTTTAATTTCAATGGGAATCTGCTGGTTAATACAGGCTAGTACTAATAATCGTAAATAGTCAGGGAGGCTGTGGTCACATTCACAGAGGGCTTTGGTTCAAGGAGGCGTCTGTGAAACCACCAGGAACAGCCCTAGACACTGCTGTGAGCCTCAAACATCAACCCAGTTTGTTCAAAGACTGTTGGGCTAGTCTCTTCTTACCATCCAGACCATGATGTAGGAAAGGCCTGCAATCCACAGGGTGGAGGACACGAAGGACAGCATGAAGCACTTCTCCCAGCGGGGGGAGGAGCAGTTTGGGATGGTCAGGTAGAACAGCAGACTGAGGGGCCAGGCCAGCAGCCACTTCAGTTTGTTCAGCAGACCTCCTGCAGGGGGCGACACAGAGCTCAACTCTAAGTATTTACTGGTTCAAATGAACTTTTTAACACAGAGAAGTTGCTGGCAACCCCTAAATAACCCACGCTCTAAATAACCCACACTCTTTGACCTACTGCATCTCCTCAACTGTTGAAGCAATGAACGTGAATGAGCTGATTCTGAGGCATCAGAATGCAACACATCACTACCTACAGAATCAGCTGATTTACGTTGATTGTGTCAACACTTCGATGCTGTAAGGATTTTTATTTCAGCGCAAAGCCGCTTCAGAATCCGCTGGGATGACATTAATCGTTTCCATGGTTGAAGAGTTACGGCAGTTAAAAGAATGTCATCGTCCTTTGACGACTGTTTCAAGTCATTCTTTGGCTTTGTTAAACCCCCCCTCCACTGCTGAACCCCATCCACCTACCACCCCCCACCTCTTATAATCACACACTATATCTGACCTGGGGGGGTAATGCCCCCACATTTATGAGAAGCTCCTCATCGTAACTTAAAGTAATCTGTAGTTTTGTCTTGGTAATCCAAATTCAGGTGGTGGAGTCAACTAGGAGCCTACCTGGGCAGTGAAAAGGTACAAAGGGTCCCTCTCCATCCTCCTCCTCCTCCTCCTCTTCGTCATTGCCATTCTTCTCGTCCTCCATTTGGAGCCCTGCCTCCTGGTCGCTGTGCCGGATGCTGAGGCGCCTCTCAGCTGCAGAGCGCCCGGTCTTTGTGCCCCGCCGGCCTTTAGAGGGGACGTCCGAGTCTCCGTTGGTCAGAGTCCGGGTGTTGATCAGCCGCTGTCTCTGTGTGGCAGACAAACCAGCCGAGCTATGAAGACCAGTTCAGCAACGTTCCACCACATTCTACTGTTGGTTATCGTTTTTCAGAACAGGTAGAACATCTAGCTGGATGAACCAGAGAGCCTCATGACTTGATCTAAGATGCTTGTTTTTTTGGCTCTCAACAGGAATTCAGCGTCCTGTGTTGGTTCACATGAAAGTCCAGCAGCTGAACGTGAAAACACAGCTGGTGTTTCTGCAGTCAGACAGACTGTGTGCTGTAAGAGACAGAAACCAGGAATGTCTTTCTGAGAGCTGAATGTGAAAGTTCATTCTAGAAACTCTGAGCTATGCTGCTACTTATGCTACCCATCCTCTGTCCTCCTCCACAAGTGTGATTGTTGCAGTCACTGACAGCTTTTTGCTGGGGGGTATCTGAGAATCAATCAATCCAAGCTTCCTTAAGGATTGCAAATGCTGAAAGACGCATTACACAAACAAAACTTATTGAAACCTGTATTTTTGATCCTTTTTGAGCTCTTCTCATTTGCTCTCATTCTGCCCCCACCTGCCCCCCATATAAAATGATCGAGCTCCACCCTTGATTGTCCCTCTGTCTTTTGGACTTTGCTAGGTTTAGTGGTTGCATGGAAGCATTCAGGAGCAGCTCCAACATCAGGTTTGTCCTGAAGTTGTTTCTCCAGCTCAGACTGAGCATGCTGCTGCTGAAGCTGATGTGTGGTTCCGGCTGAAACACAGGCATCACCTCAGTGATGATCATCCGTGACGCCATGGTCAGGCGGGTTCTGGGGGAGAAATGACTGGTGATCATGATCCTCATTCCTGCCTCAGAAAAGGACAGCTGGTGTGGGAACGCCGACAACAGCTCGTCCACCATCAGCACCGACACCTTCCTTTGGTGGTTTGCTGTTGGTTACACACACACACACACACACACACACACCTTGTGAAGTCAGACTTTCATTTTGCAGCCTTTAATCACATCTCAGAAGATCCTCAACACACTTGACCTGAAACATTTGGTTCTGCGGCCTTGCTCAAAGGCATGGTGCAGCAAGGTTACAAGTGGTGGCTGCTGCGCTTGTGTCCCTGTCAAATCGTTTTGTCCTTTTGGTAACAAGACTAGTGATCACTGGGCTGGAGGAGAGCAGCGATTTTAGGGAACAGAACATGAAGATGCCCCCCTCCACACACACATAATTGGATGGAAGGTGACTTTAACATAATCTTAATCTTTTTGAAACCAAAAGTTTTAAGACAGATCCTAATTCTGAAGAACATCTTGTGGTATTCATGCATGCTTGTTTCATAAAGAGACTTCAAAGGTGTTCTGATCCATCAGGCCACAAACTGAAAAAAATACAGAGCGACGGCTAAGACACACCTGCACAGAGGAAGCTCACCTTTCTTCAGCAGCACTGCTGTGGCGTCACAGCCATCATCCAGTTCGGCGCTGCCGGCGGCACCGTTCTTCAAACCGGATGGGCTTTTCTTCTGACTCTCCAGAAAACGAACAATGTGAGAATTCATCCTGAAATAAAGGTCACGTCTGAGCATCAGGAGCCTCACAAGAAGGCTAAAGACCAATGTCCTTGTTTCTGATCAAACGTGGGTGGCTTGATGATGAGGATCTTTGTCAGGCTTTAACTCATGATGAAGACGAGTCTCACTTACTTCATGATCAAAATGTAGACGAAGTACATCAGAACCAGCGTGAGAGCCTCCCACCTGAAACAGACTCACCTGTTAAACATGGATTCACTAATGAAATAAAGAGCGTTAAACTTTCAAGAATTCAAATCTGAGCTCACCACACCACCTTCTCGTCGTAGATGAACTGTGATACACAGAGTTAGGGGTTACAACACTGGACTCCTGTGAGGGCTGGTTGAAATAGATGAGTCCTGTTCTTACCACAATGAGGGCTGAGATGGACATGGTGTAGTAAGTAGAGTCTCTGAGCAGAGGCCAGCAGGACAGACGGATGGTCTAGAACACAGACAGACAGACAGACAGACCACTGTGAGGCGACAGGTTACCCGAACGCAGCAGCCGTCCTGATAGGGAACATCTGTCTGGTGTCTACGTCATTCATCCAGGTGATGGAGCCCCGTCTGTGTGGCTCCTCTGAATTCCTGTTTATGAGTTGGAATCAAACTAAAGGTACCAAATAGTGCAGTTCATCAATCAACCACTAGAGGCTGGCATCAGAAGTGACCAACGTCCCATTGACTCCCGTGTTAACAGTCCAACTTTACACCCAGAGGTAACTTGTGTTCAGTCTGGTTAAATAATGGTTTAGGTGTTTGTTTCTTTATTTTCTATTATTATTTTTTTACTGTGTCTGATCCAATAGGCCATTCTCAAAATGATGGTGGAGATAACTGGGTATTATCAGAATAGCAGAGTCCTGTGGATGAGGAAAGAGATTATCGGTCCAGTTCATGAGTCTGTGGTCAACAGATGGAAACAGCTTCCCAAATGTCTTCCCAACTCCCAATGTTAAAGTACCAAGGACAGCAAGGGTTACTATTGGAAGTGGGGTCATCTAGACCCACTAAACAGTGCTCTGAACCTTTTTTCTTCAATGATTTGTGATCTTCACTGGTGTCCATGGATTACATGAAATCTTTCCACCTTTATCCACCTTTGTCATGGTAGGGAGAACACGTCAATGTAAGGGGTGGGGTCATCTAGGATAGCACAAGGGTTAAACTAACTTTTAATTGGTGTCTTTAATGCTGCACTCTCAGTGTTTGATTCATTAAGCTTTGTTGTATTTTATTTGATCTCCCAGTAAACTCTAAAACCTTTTCTCTGTAAATCTCTTTGCAATCTTTGACACCTGCCATTCTGTTTCTCTAAGTCATAATTAGATCCATCCATCTTATGTACTCATTTCTTCCAGCTCCGGTCACAGGGTTGCATGAGCTTTTCCAACTCCTGAAGGGCAAAGGCAGGATTCACCCTGCACAGTCTGTCAGTCCATCACAAAAATGATCAGGTCAGTTTCAGAGTTTTACAGTAATCACCTGCAGGCTGAACAAGCCGCACACTCCAATAATACAGAGAATGTTGAAGACAGCAGAGCCCACAATGGTGCCGACGCCCACGTCGCCTTTGGTGATGAACACGCCTGACAGGATGAAAAGAGCAGTTTGAGTTCTTAAACATGAAGCAGTTTCCATGGAGGTTGGACAGATGCATGAGACGACAGGAAAGCTGCTCACCGATGATGGAGGTGAAGAGCTCAGGCGCTGAGCTGCCAGCTGCCATGAAGGTGGCTCCTGCAACATCCTCACTCATTTGAAGATGCTGAAAGGGGGGCAGAGAGGGGTTTCCCCCATTGTCGTCTATCACAGGACTTCAGTTAGACTGAGTCTCAGTTCCACCTTAGGATCAAACTCATGAACAGATAAGTTTGGACCAGAGATGTAGGAACCAAAACAGTTTCCTTGAAGCCTTTTGTTGGCAGAGTCAGACCGTAAAGTGCATGCACAAAGGGGCGGGGCCAACTGAGAAACTTGAGAGGGTAAATGACAGAAACTGCTGTCTTACCTCACATATCTTTTCTAGGGAGGGCACAAAGTAGTCATCGCAGACCAAAGCCAACGCATAAAACATGTAAACTGTCTGCAGGGACAAAAACAACAGGGGG